>OY757904.1:34594411-34639411 GCA_963585895.1 Sepioteuthis lessoniana | reverse complement strand
AAAGAACTGTTAAAATGAAGAATGAAATGGACAGAAGATTCCAAATGCGTAGAAAGAAAAAAAGAGAAAAATTTTTTAAAAATGTAATGAATAAGGAGGAAAATAGGAAACGAGAAATTAAGAAACAAGACGGGAAAATCAAAGGATAACGAATAAGATCAGATAAATGAAATTTTCAAAAATTAATGGTAAAAGAAATAAGCATCATCTTCATAAAGGGAAGAGGGTAGCATGTATTTCTTTGATCATTTCCCCATCCTCTCTTACTCCGTCAATCCTTATCGGTCATCGCACGTGGCATATTCTCTAGATGTAATATTACGGACAGGCGCCGTCATTGAATTGCGGCGGTCTCAAGGTTGGAGAAGTGCAAGCACATCAGCTGTCATTGGTCATTGAGTACATGGGAGTGACGATCAAAAATGTCAGGAACCTCGCCCGTGCAGGCAGAATGAGCTGTAGAGTTCGAGCGTGATTTTAATTTAATCACGCGTGAACTTTCACGTGTTACACAATTGTTTTCACTGGTGATCATCGAGATTTCGGCAGTTCGAGTCAGGTTTCTAAACAGGTTAAACAGAGGCCCATGACGTCTCGACCAATGTCATACACAGCCTGTCAGCAATTCGACTGATATGAAAGTATCATCAAGCGAACAATACCGCGGCCGCCGTCATCGCCAAGATTAAGAGGGAGGAAGAACGCTATAAAACAAACTTTTTTTTTAACTACAGTCCGCTGTAGTCTCCAAGAATAAAATCGACTACTATTTTCTTCCTTAAAATTTAAGTTTTTCATTTCTGCGAACTCCTTTCTTTCAGACACAACGTATTTTGGTCTTATGCTGCATAGGTAGCCTTTTGTTTTTGTATCCATTTGTAAGATAACAGCAGGTGAGTTCTCCCTTACTTCACTTGCAATGACCAGCGTATTTTGCTGTACTTATTTGCATGTATAGATGTGAAGTAAATGGTCATACAACTGCTGTTTTGTAGGGTACTACCTCCAGGACTACTTCAGAGCAGCGGTATTTGTCGACCATCCCACCCTCCGGACGAGTGTGGCACAGGGCCTTTTTTTAAGGTGGGTCCGGGCGCAGAGCCGTAGACCAGACACGCTCTGTGGCTCCAAAAATGCCTCGGACCCCGTCGGCATTCCTCTAAAAAGGGGTGCCTTATGCACCCGGCGATAAACCTAACCCTCTAAAGGAAGGTTTAAGCCTGGGTGATGCCCCCCGCCCCTCTGAGGCTCGAGATATGTCCAGAGACGAGATACATCCGACCAGATCCGTGCCACTGACACCATGGCCGGCCGAAGTGTGTCTAATCAACTGGATTCAGCTGAGTGAAATCACCCGGATTTCTTCGGAACAGCCGTCTTCTGTAGTTCCAATGTAGCTTTTATTGATTGTTCTTTTTAATGGCATATCAACCTCCTTGGGTTATCTATTACCATCCTTCTATGAGTACAGTAGTGGTAGTATTTAGTACATAGCTGGGAGGAAAAGTCCGAAAGTAAACCATTCCCTAGTTCAGCGCTTTAACTATTAGACCACCATGACATGCCGATTTAGCTTTTAGTTGAAGTGTTTCGTTAGAGTTGAAGTTATTCAACCTTACAGTAATACTGACACGGCTACATTTTATAAGTATTCTAGTTTATATATAATTAATTATCATTTGTTTGCGCACATTAATAGAGTTACAATGATTCAGAGTGAGTACAAGGCCTCATATCCCCACTATTTAAAGATGAGTTTTCTCCATTCTGCTACATGTCAATTATTATAAATATGTTATTTATATGAAATACATATTTTACCTAAACTAATTCTTTACGGTGATGTATCGTACTGTCTTATTAATGTAAACAATTCAACCAGAAAAAAACAGAAAATAGATACAATTTAGAAGACTCGGTGAATCCTAGTAATCCTAAAGTCTTAGTAAGCGAGTTCGAACTCTAGTCCTGCTATTATGTTCACTTTCAAACAAATACCCTCGAGAAAGGTATGAATCCTCTCATCTTCCACCAGCTATTGGCTAAAGAGTACCTCTACCGGTCTTCAAGAAGAAAGGCTTTGACATTGAATAAACAACAAAGGTTTACATGCTATTAAATAAACAATAAAAGCGTCGTTCATACAAGTTAGAGACACGCCATAGTGAATCATTCCATCTTTTATAAATCAATATTTTTTTCTACCAATCTTTAACTTCAACATAGGATTTTTTTTCTGGATAAAATGTTAAATTCTCAAAAAGTACAAAAATAAATTCACTCCCTTGAAACTTCTTTATAAAAAAAGTTTAGCTTCTGATAACATACCAACCAAATCAGATTTTCTAAAGCACTGGCATGGATCTGTCCTGCCATTTCTGATCAGTGACAGGTAGTTGGAAGTCGATTGAAGGCATTTGGCATTCGTGCCTGTTGGTAAGAAGACAATTGAATACTTAGCCTTAGGGGACCGTCTTCCAGGCTTTACCTGCTTGCAGGGCTAAGTTCATTGCTGGGCGCCAGAGTCGCTCTTTTAGGGAAATACTGACTGGTCATTTTTTTTTTTTTTTGGTCCTAGCCTCACGTGGGTTTTGACCATTTCGAGGCATCCCTTATAAAATGGCTGTATGCCGTATTTATGCTTTTTGGGAAGTCTAACATATACCACTACCAAATTCTCTTTTGTAAACCACCGACACCGATCAGTTTTGTTGGTACTGATACGGTCCCTGGTTGCGTGAACTTGTTCGTGGCTGCCTGGCATTTATGCAGGGTGGCTGAGATTGACAATCCCTTGGCCTTAAAATGCCGTCCCCATAGGCTAGAACTGCTTTGCAATATTAAATTCATTGCTTGATGCCCCAGGCGCCCGATTAGGACAATGCCAACAAGACCAAGAATTTTTGCTTTAGCCTCGTATGAATTAACCTATGTGGGGTCCCAATTATAAAATGGCTTTGTGCCAGATTCTTACATGGTCGTATGTTAGATAAATACACGGCTGGAACCGATCGGAAGTGGTAGCTCCTATCGGTCCCGGGTGGTTGCAAGTCGATTGAAGGTGTCTAGCATTCGTGCCGAGGCGGGATTAAAAGTCAAATGAACACTTAGCGTCAGTGAGAACTCCCTATCAGGTTTTACCTGTTTTGCTGGGTTAGGTTAATTTCTCGGTGTTTGAGGCGTTCCATTAGGGGAATGCTGACAAGAATTTCTGATCTTGCCGTACATGTGTCTTGACTCGTGCGCTGTCCCCACAATAAAATGCCCTTGTGTCGCATTCTGACTTTTTGGGGAGTCAGGTAAATACCACCAAATCCGTTTTACCACGCCGTCCTTAGAACCAATTTCTGCTATTCTTGGTTACTTTTAGTAGCACAAACCCACTCTAGTGTTTTTACTAAGAAATACCCATAAGGATTGTCCCATGGTTGACGGCAAATGATAATAAAACATTTTTGTTCTGAAAATGCTATACATCCACTCAAAAGTTTTTTTGAAGATGGTTAGCGAGCTAAGTAAACATGTTGCTGAACTTAAATGTCGTTGGGATTATGGACTTATATGAAAAACAAAAACCAGTAAAAATTCAGAAGAAATAATAAGTGATGAAAAAATCTGGTACAATCCAATGTTTTTCATCTGATGATACCAAACACATTTAACATCTATGGCTGAAAAATAGAGAATTTTACAAAATGTTTTTGTTTAGTATATGTATTCATTACTTCATCAAATTCAAGGGATCGAATGAATTCATTTTCAATAGAAATTATGTCTAACCTGGATAAACTGTCATCTAATTTCGATTACAAATATTGTTCTTAGTTTGGGGAAACTTTTTTTGCTCTTTCAACGGTTACGGATGTTTGTCAGTAACAGTAGTAATGCCGAGCACAAGTGCAGGAAAGTGTCAACACAGCGTCTTTGAAAAATGGAATAAAAATATTCAATATTCAATTTGAGGTACTTTTTTCATTTCTTGATCTCCAATTCTCGTTACAGATGTGAGGCAAAATTCGTATGGAATTTTTTCCTGTTTAAAATAACCTATTTCTTTTTCGTGAAATATATTGCGCTGCATTCTAAAGTGGGTCTGAATAATGAAATGAATCCATAAATTTCCTTCCACTGGAACAACTTAGGAAGCTGGTCATTAATTTAAAGACAAACCTTAGTCCACAAGAGATAAAATGTCATGAAAAAATTCTTCAAATATTTGAACTTCATCGTGAGACATATACTCAAATAAACGTCTTTTGTGACACAATTGTACCTTAAACTTTTTATTGATATCATTTTCTTCTGCAGTTTGATTGTTGCTAACATAGCTGAGATATAACCATTTTTGCGATAGTCTAGAAGAAAATAACAAGTTTCATGGAGCTCAGCAATCATTAGAAGACTGCAAAAGTCTACTCACTCTACTCGACTGAACAGAAAATCATACAAAATAATAGTTTAAAGCAAAACATTCCCAGTAAAAATACAGTCGAACAGTAACATTTCCTCATCCGCTGTATCTTTTTCAAAAACTTCTCTTACAAGTTGGTCAGAGCATTTTTAATACTTTTAAGGTGAATACACAATCATTTGGAAGCATTGGGTCGTGCTTTCCATCTTATATTCCACTGTGCTTTCAAAGAAACAGATACTTTCTCTGAATATATATATATATATATATATATATATATATATATGATTAAATACCCTCAACATAGAAATAGAACCAATGAATACTGTGCACTTTTTGACGATATGATTAAAAGTATGCATTACATGGAACAAATAAGGCCTTTTAATTTCCACTCAAGTAACCGTGTCTGAAGACATTTTTAATTGCCTGAAATATTTAATATTTAAACAAAAGAAATAAACGAATAAAAATGTCGTTCATGTTGCATTCAGGAAAAGAACATTCTTACCTAAATTAGAAATAAATAAACTAATAAACGATAAAAAAAAAGTCACAAAGTTTAATGACTTACAACTATTCAAAACAGATTCAATCAGTTATCTTAGGATTAGACATTTTTTTCAAGATGGAAAATTAAAGGAGCGTAGTCCAACATTATGGAATAGTATGTAGCAGACTTTTTAATTATATTTCTAAACAAAATCATTTCATTGACTGACTAACTCATTCAGAGTATATGTAATCAAATAATTATTCATTTTATCAATTTCGTTTCGAATCAAGTGTTGATTGGGTATAGTCATATTATGAGATCAATTCAATTAATCGTAGAAAATTACCATTTGACTAAGAACGGAAATGTTCACTTATCCACTCCCCACCAAAAAAACATAAAACGAAAAAAAAAAAACAACAGATTTCTTTCACATTAAGATATAGTGAAATTGATTAAATGTCCCATAATAATCATCCAAAATTCTTTCTGCTTCCGAAGTACTTTCATTTCTTGTATATCTATAGTCATTTGGCTTGTCAGACACACACAAACACACACCGATCTATCCACTGCGACAAGTAGTATTGATGGCTTTTATCAGGTTTATGGTATGTTAGTTTTTTTTTAGAAATATCTACCCACATTTTTCCCCTTCGCAAGAACCTCTGAAGGTAAAGAATTACAGAAATCTTTGCAACAAAAATACATTTGATTACATTTGTGAGGATATAACAACTATGATCGTTTCGTTTTTTTTTTGTATTATTCGATACCAATTGCATTTTGAGAAATGTATTCTGCATTCATTGTAAAGGTATTTATCTAACTTATTAAGTAGGGCCAAATTGAACGAAATGGCATAATTGTTTATCGTAAATAACTTGATATTAAAAAAGGGCTTACATTTGGGGAAAACTGCTCGTAACTTCTCCGAAGATGTTTCCTTTTCAGAAAAAAAATTCTTCATTAAATGTTCCTTCTACAATTTGTATATTTTCTTTTTTTGTAATTGATGCTATTCAGACTCTTCTGATGATTATTCAGTTTGCCTTGAAAACGAGGTAATTCAAGAGAGTTTAACAAATGATGCTGTCATCAGCTTTTTTTTTTTTCCTTTTCGTTTTTGTGATCGACTTTTATAGCTTTTCATCCATGTAAAACATGATTGAAAACGTTGTGGAAACAATAATTTAGTTGTTATTTTGATAGTGTTAAACTGTACTCTTTAATTTTTTTTCTTTATCTAAAATCTGTTTTACTAACATTTAAATTCTTGGTAGACAGGCAAACGCAGACTAGCATTCTATGAATTAAATAAAAAGTTAGTTTCACTTTATATAATATTTTTATTTTTTAGAAACAAAAAATACTGTATATATGACGATTAGAGGTGTCCGTGGTGTAATGGTTAGCGTCTTAGGAAATGGACACGGTGACACAAGTTCAAATCCTGGACGAGAAATGATTGCATTTCTTTTAGCACTAATACCCTTGGGAAAGGTATGAATCCAGTTATTCTCCCTCCAGCTGTGGGTAAATAGTAGGGCAGACTAGGTTCTTCTGTCTTGGTGAATCAACTAGTCTAGGAGAAGGAAAACTCTGATTTCAAACCTGTTAAACTCGGCTTAAAAACTGACCTTGTGTCATATCCGGCCCGAGCGGAGTGGTTGGTTAAATAGGATATATAACGATTAGAGAATATTAAGCAACATTAAAATAGATTTTAATTTAAGTTAGTGTAACAAACATAAATTCGCTAATAATTCAATTGTTGTCCTTATTTTTGTGAAGTTTTGAAATATTCTTTTGTTTTTTTTAACTTAAAAACTACACACAGAAGCTCAGAGGGAATTATTGGGCAAAGATAACGATTATCCAAAATAAAATTATCTAATTTAATTTTCCGACGTTAAATTAATTTAACATTTCTGTTTTAAAACGATTATTCGTAGTTTTATAAACACGCACATTCTAAAACTGAAATTATGCATTAATTTAATGTCTCTGAAAATTGGATTTTAAATGCTTTTCACGATAATAGTATGAAATTATATGCTGCAGAAAATTTTTGAACATTACAAAATGAAAAAAAAATCAAGTACGCCAGTGATATATAAGAAAAACGTCGGGGATACTTTTTGGTATATTGCTTAGATTCTAAGATAAATCGACGATTTAAGTCTTATGTTAAAGCATATTCTCTGTCTCTCTCTCTCTCTCTCTCTCTCAGTCAAGGCCAATGAATCTTTTTCTCTTTTGTGATTTTTAGTTCCGTGTCGTTATAAGTTCTTTTTTTTTCCATTGTCAGTTATAATATTTCCAAAAGAGTTTTAGCTTGAAAACCATTTGGAAGATAATAACTGAATTTTATCATCACTTTAAATTAGAGAAAAAAATACTTTTGGTTCTTAAAAAGAACAATAAATTCCCATAAAAATTCAAACTGAAAGGTTTTTTTTGTTTATTCGTCTGTATATTTTACGAATAAATCGAGAAAAAACGAGTGGAGTTTCCGAAAAATGACACTCTAATTTATGGATTGAGCTATTTTAGGAAAAAGATTCCACAGATTTCTATCGATTCGGCATCCTAGTTTATGATTATCCCCACCAAAAAGATTATTTGAGAATTTGTCTTAATTTTACTCGGAAAATTTAGTTTCAGATTTTGGAAATGTTAGATCGGTTCGAAAGTAAGTAGATAGATAAATCACGAACACTACTAAACCACTTTTAAAATTCTCCCTTCCGAGACCTCCGAAGCAGGCTTTCCCCCTTCCAATCGAGAGGTTCAAGGATAGTTCCCACCGTCCCATTAAGGTTTATTTTTAAATACTGATTTGCAAACAAATAGTTTCAAGTAACTAATAATATCACACACCATCTCTGAAACTATTCTAAATGAAAATAATTTGTAGACCGGTGCATGGGTTCAATTATTTCTATCCCAGATCAGTTTGACCAATATATTGGAATCTCACAATTACTACAGATCAGACAATTTTCTTCTTTAATAAGAGCTTACCATTTTATTATCATGAATAACTATAATATATGGCAAAGCAAGAACACATAATACGCAACAAAATAGCAGATATATACTATGTAATGATTGAGACGAAACGATCAATCAAATAATAAGGGAATGCAGTAAGTTAGCGAAAAAGTGAACTCAAACAAACTCCGGAACATGAAAATGACATCGATATCATTTACAATTGGTGCAGTCAGTACATTCACCAAAGGATTTGATCAGTGATTGGAGGACTTAGAAATAAGAGGATGAGAGGCGACCATCCAAACTACAGCAATGTGAAAATCTACCAGAATACTGAGAAGTGTCCAGATGACTTGAGGAGACTTGCTGTCACTCAGACACCAGTAAAAAAGCATCAGCTAAAACGGGTGCGAAAAAACTCTTTAAAGAGTAAAGATAGTGATACCAATTGTATTTGGAGCACTAGAAATAATTCCCAAAGGATTGGTTATGTAACTGGAAGGCTTGGAGTTAAGAGGATAAGTGAAGACCATCAAGACGACAGCATCATTAAGATCGGCCAGAATACTGAGAAGAATCCTGGAGACTTGCGAAAACTTGCTGTCATTCAAACTCCAGTGAGAAGCGTCAGCTAATGCTTTTGGGAAAAAAAACTCTCTAGAGTAAAATAATAATATCACAATCTTTTGGATTTTGAAATACAAACGCATCACTCAATCGGGTTAATAAACAAGAAAAATAACTTATCATCTAGCGGATTTGACAGATCCAGCGGACACCAAAGAGAAAATGAAAGAAAGCAGATAAACAGACAAATACTTGGATCTTGACTGAGAGCTGAATAAGCTGAGAAACATGAAGATGACAGTGATCCTAATTGCAGTTGACGCGCGTGGAAGGTCTCCAAGAACTAAAAAAAAAAAAAAAGACTGGAGGAATTGGAAATCGGGAAAAATAGAGATCGTAGCATTTAGATTTGCTTGAATAATGAGTCCTGGAAACCTAAGTAAACTTGCTGCCATGCAGACTGCAGTGAAAGACAACAAGTTAAAACTAGTATAAAAACCTCATGATGATGATGATGATGATGATAAGATATCCTGCGTTGCCGGTATAATTTTAATAAATTAACACAAAGTACAATTTTTTTTAATCAGAAAGTAATCGGGTTTTTTAGTTGGTTGGCTGCAGTTTATGACATATGAACTTTTTTTGGTTATTTAATGCCAAATATTTTTACAAATGCATTAAATATGATTCATTTAACAAATTTTGTACATACAAACAGTTGAGTAATTAAACAATCCAGTTTTTAACAATTCAATATAGCATAAATCAACCAAATGATTTCACGTATTGCTCTATATCACTAATAATTCAACTAAGCATTAGTCACTTGTTTACACAGTTAAATGAACGAACAATTCTATTTCAAACAATTCAATTTAATATAAATGATTCGCTTGCACTTTAAATGTCAAGCAGTTCTATTTGACCCTGGTGCTATCACTCTGGGCCAGAGTGGACTTGGGAGCGATGGCAATGAAGAGGTACTCTGCATTCTCCAAAGCTCCATCATTACTCGAACCTCACCAACCAAGGACACTTCTTGGGTTGTGTCTGTAGTGACGCAGTAGGTGTATTCTATATCTGGCCCGATAGAGCTAAAGTAATTTGATGATAGAAAATATATATCAAAACTGATTTGTTAACATTTTTTAAAAAATTACTTTATGTGTATAAGCAGAATGTTCTTCTGTATTAAAACTCCGACGATGGCGTATTTATAATGTATCAATGTGTATTTTTGCTTATGTTTTGTTTTTTAATTCAATAATTTTTCATTTTTTCTGAAAGCTTTTGAGTCTTGAAATTGTTGAAATGGATAAAAAAAAATTATTTAACACCTTTCTCTTTTTAATTGTTATTGATTATCTTTGTTACACTGAAATTACCTAAAAAGGAATAAAATGCCTTTTTTAATATCTATTAATGAAAAATACACGGAAGACATGTTTTATTTGGTATATTTTTGAGTCTTATAGAATTAGTAACAATTTGTTTTAAATTAACGTCATAGTGTACCATTTTTTTAAATCTTAATTCAATAATGTTTTATTTGAATGCAAGTATTTTACACTTGAAATTATTCAAATGAATAAAAAGTTGATTCTTTTAGGGGAGAAAAATGATTTTAATTTCAAAAATTATTCTTTTATTGCTCAAATGTTAAAAAAAAAAAAAGATAAAATAAAAAAACAACGATAATCAAATTCAGAAACAATATTTTTTAATTAATTTTTCTAAATTCATGAATCAAATGTATTTTGAATCAATTTTAATTTTATCTGATTTAATTTTCTTTTACTATTTATTAAAAAAACGAAAAGAGATTTTTAAAAAATAGTCATTTTTTGGTTTTCTTTGTTTTATCAAGATGCAGTTGTTTATATTCTTAGTAGGGAAAAGAATATGCAATATGAACATTCTAAATGAAAAATAGAATTAAAATAATTACACTGTAATGTAAAACTAATCTTTAAGCGTCGCATAAAACTGAGTTTCGTTCAAAAATGTTTTATTTGATATTGAATTGATTATAAACGCAACGTGCATTCTTTGGAACTTTTGGCGTCTGAAGTATAAATTTGCTGGTTTTGGGACCCTGGAAGAAGTAAATGCTCATCAAAGAGAAAAAAGCATAACTAATAATAATCTGTCCCACATATTAATTTTATTCGGTCAATTATTTCTCCGTTGTAGATACATGATACGATAAGGATAATATGGAATGAAAAGTGATTTTTCCTACCTTATTGCTTTCTATGTCCACTAGTTTAGGTTTCTATACATTGACAGACGTTAACTTTATAATGTTGAGGAAAATGATAGTATTATCAATTTGGTTAGTATGTACTTTAATCCTTACTTAAATATTTTGTCGCGAATAATTTTTCTTAGCCTTATTAATTTTACTTAGAATACTCTGACAATATGCCTTTAAGATGGGTAAGATCCAACCACCAAAAGGGGTCTCCAGAATTTGACAGTAAACAGCATCTGAGGGTGAGAAAGAAGGTTGTTACTTTATCTTGTGGTGTCAAAAGAACCAAAAAACAAGTTATTAAAAAACTGATTTTTTTGGTGGGGATACAATTTCTTATGAACCAGTCGCATCAATAGAGATATATGGAATGTAGTCTATTCAATCAATGGATTTTATTTTTGTTTTATGGCATATCAACCATTTTTATTTAATGGTAAATTCATTTTTATACACATAGTTATATTTCAAGCAGTCAACTTCAGCATAGATAGTTGGTTTTTTTTGGGGGGGGTTCCCGCAGATAAATCTCAAAACCGTTCTACTTCAAATATTTCAGTTTAACACATGTACAGTTTTTGTTTACAGAGGGTTAAAAGTACAGTTTTATTTTAAATAATTCAGTTTAGCATTACGCAGTTTACTTTTATTTGACCCATGGATAGGATCCTATCACTAGCTACCACTCAGGGTCACAGTGGACTTGGGAGCGATGGCAAAAAAGGGATACTCCTCATTCCCCAATGCTAAAGTATTCCTGAAGCCTCACGATCAGATTGTTTAGTGCCATATGCAGGTTACTTGTTGGGGACTCTCTTACTTCTCTCCAGATACCCGTTGGTGTATTGTTCAGCCCAACCCGACTTGGTCATCAGTCCATGAAGGAAAGATTGATTCTCTTATAAATCAGCCCTCTTGGCGAAGCTTAAAATAAATACTCAGACTGTATGTTTTTTTGAGGTTAGGACTACCCCATCAAACATGGGCGTCGTAGGTATGACAGTAAACTGCATCTGATGGTGGTGCTTCAGTTTTTGATTTCTGGGGAGTGCATAGTAAAGAAGAGTCCCAAATGAAAGACTGTTGCCTCGAAGTAAATAATTTAGAGATCCAGTCGCTCTAATGCGTTCACTTTCAGATTAATACCCTTTTGAAAATGATTTGAACCACTTATCCACCGAGATGTGATTTAAAGATAATCATTGCTGTTCTTCTACAAAGGATGACTCTAGAATTAAATAATCCCCGAAGATCGATATGCCGCTAAGCAAATAAACAAAAGTGCAAAGTACACCTCCATTGCTATTACTCCCAGGTCCACACTGTTACTGAAGTTGGTAAGTTGGTCGTTTTGTTTTACGGCATATCAATCCTTTTCGGGTCATTTAATGCCGATTAGATTTCAAATAATTCAGTTTTGTATAATTATAGTTTCTTTGTTTACAAACTGTTAAATGTCAAAACAGTTCCATTTCAAACAATTCAGTTTACCATGAGTACACAGTTTCAATGTCTAAAACAGTTTTATTTAAAACAATTTTGTTTAGTTTATTTCTTTTTGACCCATAGATAAGACCCTATCAGGTGCTACCTCTCTGGGCCAGTGTAGAACTGGGAATGATGGCAATGAAGGGGTAGTCCGCATTCCCCAAAGCTTGAACATTAGTGGAACCTCACGATCAGATTGTTTATTGTATATACAGGACGCTCATTGGGGTGGTTCTTACCCCTCTGCAGAGGATCAGTTGGTGTATTCTGCAGCCCCAGCTGACTGGGCCAACTGGCACTGAAAGTTTAATGGTTTTTGATTCATTTATTGCAGTATACAATAAGTCAACTTTAGACAATATATTCAAGAACTGCAAAGTACGCTAAACTGTTGATTTGATTACTATCTGGAAAAAAAAGAAAAAAAAGTAATATTTCCCTGAGGCAATGTCTCACGAAAAATCATACAATTTGTCAATGTATAAAAATGTTCGTTTTTTACTTTATGAAATAGAGTGTATCAAAATTAGTGTCGTGACATGTTTTGTTTCATGTTAATTTTTTCAAAAATATTCTTTAGGTTCAGAAAACAAAACGCAAGCAAATCTAAAGCAATTATTTAGCTTGAAAAAAATTAAGGTTAATTTGTCGATTACATTCTGTAATTTTTTTTTTTTTTTTTTGGTGGGGTGAGTCCTTATCATTTTAATGATTGTTTAAACTGCTCATTTAATTATGCAGTTTATAATTACTGTTTCTGTCAATGCATTATTTCATCTTTCTCAGATGTATAATCGATATAGAAAGCGGGATCGAGTTGAAACCTAACACTTGCAATACCTATATTGTGTAATGGTCATATATATTTGAAGGAGCAAAATAATCTGCATTGTCTCCATAAGATAACAAAGACAATTAAGAGTTTTAAGCTTGTGAGACCCACATCATCTGACAAGTATCTTTACAAAACAGCAATGAATAGAAGTCTTTGCGGTGAATGGGTTAACGTTTTAGGCTATGAAGTCATGGTAAACGAGTTCGAACTTGAGTCGCGCTATTACGTTCATTTTCAGTCTCCTAATCTACGGAAAGTTATGAACCCCCTTATTTCTCCAGATATGGGTTAAATAGTGCTACGACTGTCCGGCTTTTTATGGCATGAAATAATCTATGAAAGTTAATATGCCATTGAATAAAGAAACAATCAGCATGCAACTCTGTCATTTCAATTTCCGTGATCGATTACGATCAATATTTCAGAAAAATGCAACTTGACAATTCCCTGATGAATTTTGTCTTCCTTTACGAAAAATGTATTGAAAAAGGTGGAGAAGACGGTTGTCATTTAAACCCGGTGACCAAAGAACAGACAAAGATATCTTACAAAACCGCTTGCATGGTTATTCTAGGTGATACAATTTGGGGGGGCGTTATCATCAAAAAGGTTTGGTCTCTTATAAATCCGCCAAGTTGGTAGGTCTTAGAATGTAAGCCATGTAGAAAGATAAGGCTCTCCTAAAAAGTGGCTATACTGGGAATGATGAATATCTTTTGCCTTCTCCCCTTTTTGTTTGCTTCAAAGCTGTTCCCTCTTTCAAAATAAATATCGGATGTCATTCATTTATAATGATATTAGCTCTTAAAATTGGAACGGCCTCAACTTTTGCTACCTCATCGAAGTACATTTATCTGAACATTTTGAATTTCTGCCGGGGAATCTCAATTTCTTCCTCACTATTGCCTATTAATTGTAATAAATGACACATTATAACGTTTTCTGCTATTTTTCAGCCACTCTTCAGATAGATTTGGGACTCATGGGCTAGCGAGGGTGGGGTTCAGATTTCCAAGTATTGAATATAATACTAAAGCCTCTTTCATTACTAAAAAGACATTTTATATTCGAAAAAATAGATGCATCAATAAATAAATTAAGAAAATCCCATAGGCACAATAAATAAATCTTCATAGATGATTTAAACAAAAAAAAAAAAACATTAAATCCCTTGTTTTCGAAAATATACTCATCTGTCATTTTAAAAAAAAATTGACAGTTTTTCTTTTTTCTTTTTCCTCTCTTTTCTTTTCTTCTCTTTCATTATTTTGGTGATGTATGAAAATTCATTTATTGGATGTAAGGAAATAGGGTAATCTATTAATTCATTTATTGATATATTTATTTTACATAAGGAATTTTTTGGTATTTTTTGTAGAAAATATAAGAAGCTCGCGTGTTTTTTTGTTGTTTTTTTTACTTTTTTCCCCACCAGTAATAACTTGGTTTTCACGGAAGTCCAAGTGACTGCAAGTATCCATTTCTCGAAAGAACTCATCGAAATGTTCCTGCAGATCTCATCCGTGATGAGACCCGGGCGACTTTTTTGTTCCTCAAATCTTCAAATCTACATGGCTCTTTTTTCAGATTTTTCTATTATTCCAAGAGCTCTGACTTTAATTATCATCACCATCGCATTTGTGTTGGATATTTTTTTTCTGAACTCTCTAGAAATGTCCTAGAATTTTTCTAATTCTAGATTTCCATCACTTTTAGTCTATAAATTGATGGAATGAAGAAATGTACTAATTGACATATCATATTCTTTCTGTCAATTACTGCTAGGTCTAGTCTTCTAAGCTGGGTTGAATGATGCATTTTTATCAAAAAATCCCAGAGACTTTGGTGTATCTTTTTTTTTCTGGAGAAATTTTAGTCGATGCATAGATGACATGTCTGGATATTCAAAGTTTTCTTACTTGCGTAATTCCGAGCTAGTTGCAAATATTCTTGCATTCCTTCTTGACTAGATTTCTGTATTCTTTTATAATCTAGTTGACTGCTTCATAACTCTCTCTAAAACACCTATAAGAGTCGTTCTCCATTTAGTGCTCCATTTATTCGGCCTTGTGCCACATCGAAGGAAAAAGATTCATAAATTACTACACCAATTATTCTCCAAAGTTCAATTTTGCTTTTACATAAGTATTTCTTATATCGTTTTTCTCAGGCAGATGCAGTTAATAACGATTCGGTTTCTCTTTGTTGGATACATCCGCGTAGCTCTATCTAACTCATCTTAGTTTGTCTTCAGAAAAGACGATGTGGTCGCTTTTGGGGGATTTTCTTTCTATGTTTTAGCTTCTCTATAATGCCAGCTTGACTGCTTTTATATGTATCTTAGTGTTCATTTTGCCCTTCTCCTTATTGGCTGCTGTAATAAGCTTCTTCGAGCAAATGTATCGAAATACTAGAGTATTTGAGTTCCTGAAATGTTGCATGCCCTGTCTCCTGAATGTTGGTGAATCTTCATTCATCTTTTCCTCATCTAACATGAAGTCCTCGCTCCATATCCTCGCAAGATTGTAAGGCTTTGTGCATCTTTATTAATTTCTGTTGTTCAGAGGTTTAAATTTTTGAGTTCTTAGCTTGTCCAGTTTTAGAAGGGTCCTGAGTATCTTAACAAGTCCTGGCGGCAACACCCCACAAGACACCAACTGTACGGCCACCTCCCTCCTATCACGAAAGCTATTCAAGTTAGACGAATCAGACACGTAGGACACTGCTGGAGAAGCATGGACGAAATCATAAGTGATGTACTCTTGTGGACCCCCACACATGGCCGTGCAAAAGCAGGACGACCAGCACGAACATACATTCAGCAACTATGTGAGGATACGGGATGTTGTCCAGAAGACCTGCCTGAGGCGAGGAACGGTAGGGAAGTGACGAGAGAGGGTCGGGGATATCCGTGCTATCAGCACGACATGATGATGATGATGATGATGATGATGATGATGATGATGATGATATATGCTCCTAATCTCCTTAAGTTTTGTAGCTTTCTTTTTTTCTGAGTATTTCTAATCCTCCTTAATGCTTCTCTCTACCCCATTCATTACGAACACTGCGCATTTCTCACTTCCAAATTATTTCTCTGTCTTAGCTGAATATTATAACTGTTTGTGCCATGTTTCATGTATCTTTATTTTTGTAAATCTTGACATTATCCAAGTACATTACAAGGATTAATTTTAATGGATGGTAAATGTGACTCTACAACCAAATGATGAAACAAAAGTGATGGAAATATAAAGGATAATGTCAAATATAAATTTCAATTAGGAAAGTTTTTATAATCGTTTGATTTTTTTTGTAAATCGGAAATTGAAATTTGCAGTTGATATTTTAGCATTTTGCCAATTTCAGTACAAACACACGCTTATATAAATGTGTGTGTGTGTGTGTGTGTGTGTGTGTGTGTGTGTGTGTGTGTGTGTGTGTGTGTGTGCTTGTTACCCAAAATACATTTTCTTTTACCGTTTTACGCCATTACTAATTGTTTAAGAAGTGAGAGCAGTACATGTCAGCCTTTTTGAATATCGATACCCAAACTTTCATTGTCTTCTTAACAATATCAGGAATATCAAGTGATCTTTATGTAAAAGTGTGTGCCAATATTGATAAGGCCAAACATCAATATCCAATGACGTTTTCTTCTCAAATAATAGGCTTAATTATTTCTCGGGAATAGGTGCATTGATTTACGTTTCTTGAATGAGGGAGATGCAGAAATGCTCATACCTATCAAAGTATAACAAAAAAAAATAGGCTAATATTTGGCGCTGAAATAATAATACTGTTCATCATGAAAAGGCTAACATAACCATGATTTATTATCTTTATTGTTATAAAACACGTTGAATTTGCACAGCAGATGTATCGGATAGATTTTAGTGCTGACGAAGTCTCTTTAAAACATCAGAATCCAGATAAGCAATCCAAGTGATTTTTTTCATAACGCTATCATCACGAAAATTCTGTTGGCTTTATGATTTCACTTTCCTTCTTTTATGTATTTGTTGCATTTTCAGAACGGAGACGTACATAGTGTAACGGAGACTGTCATAGGGAATAAATCTACCAAGAAGAGTTCAAATCCCAGAAAATACTATCGTGTTAATAATCCCTATCGGGAAGCAATGAATCTGGATTTTTTTCACCTCTCCAGTGATAGGTAAACTTAGACTCTTTAGTATCGGCAAGACAGTTGGTTTCGAAGTAGGAAAGACTGAATTAAAAACCTGCAGGGCGGTATTCGGAGATATTTTGGCGAAGTTGCGCACCATTATTCACTTGCCAGCAAACTCTGTTTTTTCTGGTCTTATACAAGCTTTTACCCAAAAAAAAGCCATCTACAGTTCATTTCCTAAGATTTATTTTAGTTAATGCTCATCTTCGAAATAATGAATTGACTATTTGCTTTTTATTTATTTTTAAATCAACATCATCGCATGAATTCCACAATTATCTCACTATTACTGGCAAATCAACAATGATAATATTTTTAATTGGTTTAGTGGTAGGTTGCCTCCAATGTCCCGGCAAACGGGGGTTCATGTTGTATAGCCGTAATATAAATATAAGCAGAAACTTGATCAAACATAATATACGAACTTCAATGAACGAACGAACACACTTCTTTATAAAAAATATATCTCTCACACTTTATTCTAGAAAGGGTGATGGTTGTTGTGTGTGGGAGATAAGCTGGAGACAGGTACAGATTGCTTTATTGACCCAAGTTATTCTTCGACCATAGCAGCACTTCTTTCGCATAAGGGCTTGGGTTGCTCAACCGTGGGTCACTGAGGGCCGCAAAGCCCTCAGTTTGCAAGTTGGTTCTCCCGCTGGCAACGTTAACCGTCTGGGCACATGGTTATATTATTGTCTATCGCCCACTTGCTTCCACTGTTCTTCCGCTTATTTACACAAGTTCATCTCTTGATTGACGGCTCTGTCGAGGGTCAATATATAATAATCAATCTCAGGTCGAATCATACCAAAAACTCAAAAAAGTAGTACATGATGCCTCTTTGATTAACACTAAGCATTATAAGGTAAGGATCAAAGGTGAAGTGGAGAAATCAAGAGAATGGAGTAGCATCTTCCCCACCACCTCGGTGAGTAGCTATTGAAAAGGAAGCATTCGGTTAGCCCTCGACTACAGCCTACAGTTTGGAGAGGGTTTTTACAGCTTGGATGATCATGGACTTGACTATCACCTTCTTCTTAGTGTAATCAAAATTATTCAGATAATATTCCAAGCCACCTTAATAATATATTTGAGTCTTACAAAATGGTCCATACTTCTAGTTTGGGTTGGGTTTATGGCACATCAGCCATTGTTAGTTATTAATATCAAATCCATGTTATACATATAAACAGTTCTATTTCAAGCAATGCAGTTTAGTATAAGTATAGTGGTTTGTTTACACACAGTTAAATGTCCAACTTATCTATTTAAAACTATTCAGCTTAGCATAAGTACACAGTTTCAGAGTCAAAAACAGTTCAATTTTAAACAATTTAGTTTAGCATAAGTACACCGTTTAGTTCTATTTGACTCATAGATAGTACCCTAGCAAGTACTACTACTCTCAGCCAGAGTGGACCTGGAAGCGATGGCAATGAAGAGGTACTTCACGTCCCCCAAAGCATTAGCATTACTGGAAACTCACAATCAGATTGTTTATTGTCATATGCAGGACACTTGTTCAGGAGATCTTAACCCTCTGCAGAGAAACAGTGTGTATATTCTACACCTCTAGTGAACTGGGCAAAACCCTCTAGTCTTGTGCCCTAAGATATGTTAATCTTAGTAAATAACAATATTTTGGTATTTCTATGATACTCGTCTGTCAGTTTGTCAATCACTCGCAAACAGGCATACTCTCCTTCTCTCTATTTTCAGATATTATACTTTAAAAATGTATAGAAAATATATCAAGTCTTAATATGATTGACTTTAAGGAGATTTATTCTCGTATCCAAGATTCTTTTGAAATGCATTTTACTCCTCTGCCAGCGATAGTGTAAGTATTTCATAAGCTCCCCCGACAGGGGGAGCCTTGATATGAGTGATCAATGACTTCTGTAGAGTGACTATAACAATATTTACAGTAACATTAGAAGAGTGAAAAACTTAATGTATATATATATATATATATATATATATATATATATGTGTGTGTGTGTGTGTGTGTGTGTGTGTGTGTGTGTGTGTGTAATATATATATCTATATATATATACCGAAGACAATTCTCATGAAAAATAAAAGATTAATTAACACCAAGTAAAAAAAAAGGTGTAATGCCTAAAGCATCAACAAACGTTAATAGCGCTTGACGATTACTAAGACTCGACAAAGATTTTAGGAATTAGTGAATATCTACAAGTAGATCACCGTATGCATGCGGTAGAAGTAAACATAGTGACGGCAGATAACCAAAAATTAGGCTTCTTAAATAGCTGACGTGACTTTTTTAACAGATCACAAGGTGAAATTCAAAGGGCGTAAGAAATTAGAAAAATATCGGTAACCTGTTTGCAATTTGAAGAAAAAGAAAACTATAGACGAATGATCTGTTACAATCGGAAGTTCACTGAAAACTGCACTAAAGTAGCTTAAAAAGTCTATCGTAAACTTTTTCTATAATTAAGGATTTTTAGGTTGTTGGTTGGATTATTTTATGCCAAATCCTATTATATATATATATATACATACATATATATATATATATATATATATATATATATATATATATATATATATATAGTGACTTTATTTTTAAATGAGTTAGAGCTTATTTGTTTGTATACAGTTAAATTGTTCCAATTTCTGATATTTAACACAAATAACATTGGGAAAAAAATTGAAATGGTGTCGAAGCACCAAACATCATTTTTAGCTAATTTGAGGTCGCTGAATCTGAACATGTCCTGAGTTAAAAAGCATTTTTTTTTTCATTTGTTTTCTCTATAAATGATATTGACCAATGGTATTATTACACAAAGTAAAATGATAGAAACCTTTTAACTTGCGTTTAAACCAACAAATATCAGTTTGCTTGTTGATAAATACCATTTTTGCAATAACAACCTGATATAAGTCTGTATAAATAGCACTATTGATAGCCAAGTTGGCTGGGGCTGAAGGATACACTGACTTTATATCTGCACAAGGGTAAGATCCCCTTAACGAGTGTCCTGATATGACAGTAAACAATGTGATCGTGAGGCTCCAGTAAACCACGAGCTTTGGAGAATGCAAAGTATACCTTCATTGCCATTTCTCCCAGTTTTAATTTTACCAGAGTGGTAGCATTTGAAAGGGTCTTATCTATAGATCAATAATAACTATTTGATCCCCTAATTCCTTATAAACGAATGACTGATTTTTTAGTTGAATTGTTTGTGATCCATAAGAATACTTGGAACCATTTAACTGTGTGCAAACCAATGCGTAATGTTGAATAGCAAAAAGTATGTTAAATAGCAATACTTGTAAGCACTTTACTGTGTGCAAACAAATGATAATATTGAATAGAATTATGAATGTTAGATTGCAACATTTTAACCCATTTAACTATCTAAAAACGATAGCAAACTTAGTGAGCAAACGAAGTAGTTCTAGCTCCTTGAAAAATGAAATTACCGATAAATTAATCTCTTACATATGATGTACATCTATTTAAATGTATGCAAACAAATGTCTGATGGTAAATTGTTACTGATATATAGCAACACTTGAAACCATTTAACTATGTGCAAAATATGAACTCAAAATTATATTAAGAAAAGGGTTTACAAATCATATCATCATCATGTCGTGCCGCCAGCACTGATATCACAGACCCTCTCTCGCCACTCCTCCCAATCGTTCATCGATTCTGGCATGTCTACAGGGCTAGACCCCGTATCCTCAGAGAGCTGCTGTATGTATGTTCGAGCTGGCTGTCCTGCAGACTTTTTAACAACTTTCCCACTAACTCCTTGTAATTTTCGGTTCGACTATTGCGTAAGAGGTTTTTCACTACATCAGCAAACGATATCCAAGCATGTAATTCCAAGTCATTCATTCAATTAATAAACTCATCTTTAATGCATTTTTTTAATAATATAGTAAAACCATTTTCATTTTCTTCATCATATATAATGGAATGGATGCATTTAATATATATTTAGTTGGAGTTTCTTTCCAACTATGAAAACAAAAGCTCTCAATCTGCATGTTTTCCTACCGAAGCGAAATGAATTACTGATAAAGTTTATCTGGTAATTTGAATTTTGGCGATAAATTGGAAAAAATTCAGTACTTATTTATCTAATGAGTAGAGTGTTCGCCAATGGTCCGGGAGACCAGGGCTCAATCCCTGGTCGAGTCATACCAAAGACTCAAAAATGCTACTTGCTTAGCACTCAGCATTATAAGGTAAGGATCAAAGGTAAAAGTGGAGCAATCCCAGGAATGGACTAGCACCCTCCCCTACACCTCGATGGTGTAGCTATTGAAAAGGGAGCCGTCGAGTCACCCTTGACTAAGGTCGCCTACTTTACTTTTTATTGTAAATATTTTGACTCAAAGCATTTTTTCGACCATGAAATAGTTTATTTCAGGTGGCTTAATTAAATTGCTCGGCCTATCTCTAAAATTATGGGTTTCTACGACTTTTATTTAATAGTACATTCAACGTTTTTCCAAAAATGAACAATTACGGTAAAACAAAAACAGCTGCTAACAATTTAAAACTAAGCTCATTTTCATAATCAGCACCATCAAAAAAGTTAAAAGAATTTGTTTTAATTTGTTCGCACAAAAAATCGTATTGTCCAGTGTAATTCTATCGAATATTAATCATTGACTTAGACACGATTATACATTACCTCTTATTGCTATTTATCATGAGTAATTCTTGTTATCAATTATTTCTCTCTTATACGAAAGATGTGTACACAGCTACATGGTTTCAAATAGAAATAATCTTTCTTAAATGATTTAGCAGTTCCATTTGACTAAATAAATATTAATAACTATTACCATTCCTGGATAGAGTGGTCTTAAGACTAATAGTATGATGTATAATATAAATAAGTTTTATGCATATATATATATATAAATATATATATATATATATATATATATATATATATAATGTGTGTATGTATAACGAGTCATTCAATGTATAGGATAATATTTTCTTAAAATGCAAATTATTTCCCGAATTTTTCATGTAAATGTATAAAGATTGCATATTCTAAAATTGTTTTAAGACACTAATTATTTTAATCTTGAAAAACGATTTATTGATAGTTTTTCAAGATAGTGATAAATCTGAGTGCTGTATGATTGAGCCAAGTTCAGTATAAAATCGTTGGTTTCATGTGGAATTTATAGAGGAACATGTGATGTATATGGAAAAATATTTTTAGAAGGAAAAAATAGTTAGAAATAAGTTAAACAGTGATTTGTCATTTCTAAAAAGAGTCAAAAAGATATTTCAAGGAATAGAAACGTACAGAATCTCTGGTAAAGAAAAAGATCCGGACAAATCGTTTAAGAAGTTTATGCTGACAGTCTTCTGGGACATAAATCACGTTTGATTTCCACGAAAAAAGTTCCACTTGAACAAGGTTTTCTATGGTGAAATCCTAAGGCAAAATCCCCCATATTAATTAGATATCCTTTATATATAAATGTAGGCCACACTCTAATTACAAATCTCCACTCTTTTTATTATATCCTTAAGAAAACTACGAACTGCCTTAGCCTCTAAGCTATGGGCTAAATAATACCACTAAATTACTACTACAAGGATGGTTTTCCATTAAATAAAACACATTGACTGATATATCATTTTACAAAGAAAACAAATTATATA
Organism: Sepioteuthis lessoniana; assembly: GCA_963585895.1. Taxonomy (NCBI): domain Eukaryota; kingdom Metazoa; phylum Mollusca; class Cephalopoda; order Myopsida; family Loliginidae; genus Sepioteuthis; species Sepioteuthis lessoniana. The sequence continues at coordinate 34,616,475 of OY757904.1, read as the reverse complement.
TATATATATATATATATATATATATATATACTTTAGAAGTATCCTGTTTTTCAATCTTAACTCTTGAGTTTACACCACACGAAAATTATTACGTGAAGGTGTATCCTTATAGTGCAATGGTTAAAACGATGGACAACGGAATCGTAGTAAGTGAGTTCGAACTGCAGTCACTCAGTTTTGTTCCCTTTTGGACAAAAATACCTTGGCAATGCTATGAACCCTCTAATCCTCCCAGCTATGGGTTAAATTGTACGACTACTGTTCTTCTAGACGGATGGCTTTGGTATTAAATACCTTACAAAGCTTGATATGCCATTAAACAATCAGACCGTTATTACCAGAGGAAACTTTAGGTAAAGGACTTCTTTTGTTCATAATTGCAACAGTTTTAGGCTTGTTAAGGCCACACCATATTAGCATCCAACCATGTTTATGGAAGTTTTTCATTTACATTTCGCTTTAATTATATATATATATATATATATATATATATATATATATATATATATATACAAGTGTATGTGGTGTACAGTTGCTGATTATATTTATTTCTATCCTATTAGTTCCAAAACAATTTATATATAAAAACTTCCCTGAAACACGAGCGTTGAACAAATTAATTCATATTTAATGCCATAAAAATACTTATTGCTGTCTGGACCTTATTTACAGAAAAATAGAGCATAAAGATTAGAAAAAAATCATAAATATATACCATAGCCAGATATGAATACGTGAAATGGTCATATTCATACCACGCAAAACGTTCATAATGTTCGTATATATCTATATATATATATATATATATAGAACATACGAATTTCGAAACACGAAAAACACGACTTCTTGGTTCAGGTACGAAACTTTTTATTACCTTTGAGTTTAAATGTTCTTCGAAATGAAGAGAGAGGTACACATTCTTTCTATTCTGTTTTTTTCATCTGCCCCCACCCCATCTCGTGCGCCACCTGCCCAAGACCTCCGCGAGCAAGCGAAAGTCAACCGTCTTCTACCGAGCCAGGACTCAACTAACTGACTTTTTCAAAAATCCCCCAAATCCTCCGCGCACGCTTCCGGTGTATGACGTCATTCACATCCACTGGTCAAACCTTTCTATCGGATTTTTATTTTGACATGGATGAACGACACATCCTCTCCGATCGCGCGTTAACTCCTGCACTCAAGTTTGCACCTAACTAACCCATGTGCTGAGCCGAAAGGTTCTCAGCCTAACTAAATCCAAAATCATAAAACGAAATCCCTCGGCCATTACATTACAGATAGAATAAATCAGTAATGTAATGGCCCATACCAACAAGTGTAGTGTAAAGTACGGATGTTCATTGTTGCTTAAATGTTTTACTAATAATTTTACTAAAAATGTTTTAACTAATAATTTCATCCACTAAGCCACATTAAAGAATTATAACGAGTCCAATATGAACATCTTAAGATTTACTGAATGGTCGTGAAAAGAAATCTTTGAAATAAACATTAGGAAAATAATAGCATGCTAAGTATTTTGCATTTGTAGGGCTGTTACTCTTAGTTTCTTGTGTTGTGACATTCATTAGACATAGCGAGATAGATAGATTTAAATTAAATCTATTTTGATTACACTAATTAATATATATTTACTGCTTGGAAATATGTTTGTATATCTCACAGCGCTAATATATTTGGGAAAGGTACTAACCAAATTATTCTCCATCTAGCTATGGGTATATAGTAAGAAAGCCTGGGCTCTACAATCTTGATACGACAACTGGTCGAGGAAAAAGAAAACTCTAAATGCAAATCTGTTAAACTCTGCTACAGAAAACTGACCTTGTGTCGAATCCTACTCGTTCCGATCAGGGAGGGTGTTGTGTGTGTGTGTGTGTGTGTGTGTGTGTGTGTGTGTGTGTGTGTGTGTGTGTGATAAAAATATTCGAAAACCTGAATTTGTTGTTGGTCGAAATATGTGGGTAAAATTCCAATGGTCTCGATTTCATTCGAATTTCTACAAAAATGAGGATGGATCTGGATTTATACTATCTGACAAAAAAGAGATAATTCCCTCTTGTTCCTAAATCTCCTTTCTCCTCCTTTGCATGTTGGGAAGGACCTTTAAGGAGGGGAGTTATTTAGGGACCACAATGTTGTGTGAGAGTAATCTGGATCGTGGAAGTGGAATTCTCGATGGCATGCATTGTGTATCGTGGGTATAATGACGTGTTAGCGCTTCTTATAGAGTGTCCAACTGTGGAATGGTTGTCAGTATTGAATCATATCAAGTTCGCTGTTGTTAATAGAGACCTGGAGGGTGACACCTGTGCAATTGTATGTTTCAATGTTCGACTGTATGAGGGCGAGGCTAGTTATCTAACTAAAAAAACGTCCAAGTCTATATTAAAATTTCGAAATTATTTTCGTTTCCAAGTCGGTATGAGGAAGTTTTGAAGTTGGAGTTTTTGCGTTGTTGGCAAGTGATAGAGGTGAAATCAGATCTTTGATGAGTTTTAATATAGTAAGCATATCACCCAAAGTCTTGATACCCAATACTTTGAGCATTGGACAGTCTACTATATAGAAGCTGTCTGTATGCTTCTCAATAGCAAATATTGATGCGTAAAGCCGTGAAGAGCTGACATATATGCCTGTCTCAATAAATATGATTTCTCACTCACCTGGATCTGATTCTTTTTGCAGTGCCATGTAGAATATCAGCTGTCTAAGAATAAGGCTAAAATCTATGTGATTCTGTCAGTCACGATCTCATTTGTATTTTCTTTTCCAAAAATGCATTTAACACATCACTCAATAAGTCCCAGGCCTAACTAATAAAACCACAACTTTAAGGCAAGATTTGACTTTATTCATAAAAATAGTCTCCTTAGGTGATAAGCTGATTCCAACGCTTCTCTAACAATTCTATCTTTTTTGTCTTTAGTTCAAAATACGCCTCGGTTTCAGATATCACTTCTTCATTGGAACCAAATCTCTTTCCCTGGAGCATTCTTTTTAGGTCTGCAAACTACCAGTTGTCACTGGGGCCAAATATGGAGAATAGAGTGGGTGCAGAAGCAATTCGAAGTAAAATTCATGTAGTTTTTCTATCGTTCGATCGGCTTGTGTCACGGTGCATTGTCTTGGTGAAAAGGCACTTTTTTCTTTATTTGTAGCCGTTTATTTTTTTGAGGGGGCGATTTATTCTTTCGATCATACCAATAATGCTATATACTATTCGTTATTAATGGTTCTTTCTTTCTCAAGGTAATTGCTGAACAAAATATCTCGCTCATCCCAAAATAAGGATCACCAAAACCTTGCCTGCTGATGTTTGTGTCTTTGGGCACGTTGGACAGCTTTCACCTGTTGCTGTCCACTCAGCTGATTGCCAATTTGACTGAAGTGGTTGATCCAAGTTTCAACCATTGTCACATATTTACGCAAAAAATAATTTTAGTTCAAACTGTTGCAAACAACGCTCTGATTCGTCGATGCTTTGTTGTTTTTGATCGACTGTGATCAAGTTCGGCACCCATTTTGAATACAGCTTTTTCACTCAAAAAAGTTTATGCAAAATATTGGATACACTATTTTCTGATATCTTTAACTCCTCTGCTATCTCACACAACTTCAATTTACGATTGGCCAAAACGAGTTTGTGGAGGATTTTGGTTCTTTTCCAGGACAACTGCCGAATCAGGGCGACCAGAGCGTTCAGCATCATGTGTGTCTGTAGGACCACGTTTAAACTCAGCATACCACCTCTTTAACCTTTTTTCCAACGGAGCAGAGTCCGGAAAACACTTCTCAAGCAAATGCTGTGCTTGACCAGTATTTTTCCAATGAGAAAGCAATGCTTAATTAACACAAGAAATTCAGATTTTTTCATTGTTGTGAAAATTTGCAACGGTATTTTCACTGAAATAACTGTTTTTAAACTAATTATCCGATTGAGCTCAAAATTTGATACGTGCCATTTAAAGGTTAGTACTTTATAAAAATGATATGAATTTCTTTATTATTGTCTCCATCTATGTGTCAGGCCCGGGACTTATTGAGTAATCTGTTATAGAATCTGGAACAAGTAACATAATATGTGGTTCATTCTATAAGTTTTTAGACTATTTCGTAAAAGCATTTAAAATTGGCGTAGACTCTTGGAAATTCAGTATGTTATTGCTATTCATCTTATGGGATGACTGACTATTTTTATGATTTCAGGTTCAAATGAACCACTACAGCTGGAATTGGAATACACCCTACTAAAGCCTAATTGTCACTGCTGGTGAATTTCAAAAATGTAATCTGGATTTTAGAAGAACGATATGCAATAAAATTCTGTTTTAAACTTGAAAAAAAATGCCATGCGACGAATGCTGGATCTACTGCTATGACCTAGAGACCAAGAGACAGTTCCCTGTGGAAGAGTGCTGGCTCTCCCAGACCAAAGAAGGCCAGACAGAGCAAATCCACCCACAAACATTTGATGGTCCCTTTTTTGACAGCACTGGCAAGATCTTCATGCGCTGGGTTCCCACTGGACAGACAATCCACAAGAAATACTATGTTGAGGTCTTAAGGGAGTTCAGGAAGAGATTTCCTCGGAAGAGGCCAATACTTTCAAATCATATCAGTGTCATTTCCACCAGGACAATGCACCAGTCCACAACTCCATCCTTGTCACTGACTATTTGACCAAAATGGGCATCAAGACAGTTCCTCAGCTTCCCTATAGTTTAGACCTTGATCCCTGTGACTTTTGGTTATTCCCTAAGCTCAGAGGCTGTCGTTATGAGACAATTGAGGAGATGAAATAGGCTGTGATGAAGGTCATTGAAACGCTCACACAAGAGGACTTCAATGGGACTTTCCAGAAGTTGTTGGAACGGTACAACAAGTGCATTGAAGCCGGAGGAGATTACATCGAAGGGGACTAGTGTTTCATACGTGTACTCGCAATAAAAGTGCCCATACGAAAAATAGTCTGGAAACGTATTTAATGATCCTCGTACATTCTTGTTCCTATGATTATATTTACCTATCTTTGTACTAAGTAGATTTTTTTTATTTTATTTATTTTTTGTTCTCTACAGAGATATGATAATTTGAGTGTATAAAACTTGGTATTTCTCCAATGTAAATAGGATTTGATTGTCATTGAATTACGTCACCCAATTAATTATGTAATTATATATATATATAGTGATAGAGAGGAGAATAGAACAGAAGAGAGAAAGAGAGAGACACACACACGCACTTGTTCGTACAGTAGTATTTACCAAGTTAGGAAATTAACATAGCGACAAAAATTTTAACCCTGAACGAAACTGTTTGTATATCACATAGCGCTAGTATACTTGGGGACGGTATGGATCCAATTATCTCCCTTCTATAATGGGTGAATCATGAGTTAGATAGAGCTCTGCAATCTGCGTATAGCAACTGGTCGAGGAAAAAGAAAAACTCTGAAAGCAAATCCGTTAAACTCCACTTAAGAAAAATGACCTAGTATCATATTCTACTCGTGCGAGATGGAGGTATATATATATATATATATATATATATATACATATATATATATGTGTGTGTGTGTGTGTGTGATAAAAATATGCTTTGAAACCCTGAATTTGTTTTTAAAATTCTTTTTATTCGTTCGTAACGTTCTTCTGTTCATTATACAAGGCAAGTTCAACAGCAAAGCTTTTGAAACAATGAATATATCTGTACTGTTTCTCTAGTCATTATTCAGCAACCTGCCGTTATTTTATATGAATGTGATGATTTTAAGAATTTTAAAGAGGTATATTCTAAATGAAATTCGTAAAAATGAAAATTATGGATATATCTAATTTAGAAATGTATTTGATGCTGTTGGCTTTTAACTTTCTGAAATAGTCTTAACATTAAGAGAACACTTTAATGGGAACTAAAACGAAAATTGAGGAGAAAAAATCTCAAGAAACCTACCATAAAATATTCAACTGATATGAAAGGCTAATCCAATTTAAAGATGTAAAGAATAGTCATTAGAGAGCTAATGGTTATTACTGAGAAAACGTTTGTTTACTCTCCCTTCTTTGTTTCTTGGCATGTAAAACTTCGGACGTTATGCATTACCAATGCCATCTCAGCAGAAGAACTCTAGTGGTACTATTTAACTCCTAACTGGGGGAATATATGGCTTCATACTTTTCTTTAGGGTAGTTGCCTAAAAGTGATCGCAATAACACGACTGGAGTTCCAGCTTGCTTACTAAGGTGTTGTTGAGCCCGTTCAACATTATGTCATGGAGGCTTCCGACAACTCAGTTATTATGCATAAGCATAGATATAAGTAATGCAACAACCTTGAAATATTAAGGAAAATATATCAACAGTTATCACCAGAAACAACGTCGATGATTTCTCAAGATACATTTACTCTTGAACTTTTGTTCATACGAGCTAGATTTCCCCGTAAACAAACAGTCTAAGATTAGAAAGGTCGATGAATAAGCCAACATACCGGACACTCTGTAAGGCGGACCTTACTTTGCTGCTGAATTAGATCAGCCATGAAACCTTTCTGTACGCATAGGTTTAGGTCTCTTGGTAATTCGTTTCTGACTTCTAAAGTTATTAGTGATAACTGAAAGGGGGAAATATTCTTGTGACTAAACTCAGAAATCTCAAGAGAGAAGAAGTTACGCAGACGAGTTGTCTCCTTGGGTGAACAAATTGGGAATCGATTTGATAAGAAATTCATGTATGCTCATAATAATACTCAGCTAATTTTTGTCCCAATTTTGTTTATGTCCCACATTCTATTCGAAAACCGAAAAACCAGTGTTTTAATGTCAAAGAATTGCTTCCACAGTATATATATATATATATATATATATATATATAAAGTATGCTTAAGATCGGTGAGAGTGCATATCCAAAGCTCTCGGTCTGATAATCGCGTAAGCGAGAAACTGAGAATCGATGATTTATATCTAAACTATTCAAACTAACTTATTTATGTATATGTGTGTGTGTGTGTGTGTGTGTCCGGTAGAATGATCTGTCGTGTAGATATTTCAAATCTTAACCAGATAGCAACATAGATCGTATTCTAGATTGAATTTTAATATAAGAAACAAAAGATATATCCGTTTTTCTAGCCATTGTAGTCACATTGTTTTAAAGATCATATCTATAGTATCGCAGTGATTTCTCCACGAATAAATCTTTCCATTAGCTACTGCTTACATTTTAAAGACTTGAGCTTCCAGGTATCGTCAAATGAAATAATCATAAGAGAGTAGATTTGATGAACTCGAGGGAGACAGCATGTTACAAGGTAGAATATTCAGCTGCCCTGGAGAGAGTGCGGGTTTTTTTAAATATAGAATTCACTTACAAACGCACGAAGTTCAACATTGCCTACCTGCATTTGCAATGAAATAGTGGGTATTGTAATTTTTTAATCATACGGGAAATCATTCTCTCTGTGTGTATGTCTCTCTCTGTCTCTGTTTCTCTATTTCTCTCTTTCTTTGTTTGCCCAGTCGGCTGGAGCAGTAGAATACACCGACTGCACCTCTGCAGAGTTGGTAAGACACCCCACCAACGAGTGTCCTCGATATGACATTAAATAATCTTATGGTTCAAACCTGGACGAGACTGATTGCATTTCACAAAGCGCTAATACCCTTGGGAAAGGTAAAATCCAATAACTCTCCCTCCAGCTATGAGTAAATAGGACAGATTAGGTTCTTCAGCCTTGGTGAGGTAACTAGTCTAGGAGAAGGAAAGCCCTGAATTCAAACCTGTTAAACTCCGCTTAAAAAATTGACCTTGTGTCATATTCTGCTTGAGCGGAGGGATTGATAAACATGATCAAACAATCATATGGTGAGGTTCCAGTAATGCTGGAGCTTTGGAGAATGCGGAGTACCTCTTTATTGCCATCGCTCCCACCTCCACTCTGGCCCGGAGTGGTAGAAGCTGATTAGGGTCATATGTGTGGGTTAAATAGAACTAAACCGTGCTTTATTAACTTTACTGTTTTTGCATTTAAACTGCGTATTTATGCTAAACCGGATAGTTCAAAATAGAACACTTTTGAAATTTAAGCTGCATACTTACGGTAAACTGAATTGCTTGAAAAAAAACTGTTTTGACATCGAAACCGTGTACTTTTGCTAAACTGAATTATCTGAAATAAAACTGTTTTGACATTAACTCTGTGTATTACCCAGTTGGCCGGGGCTGTAGAAAACACCGACTGCACCTCTGCAGATTTTACGTTTTCTTGTTATTGAAATAAAATATTTAGTGAAATGATTTTCAACTTATGCAGTCTTCTCCTTTTTTTTTTTTTTTCGACTTTTAATACATGTTGAAATTGAACGTTTTATGAACGGTGTCTTTCCAATTCATTTTGAATTTTTCTGGATATTTATTTTTCAAAACGATTTCTTTGCTGCCTTAATTTACAACTTGCGCTATGATGACTGCTTGAAAAAAATATTAGATTTTATTTATTTATTTGTTTTGTTATTTGAAGTTCAAGCAGAAACAGTTCGTCACCAAGCAACAATTGACAACTTTTCGTGTCCTCGAAAACCCTACGCCAGATTACTTGCTATATATATATATGTTTTGATTGTTCTCAACTAAGTCCTAGTCAATAAAAATATTGTGAACAAAAGGTTTGTTTGTTTTTAAAGTTTTTAAACAGTTGATATGCACTAATTAATTTGACGAAAAATTAACTGATGACATAGTGTATTCATTGGTGGACTAGAATAATATTTTGCTATTCATGTCCCTTCATCTTAACTTTATATGATCTCTGCTATCGTAGACACGATTCGCTGAGCACCTCATTTGAGAGATATATGTTATGCATGAGAGGGAAAGTTTTCACAAATTAGCTGTGACTTGCTTTGGTCTGGGATTCGATCATTTAAGTGTTATTTATGTGTTAATCTAGATTTATCTATCTTAATTGAAAGCTCTGTTTTGAGGATCTTTTAGTTTTATGTTTAAGTATTTTATGCTCTGTGTTAGCGGATATTTTATCAAATTATATTCATGTCTTAATATTATCACTGTATTGTCACCCAATATGCATTTTATGTTTATTTGGAATTTCTGTTGAGATTTTGACTGTTTGTGAGGAAACGGAGTTCTACAAGTATATCATCATAATGTCACGCTATCAGCACAGATATCTGACCCTCTCTCGCCACATCTCCCATCGTCCATTGCGTCCTGTAGGTCTTCAGGGCAACATCCCGTATCGGCACAGAGCTGCTGTATGTAGATTCGAGCTAGTTGTCCTGCCTTTGCTCGTGCATGTAAAGGGGTCCACAGGAGAACATCACTTATAAGCTCGTCCCTACTTCTCCAGGAGTGTCCTGCATGTCTGGTTCGTCTAATTTTGATAGTTTTCGTGATGGGTGGTAGGTGACCGTACCGCTGCTGTTTTCTGATTTGTGGTCACCAGGACTTGTTCAAATATTGCTCTCAGCATTCTTGTGTAGTTACCGTCAAGCTTCTTCTCCATACGTTTGTTTAGCGTCCACGTAGTGCATCCATATAGCAGTATTGATACGACTGCCGCTTAGAAGAAGCTGCGTTTCATTTTATCGGCCATGCCTGACTTCCATATGTCCGATAGCCTATCGGTAGCAGTCCATGATTTTGCTAAGCGCGTGTCGATGTCTGTCTCGGTTGATGAGATACTGCTTCCAAGGTAGGTGAACTTTTCAACTCGTTTCAGAGAGCTACCGTTTAGTGTGGAGATGTCGCCTGTTTGATTAAAGCACATATATTCCGTTTTGTGTGCATTGACACGGAGGCCAATGCCGGCAGCTGCTTGTTCCAGACTGTGGAGCAGAGATTCGGCTTGGGCAGGTGCATTTGCCGATAGCGCTATAGCATCGGAGTAGTCAGCGTCGGTCATTGTTTTTGCGGGGTACCGTCTGCTTCTTTCTTTTGTAAACTTTGTTGTAATCCATGGATTCGATTCTTTGTATCTAATTATTTAGTCTAAAGTAAAATGGTCGTCCTAAATTTACTGTGAATTGTTTTTAATAGCAGCCCAGAAAATTAATTACATTTTGGCTTCTGCTATTTGATTGGTGGTAAATTTTAAAAGTATTTAGTTTTGGAACAAGTGACTATTCTTGTTGACTTGAAAAGTTTACAACATAGATTTTACTTAATGTTACATAATTTGCAGAATATAGAGGATTTTATGGAGAAATGATCATAGATTACTTTATAATTTAATATGTTGTCGCTTTATGTCCTTTATCTGAGGTTATTTGGTCGATAATAGGCCAGTATGACTGGTTCTTGAATAATATCTTTTTTTAAGTTAAGGTTTAATTTTGAAATGCCCTAACGATTCTTCGCTAATGATGAGTGTTGTTAAATGTTAAATATAAAACGGTAAACGCCCGTGGCACAGTGCGTAACCATAGAGGAAATGGACAAGGCAACCTGGGTTCGAATCTTGGACGAGGTTATTTGATGAGTTTTGTTTATCTTTATGACACTTCAACCATTGTTAATTATTTATTGCTAATCTTTTTTTTATACATATAAACAGTTCTATTTAAACAATTCAGTTTAGTATAAGTATAGTTTTTGTTTACACACAGTTAAATAACAAAATAGTTCTATTTCAAACAATTTAGCTTACCATAAGTACACAGTTTCAATGTAAAAAGCAGTTCAAATTTTAAAAGATTCAGTTTTGTATAAGTATGCAGTTTAGATATCAAAACAGTTCTATTTCAAACAGTTCACTTTTACACAAGCATACAGTTTAGTTCTATTAGATCCATTGATAAAACACTATCAAACTCCACCTGTCAGGGCCAGAGTGGACCTGAGAACGATGGCAACGAGGGGGTACTCTGCGTTTTTTCAAAGCTCCAACATTACGGGAACCTCACCATCCAATTGTTTACTTTCGTATCCAGAACATTCGTTGTTGGTGTATTACCCCTCCATAGAGAAACAGTTGTATTTTGCAGTACCAGCTCACTGGGCAATACAGACAGTTTTATTTAATAATAGTTTTAATACAAACAAATCTGTTCTATTTTTTTTTTAAATTCAGTTAAGCATAAGTTCGCTGTTTAAATATCAAGAGTCACATCTCAAATAATTCAGTTTAGCAAAAGTACACAGTTTAGTTCTATTTGACCAACAGAAAGGGTCCTATTAGGAGCTACCACTCTGGGCCAAAGTGAACCTGGGAGCGATAGCAATGAAGGGGTAATCACATTCCCCAAAGCTCTAGCATTACTGGAACCTCACCATCAGATTGTTTAGTTTCATATCAGGACACTCATAGAAGTGTCTTACCTCTCTGCGGATATGCAGTTTTAGTATTCTGCAGCCCCTGCCGACTGAGCCACTTGTTGGTGGAGTCTTACACCTCGTCAAAGATCCAGCTGACTAGTTATAAGGTTATTTTAATTTAACAATGCGCTAATACCTTTGGGGAACGTATGTATCCCAATATTCTCTCTCCTGCTACGGATAAATATTAGGGCAGTCAGTGTTCTTTAAACCTAATATGGCAAGTGGTTCGCTCAAAAATTAACTTTGTGTCACATCTTGCTCGTGATGGTACGTAGGGTTAATACACGGGTATCTAACTGTAATGCATTCAACAGGATTTTTAAAGCTCACTTTTACAGCATCGACAAAGAAATCGTTACTATCAATCGTATTGATCTGTTCTGGATTGTAATGATAAAAAAAAACATTCATCATATTAACTGTGTGCTTTTTTATTTATTTTTTATCAAGTGGCAATCAAATGGGAAAAAAATCGTATGAGTATATATTTGCTTGGTTATATTGTTCTAAACACGGCCTAATCCATACAAACTAAAGAACAATAAACACGGTTTGAAAATACGTAATCTTAATTGGAACTAGAAATATGAACATGATACGTAAGTTGACTTTTCTGATAAAAGTAACTTAAATATGGTTTTGTATCAATTAGATATTATCAAACTATATGCCCATCAGTTTGTCCTGTCTTGAAATTTTAATCGTGTATCAACTGGTATTAAACAATGTAAATATTGACAAAGATTATTTATCTTTTCACTCGAAAAACACATACATCTTTAGTTTTAAAGATGAAATCACAAACTTTGGTAATCCAAGACAAACTGATGAAAAAATCAACTAAAGAATAAAAAGATCTTTTACAGAGAGTTCATTATTCAAAACATGACAAATAGGACTTCTTTTAGATTTAACTTATCACTGAATTAGAATATAAATAAATAATACGATGATCCAAAACAATAAACTCTAGTTATGTATTTTTTTAGATATCAATTTCATAATTGTTATGAAAACAAAATAAATGTTTAGCTTCAGAGCAACATTCTGACACCGAAGGGATTTTATTCAAAATATTATAAGAATTCGCAATAATAACGATTTTATTTTCAAAAGTTGCTATGATATTAAATACTTACCTTGTAATTTGTCCACATATGACATATATTTTGTCACGCAATTTAAGTTTTATATTCTCGAAATTTATAGATCACTATACATTTAACTGATTATCATATTTACCAACCCCTCCGCTCGGGCAGGATATGACATAAGGTCAATTTTTAAACGGAGTTTAATAGGTTTGAATTCAGAGTATTTCTTCTTCTAGACTAGTTGCCTCACCAAGGCTAAAGAACCCAGTCTGTCCTACTATTTACCCATAGCTGGAGGGAGAATAATTGTATTCATACCTTTCCCAAGGGTATTACAGCTATGTGAAATGCAATCAGTCTCGTCCACGATTTGAACTCGTGTCGCCGTGTCCATTTCCTACGGGCACTGATTATACACCACGGGCACTGATTATAAATGTTGGATTTAAACATCATTCAATACAAATGTATTACTCCATATCGTCTGCAAGGAGATGCTGAGTGCTGTCAATAAAATTGAAAATTAAGATCGTATGACTAACATAAAACGAATTCCTGAAAGTGTATTATTAGTTACCTGTAACAATATAACTGGGAAAACAAATGACTTATATTTTGTAACTCTACCACAGCACCCAAAAGAAGTTTGTAACGCTACGGTTGTCAAATAGATGTTTCTAATACTACTACACCACTTAGACGGTTGCACTGTCCTCGTTATAACCTCTCTATGAGTATAGCTCTATGCCTTAAGTTTCAGTCGGACCCCTGTTGCTAGCTGAGAGAAAAATCACAATAAAAAAACGACTTGGTTCTCTAGACAAAAGTTTATTCCATACTACACCTCTTTCTAGTCGTCAAGAAGAGAGAAACCGACTATGAACTAAGTTGACCGCTCCAGCAATACAGATAGAAATAAAACTGAGTGCAAAACCTCTTAAGAAACAACTCCGATAAAAATGTAAGTAAAATATAAAAAGAACGTGATCCCCAAATCTTGAGGCATAAAATAACCCTTTATGTGTTGAAATGCCTTTAGAGTCAATGAATATATCGAACAAACAATACAATAAAACACACACACTTTATTTGACAGGTAAAAGGCACCGGGTATAAACATTCTTGAAAATTGTTTTAATTAAATGGTTTTAATAAAAAGATTCCGCATTCAACGTAATGAAAATAATTTATTTTTAAAGAATTTTCCACGAAAACTTTGGCAATCAGCAAGTTTTGTTTTAAGGGGAGATTTTATTATTTTATTGTCATCTGCACACCTCTTCTAATTGACGCCCTTTTTTTTAAATGTATGATATATATGTAAGAGGATACTGTTTACAGTTTTTAAAAGATAATTCTCGGAAAAAATAATTTAAATTACCTTTTTTAAAAAAAAAAATGGAGCTTGTTCGTAAACAGAAGCCTTACTTGAAAATCTGGAAAATTGAGGTAAATAATACTAATCCCAAGGCATTTTTTCAATTATTCGTTTGATTTCTTTCTATTTTTTAGAGGAAATTCCTTAGTAAAAATAAGAAATATCATCAATGATAATTTTTAAAATCGACCATTCTTTTTTTTTCTTTACTTCTTTCTTTTTTCTAAGTGACTTAAATGTAACAACGTTGAAAAATACATAAATATGACGACAATTTTGAAAATAAATTTGGAGTATATTTCTCTTTTGTATGTGGTCTTTTATTAAACGAATATTTTTATTGGAAGTCTACCTGTATTATAAATCATTTATAATGAGTCTTCTTTTAACTACAAACTGATATCATGTAATTATCGTGAACAAAAAATATGTCTACTTTTATTTATGCATTTCTTCAAATCTTCATTAAAATGCTAGAAATACACTTTTACGGTCATTCAAAGACTATATTGTTAAGAGTTATTATGCTCTTACATACATCTTAAAATGCAGTTGATATTAATATTATTTTATATTTCCCATACTTTCGAAAAATTGATAGTTTGATTTGTTTTTTGTTTTTTGTTTTTCGTTTTTATTGCTTATCAATGTTCGTAAGTTATTTTATACCAAGGTCATCTCGTGAAAGGACGGTTTTCGCATTTTTTAACGAAAGAAAAGAGAAAAATTAAAATGGAGTCACTGTTTATTACTAGCTGTTGATAGTTTAGCTTCTTGCAGAATTTAAAACGAAATTGGAATTTCTTTAATCCTCAACTAATTTGTCCTCATCGTCTAGGATTATTTTCACATGTTAAATGTTTGCAATATTTGCTTTTATTTAGGGAACAAGCATTAATTCATTAATTGAAGCAATTACATTATGCTTTTTTGATAAAATCCCTTTTGCGTTCAAAGAATGTTTGGTTTTCAAATTCAAGCCTTCGTTTTATTTATTTCTTTTATTTTGATCGAATTGGCAATTAATACTGATATATTGAGGTAAATGATAAATGCTGATATATTGAGGTAAATGTTAAATGCAGATATATTGAGGTAAATGTTAAATGCAGATATATTGAGGTAAATGATAAATGTTGATATATTGAGGTAAACGATAAATGCTGATATATTGAGGTAAACGATAAATACTGATATATTGAGGTAAATGATAAATGCAGATATATTGAGGTAAATGATAAATACTGATATATTAAGGTAAATATTATTCAATCAATGAGTATTTTATGGATAAATCTCCCAATTAACATAACCAACATTCTTATTCGTGAATTTCAAAATTTTTTTAGAAACAATGAGATTGAAGCGGTTTGTGTTTTCCTACCTCTAATAAAAATGTAATTGTATCATTTCTGTTTTTCAGTTGCTAGTATTTCGATTTCAGTATTAGATAAGCTTTCCCTGATAAAAATAGTATGAGGATTAAAGTTTTTGTATTGTCTAAGTCTAAGATGTTTTTTTTTATTTCAACTTATTTTGTGCTATGTTGTCGCGATTTCACTTAGTTTTCATACGATTATTCTTATTTTTATATGAAAATACCGCTCAATACTTCCAATATCAGATAGAAATACTGTGCGCCAACAAGTGATTAATACTGCGTATCTCAAAACAGATTCAAACTATTCATAGGGTAATTATTTATCACCATAAAATCGCAATGGTGGTCATTTGGAACACGTCCTTTAAAAAGTGCATCTTTTAAGCTAGAAGCATCGACTCAATTTTTTTTTTATTGTTATTATATCAGCTTTCAGGACATGCTATATTTTCTTGGCTAAGTAATAAGTCATTATCATATTGATGGGTTGCATGTATTTTCAGAAATTTTAAAATGATTTTGTCACAAGAAAATTAGGGACGCAAAATATTTTTCCTTCTTGTCGAAGGCATTGTAATCAAGGATTAATAGTTGTTTATTATTTTCAAATCTGAACGAAAAACGAACGCAACATTATTGGTAGCGTTATTAGCAATCACATAGGTCTCATGTACATTGGGACATGCATTTAAACAAAATTATTAATGTCTGATAGGAATACTTGAAACTATTAAAGTCTGCGCGGGCAAATAAGATCTAACAACTCGTTTACAAATAAAGTTATCCTCAATATATTTTTGTTGAATCACACATAAAAACACATGCACTGAAACACACACACACACACACACACACACACACACACACACATATATATATATATATATATATATATATATATATATGAAGAAACAGACTTCTTCGACATTGTAGTAGGTGTGCTATAAGGAAAAAAAACATAAGTCCCATACCTGTTTATCATCAGCCTAGAAAACGTACTTAGATCGACGAGTGATTTAGTGAAAGAAAACGGTTTCAAGCTGGCAAATGAAAAAAAGCAGAAGATACCCAGCACAAACAATTACGGGCGCGGACTACGCCGATTACATAGCGCTTCTAGCAAATACACCCGCCGTAGCCGATTCGCGGCTACATAGTCTGGAACTAGCAGCGGGTGGCATAGGCCTCCAGTCGACGCAGACAAGACGGAATACAAGTGCTTTAATCAAAGCAGTGACATCTCCACACAAATGGGTGAGCCTTTGAAACTAGTGGACAAGTTCTCCTGCCTAGGAAGCAGTGTCTCATCAACTGAGATAGACGTCAATACGCGACTAGCAAAAGCATGGACAGCTAACGATAGACTTTCATATGGAAGTCAGACGGAGTTTTTTTTTTTTTCAAGGAGCTGTCGTGTCTATACTGCTGTATGGATGCACTTCATGGAGCCTCATCATTATATGTACTTTAGTGTCATACCCAGGACACCCATTTTAGTTGTACCTTTTAAGCTGTGGTCATATCCATACTCTTATATGGATGCACTACATGGACGTTAAATAAACGTATGGGAAAAAAGCTTGACGGCAATTACACAAGAATGCTGAAAGCAATATTGAGCAAGTCCTGGAGGCAGCAGCCATTAAAGCAGCAGCTGTACGGCCAACTACATCCAATTACGAAAACTATCAAAGTTAGATGAACCAGACATGTGGGACACTGCTGGAGAATGAAGGAAGAACTCATAAGTGATATACTCCTGTCGACCCCTTTATATGGACGAGCAAAGGCCGGACGATCAGCTAGAACCTATATACAACAGCTTTGTGTGGATACAGGCTAGAGCCTTGAAGACCTCTCCGGAGCCATGGACGAAAGAGACGGGTGGCGAGAGATGGCCAGGGAGATCCGCACTGGCAATGTAACATGATATTTTTATATATATATATATATATATATATATAAATATCATATCATCATCATCATCATCATCATCATATCGTGCTGGCAGCACGGATATCCCTGACCCTCTTTCGCCACTCCTCCCTATCGTTCATCACCCTAGGCAGGTCTTCAGGACAACAACCTGTATCCTCACATAGCTGCTGAATGTACGTTCGTGCTGGTCGTCCTGCTTTGGCGCGGCCGTGTGTGGGGATCCATAAGAGTACATCTCTTATGAGTTCATCTCTGCTTCTCCAGCAATGTCCTGCATGTCTGGTTCGCCTAACTTGAATAGTTTTCGTGATAGGGGGCAGGTGGCCGTACAGTTGGTGTCTTGTGGGGTGTTGCTGCCAGG
Source organism: Sepioteuthis lessoniana (assembly GCA_963585895.1). Classification (NCBI taxonomy): domain Eukaryota; kingdom Metazoa; phylum Mollusca; class Cephalopoda; order Myopsida; family Loliginidae; genus Sepioteuthis; species Sepioteuthis lessoniana. Next base: position 34,598,981 of record OY757904.1, on the reverse strand, counting down.
ACTTGTTCAGGATTGCACGCAGCAGTCTTGTGTAATTGCCATCTAGTTTCTTCTCCAGCCGTTTTGTTAGCGTCCATGTAGTGCATCCATATAGCAGTATCGATGTGACCGCTGCCTGGAAGAAACTGCGTTTCATTTTATCGGTTAGGTCTGATTTCCATATAGTCGATAGCCTATTGATAGCTGTCCATGCTTTCGTTAACCTCGTTTCGATGTCCTTTTCGGTTGATTCGACGCTGCTTCCTAGGTACGTGAATTTGTCTACTAGTTTAAGAGGGGTTCCTTCTAGAGTGGAGATGTCCCCCGTTTGGTTATAGCACATATATTCCGTTTTATGTGCATTAACATGGAGGCCTATGCTTGCTGCTGCTCGTTCCAAACTATGCAGAAGTTTTTCGGCTTGGTCAGGTGTATTTGCCAGTATCGCTATGTCATGGGCGTAGTCGGCGTCGGTAATTGTTGTTGCGGGGTATCTTCTGCTTCTTTTCTTCGTCAGTTCGAAGCCATTCTCTTTGATTTTGTCAATCGATGTTCTAAGTACGTAGTCTAGACAAATGATAAAGAGGTACGGAGCCAGCGTGTCTCCTTGTAGTACTCCTAATATAAATATATAAATATCATATATATATATATATATATATATATATATATATATATATATATTGGATTTGGCATTAAATAACGAACATGAGTGGATATTCCTTTAAATAAAAACCTACCAACCGATATAAGATTTCATAAAAACTTGAAAGTCACAGTCTTATTCCTATTATTTATTTCCGTAGTAAGTGATAAAGCTTTGAGAGTACAGTTCACTTTTAAACTTCGATTTGAAAACTTGAAACACTCGACAGAAGGAAATGGCGGGTTTTTAAAGTAATTTAGAATCTATTAGCTTATAATGAGTTCTATTTATGCTTTGGACGTATAAGATAGATAGTAACAAGGACAAATACATACACAAGAGATTCAGGTTTATTAATCATTGGTTTTTTAACTTATTTAATGCACTTTTAATCATGTTTTGTTAAGAGTAGTTAGTTCTTCAATCTACGCCCATTTACTAACCATAAATAAAGAATGTTTTAGCAAGACCCGAATCTGCTTTTATGTTACATGGTAAAATCCAGACTGAGACCTTCTCTATGTTTTCAAGTTATTTAATTTTGTCGGTTCGTTTAATCGTATATAAACACTTTGTCTATTTTTTGCCAAAATCATTTGAGAGTTATAGTTTCTAATCATATTAGGTACAAAAGTATCTCTTTACAATCATTTGAAGAATTATGTTTTCTAATCTTATATGGAACAAAAGTACCTCTTTACAATCATTTAAAGGATTATGATTTCTAATTATATAAGGTTCAAAGTATATCTTCGCCATTATTTTAAACAGGAAACACTTCATAATATCAAAAATATATGTTTGACTTTGATAGAACCGTATCAGGTACTACTATTCTTGTTCGGAGTGGACTAATCCTAACAAAAGAGTGACTTTACCCAGAATTGAATCCTCTCTACTGGGTACAGTTTAGAGTAAAAGCCAGGACACTTTTTTTATGGGAGAGGTTTGATTCTTTTGAAGGGGAAACAGTCGGCATATTCTTGGCCTTGCTGGCAGAGTATCTACACTTTTTTGTAATTAGAATTATCTAAATAAAAATAGCATCTTATTTTATATCATGATTGCGTAATGTAGTAATATTATAAGTAGTATTGTCTAGAATATACTTATTCGATGAAGTATCAACAATCTTTATTTACAACTAAATCCCTGTAGCGACAGACTGAGACATACCTAAGGAAATTTACATAATTTAAAAACATCTATATTTTCTGGCAGGAATTCTGTTCTATTAACATGTCAACGTGGCCAGACAAAGACGCTAAAAAAACTAACAGAAATAGATATGTGATTCGTAATGTTTTTTGGGTTTTTTTTTTATTACAGATGAATTGAGCTAGGAAAATATCAAAAATAGATAGATAGATAGATAGAACAAACAGTGTCGGAAAAAATTTATAGTAAAAGTTTTGAAAATATTTTTTTGCTTCATTATTGCGATTTGTCCATCGATCTAATACCTTTGTTTACTAAATCAGGTTTTTATGTTTCTGAATACCACCCTCCTCACTTTCAACGATCCATTGGTGCTGAAATAAGCACTCCGCAACTCAGATCATGTGTGAAATTGTTTTCTCATCTTATTCCTTTGTTCTTCTATTCAAAAGCTTTCAATAGACTAATCCTGTCTGTTATTTTTTTGAGTCGGTGAAAGTTCTAACATAACAAATACTTCTCATCTTTTTCTTTTCTTTTTTTAAGAAAAAAAAACGAATCTGTGGCTATAATCCCGGACTAAACAAGCGGAATTGATCCATTTTGTAAAGCTTGAGTCGCGGGCTCAACTGGTCAGTCATTTGCGCCATACAACCGCGAAATTGATCCCTCCGGAATTGCCTATTTATAATCTATTCTCCTTGTGCCAAGGGATTCAAGGCTTTTGTGATCGGCGATCTTCATATCGATTCGAGAAGAAAAAAATCATTTAAGGCCATTGAATCAAGAAACTTACATCAACAGAAAAAAAAAGATAAGTTGAATAAAAGTTATTTGTTCTATTTACCCTTTTTTTAGGATGCCCTCGAGGGTTCCCGCTTTTTTCGCAAAATGCGAGGGAAACTTGAACTCTTTAAACGAAAAACTGCTCTTGCAGAAAAAGAAAACCAAATATCCCAAATACCCTTTTCAAAAGAATATCGAATTTATTTTTAAAGGCATAGCTAAAATCCTGTTTATATACTATCCGAATGGGAAATCTAAATAATTCCCTTTTGTGGAAAAACAAACTTGTTTTGAATGTTTTTTTTCCAGTGGCTTTACATGGTTTTACCATATATTGCAATGTAAGTTTTCTATTATATATAAAAATCACAAGATGCATGAATAAATACATATCCTGTCCCTTTAAGTTTCTATGACACTAATATCTCAAATTAAACACTGAAATAAAACTTAATACATAATAAAGTTAAATTAAAATTTAAGTTATATTCTGACAGAGTAACGGATGTATAAAAGAATACAAAAGAAGAATCGGCAAAAGCGTAAACTTGGATCATAAGTTTTCTGTGGCTCTTCAATACTCTCGTTGTATTGATGAAATAGAAAAAACAGTGTCATTTTGTGAGAATAATGCAAGAATATATGTAATGTATCTGGAAAGACTATCGTGGCATTTTACCGCAAAAATCGAAAGGAAAAAGAAATTCTTCATTATTTCACATTATGACAATGATTGAATAAGTGATTAATTTTAACAGCACGTCAACCTGTCTAGGGTTATTCTTGGTCAATACTTTAGGTAACCACGTTTATTTTACGCACACACTTACATTTTACGATATTTTTTTTTCACGTGGTACTATCGAATACAAATTTTCTAAAGTGATCTATTTAATCCATAGATGGATCCCTAACAGGTACTAATGCTCGGTGGGTAATAATAATGAAGGTACAATCCTCAACCCCACCGATCACTGCAAATTGGAAGTCACAATATCAGACTAAATTTAATGTCATAATCAGGAAGCCATTTTTCTGTTTTTTTTGTTTAGCTTTTTTTTTATTCTTGTTTTTTTTTTTTTTTGCGGGGGAAGACAGTTAATCCACTGCAGAATCAGATAATTTTAAGCTCCACAGAAAAGTATTTGATGATATTTGAGATATCAACATATTTATGTGTAACTTACTTGTGATTGGAACAAATACATTATCGCTCATAATTTATTATCTTTTATATTGGTATTTAGCAACACATATCGAAATACTGTAATTTCTTGGTAGTAGGAACAAAAGTATGAAGAAAATATTTCTTGTCGATTGAATTCTATATACAATTTCTACAAAACTGATTGTTGCATAGAGAAAAAAAAAGAGATAAATTCTGTTTTTAATATTCTGGCGTAGTAATCGACGTGAATCTGCGCGGGCAATTGACTCGAATTGGGTTGAATGACAAGCAAACACAGATCCTTCATTTAACCGGTGTTGCTTATCATAAGCAAGGAAAGTCTACAGATTGAAACAGAAACCCATTGATTCAACTGCTTTCTTTTCCTAGCCGACAACCCACATGACCACGGATGCAAATCAGGGGTTGTGGGAAAGGAAACATAAAAACTCGTCACAACTGTTCAGAATACAGTTTCTTTATTGTCTCCGTTTAGTTTTGGAGGTCATGGACGTAAGGGAAAATGAATAATAGACACAACATTCTCGTAGGAACCGATACTTTACGTATCTTTCAAAATGTTTACTCTCTTTACAAGCAAACGCTAACCAACCAACGAGAATGAATCACATTTTATTTGGGTAAAGCAAGAAAAATCTATTGTGACGACGTTCCAGGAACTAACATTTCCCTGTGTGTACTTGGGAAATTTTTCGACCCCCTCGTCAACCTCGATAATGGAGATTCTTCAGCGCCAAAAAATCAACCTTATTTTTTCTTTTAAATTATGAACGCAACTGTAATGATTTTCATGGACTGGGATGACATGATTC
>OY757904.1:34579411-34589411 GCA_963585895.1 Sepioteuthis lessoniana | reverse complement strand
GAAGGGGTCCACAGGAGTACATCAACTATGAGCTCGACCCTACTTCTCCAGCAGTGTCCCGCATGTCTGGTCCGTCTAATTTTGATAGTTTTCGTGATGGGTGGTAGGTGGCCGTACAGATGCTATTTGGAGGGGTGCTGCCTCTATGACTTGTTCAATATTTCTTACGGCATTTTTGTGTAGCTGCCGTCCAGCCTTTTCTCCATACGTTTATTTAGCGTCCATTTAGTGCATCCATAAAGCGGTATCCTCACGTCCGCTACCTGGGAGAAACTGTGTTTTATCTTATCGGTCAGGTCTGACTTCCACATTGACAATAACCTATTGATAGCTGTCCATGACTTTGCTAGTCACGTATTGAAGTCTGTCTCAGTTGATGAGACACAGCTTCCTTGGTAGGTGAACTTGTCTACTAGTTTCACAGAGCTACCGTTTAGTGTGGAGGTCTCGCCTGTTTGATTACACACATATATTCCGTCTTGTGTGCATTGACATGGAGACATATGCCAGCAGCGGCTCGTTCCAGACAAGGTAACTGGGTTTTGGCTTGGGCGGGTGCATTTGCCAGAAGCGATATGTCATCGATGTAGTCGGCGTCGGTATTTGTTTTTGCGATGTACCTTGTTCTTCTTTCCTTTGTTAGCTTGAAACTGTTTTCTTTGATTTTATCAATAGATGTTCTAAACACCTAGTCTAGACAGATGATGAAGAGGTATGGGGCTAATGTTTCTCCTCGCAATACACCTGTTACAATGTCGAAATAGTCTGTGTCTTCATCCGGAGAACGGATATTTACTTTGGTGTTTCTCTTGAGCATCATTATGGCCGCTACGTTTACTTTTGGTAGGCTGTAGTGAGTAGAAATTGTTCCATCTTTCCTTTGTGAATGGAGTCAAAGGCCTTGGTAAAGTCGGCAAATGTTAGTTTTGCGTCTAGATCTTTTGCTCGTACACCTTAAAGAATTCGACGTGTAAATATTGATCAAACCTTATGTACCCTTTTCAAGTTTCTACATAGTATTCCTTTTGGAGGATATGTATCTGTGCGCCATTTTAAAGAAGGATAAATTGGCCTAGCGGTTAGAGTGTTCGCCAATGGTGCCTCCTTGTTTAACACTCAGTATTATAAGGTACGAATCAAGGGTAAAGTGGAGCAATCTAGGGAAAGGAGTGGCGCCCTTCCTTAAACCATGGTGTAGTAACTATCGAAAAGGGAGACTTCGGGTCACCCTCGACTATGGTCGCCAACAACTTAATTATCATAGGCAATGAAAAGTTGGATAGTTTGCATCGATATTAATAAAAGAAAATCACAGTGAAAGGGATATATGACAACTTAGTATATCAAACCGTGGCTGTCATCCTGATTTCATGTGCTATAATAAATAACATTACAATAGAATCGTTTATGATGTTATTCTTTCGAGTAAATAACCGATTCCTTTGAAGAATTTCTATCCTCATGCCCCCAGAAGACAGAACTTAACGAAAAGATTACCAACTTTATTCGTGACCAGAAAAACATTTATGACAGGTTTATTGGAATGGTTTCATAAATCATTCATTTACAAAGTATTTTACCATAACGGTATTTGCAGAATGGTTTCAGCCAAAATTTTCAATTTCTCTGAAAATTAAAAAAAAAGACATAAACAGAGTCCTATTCAGAGAAAAAAACAAAAGTCTTGATGCATTTAATATTCAAAATGTTTTAATCATGACTGAAGACAATGAAACAAAATGTTAAATGTATTTTTCATTTGAAAATTTCTGAAAAATGAGTTATTGTTTACACGATTTTAAATTTGGGCTATTTTTCTATATTGGCTGTTATACTTACAAAAGACTTACATGGACAGCGACGTGACAAGAGTAACTTGAAAGGATGAAAAATGATTTCTGTCTAAAATTCCTTGAAATTCACCGACATCGACAACAAAAAAGTACCTGCAGAAAGCTGTAAAGTACAGCTGCCAAAGTCTTGCAAATATAAAAACCAAGATAAGGACAATAGTAAGGATCGTGTGAATAATTGCAATTATTATCGAAATTTTTTGTAACTTAATACATTAAATTATCTCTACTATACACACACATTATCAGATCGCACCAGAAGTTATCATGGTTAGAAGATGCCCACAAAACAGTAAACCTTTGAAAAATAAATACTACACTGTGTCATTGCTTTGTGGCAGAAAGGAATTTATCAAATTAAAGAAGTAAATATGAAAATATAGTCTCACGGATTGAATGCCATAAAAATAATTTAGTACTCAACATAACAACGCTTCGTGTAAAAAAAAAGAAAAATGTCTGTATTTTATTTTTATTTAAAAAAAACCTCTCTACATATCTACTATTGGAAGTAAGATAAGCACATTGTTCACCTCACATTGAAAACTGCTACAGTAAAAAAACAAATTCCTTATTTAGCTTTGCTTTTCGTCACATCTGACATAAATTCTTTTTAAGATTGAAAATATCGTAGAAAAGAGTTCTGTCAAAAAGATACAAGCTTGAAGAATAATACATATATCAAATGAACTTTAAATGAAATTCATGATGACCAAGCTCCTGGTTTCGCAAATCAATCAAGTTTTACGTAATTCCTACCACAGATTAGCACTAGAAAGTTTAAACTGTAAAGGTACTTACCCAATGGGGCTATCAAATGAGTCAACACTTCTGTTTTTCACTTGCTGTTAGAATGCTTGTAAATATCAAAATCAGTGTGCGAAACTAATGTTATCATTACCATATCGTCGAATTAATCGCTGGATATAAAAGTTTCAAACTCAAACCATAAACATGAAATAATGAATATGAACCTGATTATTACTAATTCTAGCTCCCTGTTTTGAAAAAACTCTTCAAAGTCTCATAATAAAGTCAGAGTAAAAGATTATTTTAGTCTTCAAATGACTTATAACATCGAAACGGAAAAAAACCGATGAATAAAACCCGATTTATAAAGTTGCGCGATTAAATCAAAATATGTACATGTGATTTTGTGCCGATGTGTTTCTATGTATTTCAATACTTCTGTAAGAAAAAACATAACACCAGATGTTCGGTTGTAATTTTACAGTGTTTCTTCGAGAAAATATTCATATTAAAATCCAAGAGATTCATTCGGATAATGTACATATAATATCATCTACATACAAATTTAACACACAGATACAGATAAAGTATATTTTCAAATATCCAGCAACAATTTTTATTTGCTATGTGGATTTGAACAAATATAAGAACCTACTGGAAATGATTCATTGATTTTCGCCGATATTAGAAGCTTTTTATCATTTGAAGACAGTCAATCTGAAGCAGAAAATCCTAATATTTCCACTGCATGTTAGTGAATGAATGAAAACAATTCTTCTCGATGCTTGCCATCAGATTCGATTTCCGAATTTTGAAATCGAATTTAAGTGAAACTGACAATCTAATACCAGATTCCTGGTAAATAAAAACCTGAATGGCGTCAGAAAGACTTGTAGAAATTGATTTTATCTGAAGTTTTGAGACAAAACAATATCATTAGATTCTCGGAATTGTATCTCTTTTCGCTATGATCACAACACTTATGTCTCAGGACCCTCCAAACATAAAGATCTCAATTCCCTGGCCGTACTTCATACTCTGAATATATGGATAATTGGTTATTTCAGACAGAAACCGTAAATCGATTAAAAGAAATCAGTGTCAAGAGTATACTTTAATATACCGAATGGTTTTGTCGGTCAGCATCAGAAGCCGATAAAAACCAAATTACTCTTTTATCTTTACCCATGTCGATGAGACGTAGAATGCCCTGATTGTTCCCCAAACCATCAAAGAAAATTAGAGTATTAGGTATAACACCAAAATGTTTCTGATGGTGAGGCCCTAGGTCTGGAGAAGTGTGGGAGTAATCGGATCGCTTTGTTCTAAAAATCATCAAAAACAGATATGTCATTATCATGTTGAATTTTCGGTCAATGAACTTTGAATTTGAACTTCGGATTTTGTCTTGGTGTGAAAATGCCTAAAGTATTTAACAAACCGTAGCTATTATTGTAATGTAGATAATATGCAGCTGATCTTTCTGGTACAGTCAGTATCAGTTAAGTTATCTGTTGTATTAATGGAAAATAGTAAGATATTCTATATTGTGGTTTCGTTTTTGTTTTGTGTTTTTTTAAATTTTTTTTAGATTCTAAGATTAAGCGTTTTCAATTTTTATTTTCCTCCGTTCTTAATTCGAGACAAAAACGACTTGAGAGTATTAGTAATATTACAATGTTAACAAAAGAACGTGGTAGTCGGAACTCAAAGCCTATAAAAATGTATTATTAAATACTAAAAATCTTCAGCTTGTTTTTTTTTGGGGGGGGGCTAAATTTAAAGGAAAACAGAAAAAAGAGGATAGTGTTTAAATTACCATGAATAAGACAGTATACCTGTTCAAAGTTAAGTTCCCTTCAATTTATGATCAAATAAGGTTACACTTAGTTGTTATATGGTATATCACTCCTTATGGGTTATTTAATTCATGTCTTATATATATATATATATATATATATATATATATATGTGTGTGTGTGTGTATATATATATATATATATATGAGTGTGTGTGTATATATATATATATATATATAAACATTAATAAAGGTAGATACTTCCTAAACCTCCTGGATAGGCACTTTAATAGGGCCAACCTATCAAAGGAAATGTTTAATTGTAACACAGTAATAATTAGTTAGAAACAATATGCATAGTATCTTAAACAACTACCACAGGAGTTTACAAAAAGAATTAAATTGGAATAGTTGGAGACCAGATGAGGTGCCCTGAAACAGTAGAAGAAAAGGAGAATAACCGTTGGGCGGACGATGCAATCCACGAACGTTGTATACCAAGCGTGCATTTCCCCCGTGGGACATAACGATGGGCATAGGGCTTACATAGGTATCATTGTTATGAATTAGAAACAAGGACTGTATAACCACAGACATTCTTTCTCCAGTCCATGACTTAGAACTGATCAATCAAAATATTTTTGGAACCTTAAGGATCAGGGGCTAACACCCAAATGAAGTGGGAAATTGTTAGACTGTCTTCCTCTGCGTATAGCTTCAATGGCAGTTGTACCTTGTGCATCGATGAAAAAATTAGTATAATTAATTTTAAAGATCACAGACAACTGCTTAATGAAAGTACCGAACTTCGGTTTAAATATAGACGTATAAGTAAATTTAAATCAACCTGACTTGGGGCCACGGAGGTTCCTACTCAAGATAAAAACAAGGATATCTACTTTGGATAATTTTTATTGTAAATAATAACATTTATTTCAGTAATTAATGGTATTATATGACAGAGGGGTTTATGTTGTGAAGGGGATACTTAGAACTTTACATATTAATTCGCAATTAGTTTTTTCTTTAAATTTCTGGAGTAGTTAATTCCCTTTGAACTTTTTGGGTTAATCAAAGGAACCTGGTGGCTGCCGAAAGGGGTTTTTTTTGTTTTTATTTAAGAGGAGGATGATGACCCCATTAGCTGAGGGTTTTAAGAGTTGAAAGAGAAAAATATATAAAGATAATCGTTTTGTTTACAAGCTTACATTATTCATAAAATTCCACCGGCTACAAAAAATCTCGTATAAGTTCAAATTAGGGTGGGTTAATTTTAAAGAAGACACTCTTCCTGCGCTCTTAGTTTTTCTAATGTTTTTTGGTTTTAACCCCCTTTACTTTCGCCAGAGAATTTAAATTGATATAGGTTTTTCTTTCTTCTTTTTTCTTATTCCTTTTTTTTATACATGTATAGAGACTGTAATCCATATTTGCAGTTTTTCAACCTCAAATTAAACGTGTGAAGTCATCTGATGAGACGAAAAGTATGATATTCTTCGGCGAAATAAATTTATAATGACAGTTTAACCATGTTTGAGTTTTCTTTTAATTGCATTATATATACATTTGTGTGTGTTTTGTAAGCGAATATTTTATTATTAAATGTATTTTTAACGAGTTGTTAGAGCCCATTTTCCCATACAAAGTATTCTAATCAGATACTAATAAATCCATTCAATATAAATCATTAGTTTGCACACAGCAAATTGGTTTTAAGTATTGCTGTTTAGCGTTAGTAATTCAATTTATCAAGTATTACGAATTATTATGAATTATTTTTACACATCAGTATACTTTCGAATAAATCTTTAGTAAAAAAATTGAACTGTTCTACACGACCCATAGATCAGATCCTAACTGATCCCACAACTGGTCAGACTGAACCACAAAAATGATGGCAATTAAGGTGTACTCCAGAGTCGCATGACATATTTCAATCAAGTTGATTTTGAATGATGCAGGAAACAATAGCTAGTGGTGCTTAACTCTCAAATGAATATACAGTTTATTATTCACTGGAATAATGTGAAAACATAGTATCTTCTATCCGAAAAACAATTCAAACATATGACAACATAAGAACAAGAAACATGGAAAATAATTTGCAAGTGGATATAGAAACTAATGTATTTATGTCGGAAAAAAAGCAAATATAATATAATTACCTTTTTAAACAGCTAAAAAACCAAATCAAGGTTTTATGACTGCCATGTAGTATTGAGTCGGAAATACAAAATAAAATAATTTAACACAAGTAATAAAAAAAATGAATAATCAAAAATTAATATAACCCAAATCACCTTAGATTCAGTTTGGTTTGGTGTGGATTCTTCATTTAATGGCAAACAACCATTGTATGATATTCAATACCAATTCACGTTGAAGAGCACTAACCGGGGAGGATTAGGGAGTTTATTGCATTTTCAAGGGTATTACTTCGAAAGTAAACCTAATGGTGCGACTGGAGTTCAAACTGGGTTACTACAATATCACAGTCCATCACCTTAGTCACAAGGACTCCCTTTTATATCAAAGAAAGCAATGAAAAAAAATACCCCCATATAATTCTACTACGGAAATGATCACACATGACCCAAACTAAAGAAAAAGCAAAAAAGAGTAAAATCATAATGTCAGAGAAGGTAAGAAAGAATGATGTTGTATATGACTCTGTTTCAAAGAATTAATTATTTGGACATGGAAAGGAAGACTTAAGAGATAAACTGAATCTCCTTTAATTGCAGATCAAAATACGCCATAAAATCTTCAAGCAAAAAAAAAAAGTCCTAGCAAAATAGCATGTATAGATTATGTGACGATTGAGACGAAACGATCACTAACATAATAAGCGAATGCTGGAATTTACATTTGAAAGGGTAAAAAACAAGAAGGTGATCCACTGGAAATTGTGCAAGAATATTATATCTGACCATACTACCGAATGGTATATTCACGAAACAAGGATCCGTTTGGGAGTATGAGACGCAGAAAATTCAGCGGGATCTTTAAATAAACGTAGATCAAGTATCTCGGCCAAACGACCAAACATAGTGATTGTTACAAAGAAAGAGAATATGCAGAAGAGTGGATTTTGCCGTTCTGTCAGACCAGAAAGTTGAATAAAAGAAAACAAAGAGAGAAATAAGGCTTTGCAAGAGAACTAAAAGTACAATGGAATATGAAGGTGAAGGTGACACCATTAGTAATCGATGCACTCGGTAAATCTCCAAGGGAATGTTAAAGGCACTGAAAGACTTGGAAATAAGATAACATGAGGAGACAATCTAGACTACAGCATCATTAAGATCATCCAGAATTCTGGAAAGTGTCCAAGAGACTTGAGGAGACTTGCTGGGGCTCAAAATCCAGTGAAAGAACATCTAATCCTGACGTGAATAACTCGCAAGGAGTAATATAATAATACATTTGACTGAGTTCGGTACAAAAGATTAAAATGTAACCTTATTGCCGAATGGTGTATGTACAAACAAGAATCCGTCATAGATGTTGCATCTCGTACAATTCTCTTGGATTCAGAAAACTAAAATCTCTGGAACATGAAGTTGACGTGATAGAAATTATGATTGGTACTCTATAGACCTGGGATAAAAACTGAAAAACTGAAGATTAGCAAAACATCAAGACAATATAGACCTCAGTTAAAATATTTAGAAGAGTCCTGGGAAGAGCACGATTATCCACAGAACAACATTTAGGAAACAGAAATCGAAAGAAAAACAAGTGTATGGATATATGAAGCAACAAGGTAACGAAATCTCACACGAGTAAAGTTGGACTTATCTAAAAAAGGGAAACTTTGAGTGAGAAACTGAATCTCTTTAAATAGCAGCACAATACAACGGGATTATGACGAGCTATATTAAAACGAAAATAGATCGGACGCAACAGAATAGCTTGTGTATGCAGCGATAGAGACGAAACAATCAATCCCATAATAAGTACACCCTATCGGTTGGGGCAGTAGAATACACAACCTGCATCTCTGCAGAAAGGGTAAAAATCCCACCAAACGAGTGTTTAGGATATGACACTTACCAATCTGATGGTGAGGCTTCAGTAAAGATGGAGGTTTGGGGAATGCGGAATACTCTTTTATTGCCATCGTTTCCAGTTCCATTGTAGCGTAGAGTGGTTGCACCTGATAAGGCCCTATCTATGGGTCAAATAGAACAAAATTACGATCTAATGCTAAACTAGATTGTTTGAAATGAAACTGTTTTTGTATGCTAAACTGAATTGTTTGAAATATAACTATTTTGCCATTGAAATTGTGTACTTATGCAAAACTGATTTGTTTGAAATAGAACTAATTTATATAAAAATAGATTTAGATATAAATAACCTACAAAGGTTGATATCCCATTACAACCAACCAACCAACCAAACATGATAAGCGAATGCAGCCCACTAGCACAAAAAGAGTATAAGACAAGACACGACTGGGTGGGAAGGTGATCTACTTGGAATTGTGCAAGAAATTGAGATTTGACCATACTACCAAATGTATATGCGCAACCCAGAATCTATCATGCTGAATGAGGCGTTCAAAATTATTTGGGATTTTCAAATACAAACAGATCAGTTAATCCTGGTGAAATGATAGCAAAACAAAATGAGAGAGAGAGAGAGAGAGAGAGAGAGAGAGAGAGAGAGAGAGAGAGAAACTGTCGTATAGGGAATTTTGCTCTCTCGCTAGACCACAAAGTGAAAATAATTGAAAGCTAAAAGAGAGACAAAAACTTAGACCTTGCCAAAGAACTCAAAAGTTATGTAACATAAAGGTGGCGGTGATAACAATTGTAATTGGTGCTCTTGGAACGATCCCCAAAAACTTGATTAAGGGGTTAGAAGAGGTCGAAATCTGAGTATGAGTCGAGACCATCCAAACTACTATATTATTGAGATCATCCAAATACTGAGCAGAGTCCTGAGGAATTGCGGAGCCGAGTTGTAACTCAGAATTCAGTGAAATCCCATCATAAAACGCTTCTTTGAAAAAGTAGCTTGAAGGACTCATTACAGCCATCAGAAACGATACTGACAACACGATGGACAACAGAATGACAACTAGGAAACAAAAATGGGAAGTAAAACAAATCTATGAGTGTTTTAAACTACTAACAATATCTCACATGACAAAACCCAGACATGGCTAAAAAAAAGGAAACTTTAAGAGAGAGAAACATCATCTCTCATAATAGCAGCGCAAGACAACGCCGTAAGAACCAATCAAAGCGGAAATAGATAAGACTCAACAAAATAGTAAATGTAGGCTATGCGGTGACAGAGATGAAATCTTCAATCACATAATAAGCAAATGCAGCAAATTAGTGCAGAAGGAATATAAGACTACACACGACAGGGTCGGCAAGGTGATCCACTGGGAGATGTGTAAGAAATTTAAATTCGACCATACGAACAAATGGTATACGCACAGCCCAGCAGCTGTCCTAGAAATGACACACATAAACTCTTATGGGACTTTGGTATACAGATGGACCACCTAATCTCGGTCAGAAGATCAGGCCTTATAATAATCAACAAAAAAAAGGAATTGGGAAAACTGTCGATTTTGCTG
>OY757904.1:34549411-34574411 GCA_963585895.1 Sepioteuthis lessoniana | reverse complement strand
TAAAAGCAGATACTTTAACTTTTCGTGCAATTAGCAACAGAACCAGATTTCATAATAATTTTCGACTTATAAGCTTAATAGCGCAAACGTACATGTCAAAACATAAACGTACTACCTTCAACACCACTATCACTGTCTTCTACCGTCGAGTTGGATTTTTTTAGATTCTTTGACATTCTCTTCATCATTCTAACACTCATTCAGGTATTTGAAGGACGCTGTAATTAGGAATATTCCGTTCTAAGTTGTTTTTTTAACATTACCAGCGTGGAACCACAAATGCACAAGAGACACCACAAAAATTCTATAAAAAAATAACTAATCAATATGATTGATAACATCAACACATTCTAGAGAACGACACGTTATTTGATTAAAAGATGAAATTTAAAACCCGAAATAATAATGAATGGTCTTATTCTCGTCAGTTAATGAGAAAGGGGCAATTAAATTAAGAATCCCATCGAAACACCGTAGCAAACGCATTAATTCAAAATCTAACACTTGTCAAAAGTGTAACCTATGTTAATAATTTTGGAAATATAGATCAAGTATCAAAGTCTGTAATCAGAGTTCATAATTATTATTAAATGTGTGGATTTAAAAGTGTTTGTAAATTTACAAAATATTTAGTTTTATCACAAGATTTTGAAAAGCGCCCAATAGCTGTTATTTTGTGAAAGACGGAAAATAAAACTCTAGGTTGAAAGTACATTCGAACGATTAAGTCAAGGAGGAATACTGCCTCAGACTGCAAACGCTTTTTTAAAAGTAGTTATGTTATTTTATGATTAATTTTTCCAATATTTTCTCTATTTGTTTGTTGTGCTTTGTCTCACCACGCCCTAATCGTCATTACACGATCGTGAATTAGCAATGTCGATTGGAAATATTTTTTCTATTGAAAGTTTTTTTTTCATAATTCCAGTTTGAACTGATTTCAGAAAATAGTAGAATGAGAATAAAAGTGTAAAAAAACGTCTTTAGTCAAATGATTTACTAGTCAATATTTAATTCTGATACCAACAGAGTCTAAAAAACGCAAAATCAAGAAGGATAATTATAGGTTTGGTAGTTTAATGGCATACCAACCTTTGTAGGTTATTTAATGCCAAATCTACTCTCCTAGAAGGACAGTAGTGGTACTATTTAACCCATAGCTTGGAGGATAAGGGGGTTCATACCTTTCCCAAGGGTATTTGCCCGAAAGTGAACGTAATATCGCGACTGGAGTACGTACACGCTTACTACGATTCCGCAGTCCATCGCTTTAACCATTACACCACTAGGACACCCCCGAAGGATAATTATAGTATTGGCTAGAAGACATTATAAATTGAAATATGAAATGATTCCACAAACACAAATAATAGAATCTAAAATGGTTAAAGTTGAAAACTTCATCAAGGAGCGAAGAAACACTAAAGATTCGAATTGACTTTGACATTATTAGTCATAATGGATTTCTTTGGTTGTTCTCTTAATACAGATTTAGCAATTGTCTACGTGTTTACCACATTGAAGATACAAGATACATCTTCCAGGGAGACTCATTATCCTTACTTCTACATGTGATAGTAATGATGCCACTAAAAATATGTAGAGAAGACCACAAATCTAAAAATTGCACAGAAGAATGCTGCGAGCAATCTTGAACAAGTCCTAGCGGCAACACCCCTCAAGGCACCAACTATACGGCCACCCTCCTCCCATCACGAAAACTATCCAAGTTGGATGAAACAGACATGCAGGACACTGCTGGAGAAGCAGGGACGAGCTCATAAGTAATGTACTCGTATGGACCCCCACATATGGCCGGGCATAAGCTGGACGACCAGCTCGAACGTACATTCAGCAGTTATGTGAGGATACGGGATGTAGCCTTGAAGATCTGCCAGAGGCTATGAACGATAGGGAGAAGTGGCGAGAGAGGGTCAAGGATATCCGTGCTAGCGACACGACATGATGATGATGATGATGACTTCAGAAGAACAAGCAATCATGGTGAAACCAAATTCTTCAATAAGAATTCAAGAAGACGAATAGATAGCAAAGAAGTCTCTCTTGTAGTATAAATTAGGTCCCACTTGAAGTGGACTCAGAAATCGACCATTAAACAAAGATCGGTGCAGAAGAGAGAAGTTGTACACATGTTAAATATTGAATGGAAGAACCCTTTCAGATGCAGCATTAGTTCTGTGAGTGGTATCAAAAAAATTGCTCTTATTCCCTAAAGTAAACAGGACTCAGGTTGTTCCCCAGCAGAAATACCGCATAAGGGTGGCATAATAGGAAGTGCGCCTGTTTCCAAAAGTAAACAGAACGCAGTTTGTACCCCAGCGAAAATGCCACGTAAATTTCATGGATGGCATGCTAAAAAGTGATGTGTCCACAGGCAGCATGTAGGCGAAAGGTATGATCACGTTAATTTGTGTGCACGGCCGAAAATTATATAAACCGGGGGGAATTTTGACCCATGCCGCACGAAGTAAAAAGTCAGAGGTTTCACAGAAGAACCGCATCATCGTCCCTCTTTGTGTGCGTTTGTGTGTGGGTGCATCTCGGCCATCTCTGTTTCTCTCTCTCTCACTCAACCCATACGTATATTTTGTGTAATAAAATGAAAAGAAAAGAATATTATATTTTTGTACATCAGTGTTGGTGTTTTTTATTGTCTATAAAAAAAAACAGTGATTAGAAGAAAAAAAAAACGAAAGGGAGCTGCTTTGCATTGAATATAATGCGAATATAGCATATTCATTTAATCAATGATGGGGAAAAGAGTGATTGATTACAGCAGCCATTAACAGCATTATCAAAAGAAATAGCTTAAGAACAATAAGGAAAATTAAAAAATACAGAAAATCTAGAAATCAAAAATTAGAAGAAAGATCCATTTAGTTTGATAAAGCGTCAAACTAAGGAAATTCATTATGAGATGACCGGAACATAGCTACGAAGGCGAAAACCTGAAGAGACTAACTGAATCTGTATTAACAAAAGAACAAAGGAAATCCATAATAACTGATTATGTCAAAGAAAATATTGATAAAAAGCAGGATAGAGGAAGTGCAGACTGAGATGAAACAGTTAAACATATAATAAGCGAATGCAGCAGGATCAGACATATCTGGATATAGAAAAGAATACACTGAAAATTGTTCAAGAGACTGAGATATGGCAAAATTGAACTATGGTTCATGCACAAATCCGAATCTATCGTACAAGAAAATCCTCATGTCGTGCTGCTAGCACGGATTTCCCTGACCCTCTCTCGCTACGCGTCTCTATCGTCCATGACTCCTGGTTTGTCTTCTAGGCTACATCCTGTACCGGCACAGAGCTAATGTAGATAAGTTCTTGCTGGTCGTCCATGTGAAGGGGTCCACAGGAATTTATCGCTTATGGGTTCGCCTTTACTTCTCCAGCAGTGCCCTGCATGCCTGGTTCGTCTAATTTGGATTGTTTACCTGATAGGTGGTAGACGGCCGTACATCTGCTGTTTTGTGGGAGATACGGATCCCCGAATCTCGACAATAAGGCCGAGTTAGATCTTAATTAATAAGAAAAAAAAATTTCCTTTAGTAGATTTTGCTGTTTCACCAAACGAAGGCGGAAAGAAAATTGGATAAATATGATCACCTTTCCAAAGGGAAAACAAAGTTGCAGTATATGACGGTGATACCAAGCATCGGCGGATAATTTGAAATTGTTCTCAACCACCTGGAAAATATACTGAGTAATCTGAAATTTAAAGAAATTACAAAACAATGAAAACAAACGCACTATTAATATCAGCTTTAACACAGTGAAGATTATTTGAGAACTGAGGAAACTTGCCATAACGGAGACAGCAGTGTAAAACCCTCAGTTGAGGCAAGTGTTAAAAACTCGCAAGAGGTAAATTAACAATAACACTAATAATAATAATAGTAATAATAATAAAGTGACGGTGATTCCAATTTTAATTGGTGTGCTTGAAAGAATCCCTAAATTGCCTAGTGGGTTAGGGCTGTAGAATACACTGACTTCTTCTCTGCAGAAGGTAAGACACCTCCATGACTGTCCTGGACAGAGCACTAAACAATTTAATGGTGAGGTTCCAGGAATGCTAGGGCTTTGGAGAATGCTGAGTATCACTTCATTGCTATCGTCCCCAGGTCCACTCTGTCCCGGAGTGGTAACACTTTATAGGGCCCTATCTATGGATCAAATAGAACTATACTGAACTTTTTTGACAGTTAAACTGCGTACTTATGCCAAACCGCATTTTTTGAAATTGGAATTGTTTGGACATTTATCTGTGTCTAAACGAAAGCTACGTTTTTACTAAAATGATTTGTTAAAATGTAATTCGGCATAAAATGACCCGAAAAGGATTGCTACACTGTAAAACAAAAAAGCCAACCAAGCAATCTCCAAAGGCTTTTGCTAAAGGGACTGGAAGTCATAAAAATCAAAGGTGAAATGGGGATCATAGAGACTTTACCGTTATTAAAATCGGCCTTGGTACGAGGAAGAGTTTTGATGTTATGAGGAAACTTGTAATCACTCAAATTCCAGACCATCAAAGACCATCAGCCGGCGATGGTGTTAAAAACTTTTAAGGAGTAAATAATAATAATAATAATAATAAGAGTTCTGGAGACATGAGGAGACTTGCTGTCACTCAAATTCCAGTGAAATACAATCAGCTTACGCTGATGTGAAAAACTCTTGAGTAATAAATAATAATATATATCTCGACCTTACTAGAGTATTGAAAAAATATGGAACATCAAGGTGACATTTATCATATTTACCCAACCTCCTCCGCCCGGACAGGATGTGACACAAGGTCAATTTTAAGCGAAGTTTAACAGGTTTTGAATTCAGAGATTTCCTTCTCCTAGACTAGTTGCCTCACCAAGGCCGAAGAACCTAGTCTGCCCTACTATTCGCCCATAGCTGGAGGGAGAATAATTGGATTCATACCTTTCCCAAGGGTATTAGTGCTATGTAAAATGCAATTAGTCTCCGCCAGGATTTGAACTCATGTCGCCGTGTCCACTTCCTAGGACGGTAACCATTACACCACAGGCACCTTCTATCAAGGTGACATTTATACCAATCGTGATTGATGATTTTGGTACAGTCACCAAAGATTTATTTAAGTGACTGGAGGATATGGGGGTAGAAGAAGGAGTAGAGTCCATCCAAACTATAGCATTATTGAGAACGGCCAGAATACTGAAAAGAGTTCCGGAGACTTGTGGAGCCTTGCACTCACTCAAACTCCAGTGAAAGACCATCATTTAAAACTCATGTGAAAAACTCTCACGGAGTAAATAATAATGATTATTATTATTATTATTATTATTATTATTTATAACTCTTTAGAGCTTTTCACATCAGTGGTCGCCGATGGTTTTTCACTGGAGTCTGAGTGACGGCAATTCTCTTTAGGTCTCCAGGCTTCTTCTCAGTATTCTGGCCGTTCTCAATGATGCTGTCGTTTGGGTGATCTCTACCCGTCCGCCAACTTCCAAGTCCTCCAGTCCATTTAGTAATCCTTTAGTTACTGTTCCAAACGCTCTAATTACAATTGGTATAATTGTCACCTACATGTTCCACAGTTTTTTCAATTCCCTAGCAAGGTCGAGGTACTTATCCATCTTTCAACATTCTTTCAGTTTTTTTCTGTGATCAGCCGGGACAGCAAAGTCGACAATTTTGCAATTTCTCTTTTTTTTTTAATTGATTATTATAAAGTCTGATCTTCTGGCCAACATTAGGTAATCCGTGTGAATGTCAAAGCCCCATAGGAGTTTATGTGTGTCATTTTCTAAGACAACTGCTGGGTTGTGCATATACCATTTGTTCGTATGGTCAGATTTAAATGTCTTGCACATCTCCCAGTGGATCACTTTGCCTACCCAATCGTGTCTAGTCTTCTATTCCTTCTGCGCAAATTTATTGATGGTTTCATCTCTATCACCACATAGCCTACATTTGCTATTTTGTTGAGTCTTATCTGTTTTCGCTTTGATTGGTTCTTACGGCGTTGTCTTGCGCTGCTATTATGAGAGATGATGTTTCTCTCTTAAAGTTTCCTTTTTTTCTTAGCCATGTCCAGGTTTTGTCGTGTGAGATGTTGTTTATTAATCGTTTAAAACGCCCGTAGAGTTGTTTTCCTTCCCATTTTTGTTTCATTGTTATTGTCATTCTGCTGTCTATCGTGTGATCAGTATCGTCTTTGATGGCTGTAATGAGTCCTCCATCGTTTTTTTTTCTTGTATATAGTCTTCGAGTCGTTATATCGATGCGTCAACGCTTTCTTCAATGCTGGCAAGTCCTCTTCCTCCCACTTTTCTTGAAATATATAGTCTGTCAACGTCATCTCTGGGATGTAAAGCCTTATGCATTGTTATTAGTTTTTTTTTTGTTTTTTTTTTTTGGTTCTTTGGTCCATTTGTTCGTATCTGGTCAACTTGAGAAAGGGTCCGGAATATTCAACGAGTAGTACAGCCCAGGTATTTATTCCTTTGATAAGGTTTCTGCTATTGAGTTTTTTCTTGAGTAGTTTTCTAATTCTCCTAAGATTTAAAAAAAAATTTTCTTTCATTTCCACCTGTTTGATGGTGTCAGCCTCCAAGATACCCAAGTATTTGTAGGTTTCGTTTTCTGCGAGCGTTTTAATCTTATCTTGGTTTGGCAGTTCCATTCCGTCAATTAGCTGCTGTTTACCACTTTTCGTAACAAGCATTGCGAACTTTTCTATGCCAAATTCCATTCCTATGTCCTGACTGTATATTCTAACTCTGTGTATTAGAGTTTCTAGTTCTTTTTCATTTTTTGCAAATAGTTTGATCCATCCATTAAATTATTGACTTTTTCCTGAGATATACTAAGTTTGTATCTGGCTGTGCATTTTCTGAGTATTTGGTTAAGTGGTATCAGGTCAGTTATGAATTGTAAGAGCGATAGAGCGTCTCCTTGGAAAATACTTCTTTGGATCTTTGCTTCAGTTAATCTTCTTCCTCCTGCTGACAATTCCACTCACCAGGTTTTCATGGTTTTATCGATGAAGTTTATGACTTCATCTGATATTTTGTATTGTAAGTTTTTACTGTGTTGTGTTTTCTTTCCTGTTCCTATTACTTCCAGCATTTTTCTTTTGTTTTATCACTTTTAGCTGTTTCCGTATGTTTTTTTTATCTGAGTGTCTATTCGAAATTCCCATCCTGGTTTTGACTTTTCTTTCGCGATTTTTGAGGGGATCCCAATTTTCTCGCAAACTAATTCCGCTTCTGCATGACTGTACCGAAAGCAACAGTCAGTATTGGTATAATTGTCACCTTCATGTTCCTTAGCTCCTCCAATTCCCTAGCAAGTTTGAGGTACTTATCCTTCTTTTTCACTTTCTTTAAGTTGTATTCTATGGTCAGCAGGGACAGCAAAGTCTTCAATCATGCAAATTCTCTTTTCTTCGTTGATTTTTATAAGGTCTGGTCTTCTGCCCGAGTTAATGTGATCCATTTGTATGCCAAAGTCCCATAGTAGTTTATGTGTGTTATTCTCTCGGAAAGGTGCTGGGTTTTGCATATACCATTTGTTCGTATGGTCGAATTGAAATTTCTTGTACTTCTCCCAGTGGATCACTTTGCCCACCCAGTCGTGTCTAGTCTTATACTATTTCTGTGTTTATTTGCTGCATTCACTTATTATGTGATTGATTGTTTAGTCTCAATCACCATATAATCAAAGCATGCTATTTTGTTGCGTCTTATCTATTCTCGCTTTGATTTGATTGGTTCTTAAGGCTTTGTTTAGTGCTGCTATTTGGAGAGATTCTGTTTCTCTCTTAGTCATGTTACTTGTCAGATAAGTTGCAACGTAGAATTTTTGAACAGAGAAAGATAGCGAATGATAAATTTGAATAATCTATGCATCTACCGAGTTCATAATTTTTTTTTTATCATCTGTGAAAAATAAGTCATTTAAACAAACAAATTAACCTCCGGGTTTTGTAAACACAGAAACACACACACAAACACGCACATGCATACATATATATATATATAGATAGATAGAGAGAGGGAGAGGATTAGACAGAGTAACTTATCTTATACAATGTCTGGTAACTTTTAGGGCATCATTTTTTAAAGGAGAGAAACTTTTCTACTCATTAACTTAAATTCTCCATGCAGTTATTGTTTTACTTATTTAAGAGTTCTTCACAGCAGCGTTAGCTGACAGTTTTCCATCGCAGTCTTAGTGACAACTAGTCTCTTTAAGTCTTTAGATCTCTTCGTAGTATTCTGGCCGATCTCAACAATGCTGTTCCATCCATTACCAATCCTTTGTTGACTGTAATTAGCGCGCCAATAATAATTGGTAACACAATCACTTTAATGTTTCATTTTTTTTTCAATTCTTTATCAATGTCTTTGTGTTTATCTCTCTTTTCGCTTTCTTTCATTTTTTTCCTGAAGTCAGCCGGGACGCCAAGTCCCCTGTTCGACAGTTTTAATTTTTGGACTCCCACAAGATCTGGTCATCTGGCCGAGAATAGATTGTTTTTGTCTCAAAATCTAAGAGTTTTGTGCATCTCATTTTCTAGGATGGATTCAGCGTTGTGCCCATAACATGTGTCTGTATGGTTAAATTTGATATTCGCAAATCCCGAGTGATCACCTTACCCTCCCAGTCGTGTTTAGTTTTATATTTTTTTGCGATAATGTATTGCATTTGCTCATCATGTGATTATTCGTTCCATCTCTATCACCACATAATCTATATCAGCTATTTTGTTGTGTCCTGTCTATTCTTGATTTGACATAGTCCCTATAGCGTTCTTTTTTGCTGCTATCAGAAGAGATTCAGTTTCTTTCTTTAGGTTTCCCATTATTATTATTATTATTATTATTATTATTATTATTATTATTATTAAATCTTATGATACTTTAAAATCATAGATCTCATGGAAGATTATACTATTTCGTATGAATAAGTATATAGATACTTAAATATACAGCTTTTTCAACTTCCATGACGATTCAATCATGTTTTTGAAATATTTTTCAATGTGGTTCTTTCTAAGCGAGTTTTATCAAGAAAGAAAAAAGGGTGTGAAACTAAACTACATCTATTGTTTCTTTGTTTTTCGGTCTGGAGAATGTGAAGTTTTCTTTCTAATACGTAACCTCAATGCAGAAAATAACCCTAGGAGGGTTGAAATACCGTTCAAATTAAACAATCAGTTAATTCTAACTTAACAGAGTGGACATGCTTATAATTATTTCCCTCTGACTCCATGCACATACACATATTTTTACGGTGTTGACAAACACATACCCACCCAATCTGCTGAGGGTACAGACTCTACCGCCAAAGAGTGTCCAATGTATGAATTTAGATTGAATCTGATGGTGATGATCAAGTCCAGCAATCAGGGAAATATGGAGTAGCCCTTCTTATTGCTCTCTGATAAAATCTGACCCGGAGTGTGGGTCAAATATTACTATTCACTAATATACTAAGGATTATCATTAGTTATTTGGAACCACGGCAGTGTGCAAACTATTTGTATTAGACAGGAATACTTGATAAATACAATTCCTAATACTCAAGGAAAAATATTTCAAACCATTTAACTGCGTGTTTAAGCAAATAAGTCCTAATAACTCGTTTAAATTTAGTTACATACAAAGTATTCCCTTACAACACACACCAACACAAACACACACACACACACACACACACACACACACACACACACATATATATATATATATATATATATATAATCAAAAGTCAAATCAGCCGATATTGGGAACGATTCTATTTTCTGATTGTCTTTCTACAATATCCATGTAATTCAAAATCCAAAAGAGGTCTCATTATAAGATAATAATAGATGAAAATACAGAGCAAATAATTCCATATAAAAGAAAAACCTTTAAAAATTACTCATATTATTGGTAATAATATTTATTTCAGCTGACACTGTATCTTTTTATAATGTCTGATCTGCATTATCAGACAAAGAAATAATACATATATATATATATATCGCCACTTCTCCCTATCGTTCATCGCCCCTGGCAGGTCTTCAGGGCTACATCCCGTATCCTCACATAGCTGCTGAATGTATGTTCGAGCTGGATGTCCTGCTTTTGCCCGGCCATATGTGGGGGTCCATACGAGTACATCACTTATGAGCTCATCCCTGCTTCTCCAGCAGTGTCCTGCATGTCTGGTTCGTCTAATTTCGATAGTTTTCGTGATCGGAGGCAGGTGGCCGTATAGTTGGTGCCTTGTGGGTTGTTGTCGCCAGGACTTGTTCAATATTTTTCGCAGCATTCTTATGTAATTACCGTCTAGCTTCTTCTCCAGCCGTTTAGGTAGCGTCCAAGTAGTGCATCCATGCAGCAGTATCGATACGAGCGCTGCCTGGAAGAAACTGCCTTTCGTTTTGTCGGTCAGGTCTGATTTCCATATAATCGATAGTCTATCGATAGCTGTCCCTGCCTTCGTTAGCCGCGTGTCGATGTCCTTTTCGGCTAATGAGACGCTGCTTCCTAGGTAGGTGAATTTGTCTACTAGTTTCAGAGGGGTTCCGTCTGGTGTGGTGATGTAGCCTGTTTGATTATAGCACATATATTCCGTTTTGTGTGCATTGACATGGAGGCCAATGCCAGCGGTGGCTCATTCCAAACTATGCAGTAGTGTTTCGGCTTGGTTGGGTGTATTTGCCAGTATCGCTATGTCATTGGCGTAGTCGGCGTCGGTAATTGTTTTTGCGGGGTACCTTCTGCTTCCTTTCTTTGTCAGCCTAAGCCTTTTTCTTTGATTTTATCAATCGAATTTCTCAGCACGTAATCTAGACAGATGATAAAGAGGTATGGTGCAGCGTGTCTCCTTGTAGTACTCCTGCTACAATGTCGAAGTATTCTGTGTCTCCATCTGGTGAACATACTTTTATTTTGGTGTTTCTATAGAGAATCATTATTGCTGCTATGGTTTCTTTTGGGAGGCCGTATGGTAGTAGGATTGGTTCCATCTTTCCTCTGTGAATGGAATCGAAGGCCTTGCTAAAGTCGACAAATAGTAATGTCGCTTTTGGCATAAGATAATCAACAAGCAAACAAACCAAACAACAAATACACCCCAATGTTTCTTTATGTGTATGTGTTGTGTTTGTGTGTGTGTGTGTCACAGGAACATAACTCACAAGAGCAATGAAAAATTCCATGTTATTGTAACAAAAATATGTATATTATTTGTTGTATCATAGCAATATAATTTTATTTTATAGCTAATGAAGAAACTATGATCATTTAGTGTTGAATTGAACCTTTTTTTTCAGTATCGTGTAAGAGTGCATATATTTGTGTAAAAGGAACCAATATCTTTGGAAACATTTATCCACAAAATTATTCTATTAAAATAATTTTAAATTCATAGATATTAAGCAGATAAATAAAATTTTGAATTAAGATATTTTGTATATATTCCTTTTTTTTATTTATAATAATAATTATTCTTATAAGTAGGAAGCCAAAATGCAATTCCTGTCTTTACTTAATTTTAAGTTTTTCTTATAAATAATTTCTGAAGATTAAACTATATATATATATATATATATAGGGGGAAAAAGGGAGAGAGACAGAGAAAGAGAGAGAGAGAGAGAGGGAGGGAGAAAAAACAATGAATAATTAATTTTTGTAAGTACAATGGGTTTTGACAAAGAGTTCAAATCATTATTTTAGAGCAAGGGTAAAGTAGATAATTGATGGTGACCCAAAAGTCACCAGGGAACTTAGAAATCTACACTGTACGAATCTGAGGATAGCAAAATTATAAGCAGCTGTACTGATGACAAAAAAAAAACAAAAAAAAAAACAGTTGACCTTTATTTTGATTTTTTTTTAAATTTTAGTATGAAATAAATGTATCTTGACAAAAAGAATTAGCGTTTAATTTCTAAATGTTTTGATGACTTTCGTGAACATATCTCTAGGGTTTGAGAGAAATTAACCTGTCATTCATAGTTCATTTCTGACTTTTTACTTACAGTGTGAGTGTCGATATTTCAAAATATACGAGTTGTGTCTCAAATATAAAGAGGCAGGTGTCGTGATTTATCTCAATTCCACAAAACAAACTGAATGATTTTTCCTTTAAAGTAATTCCCCTCAAGTATTAACCACTTTGAAATCCATCTCCGCTTGGGTTTTACACACTGCTGGAAGGAATTTTCGGGAATATCCCTCAACTCTATCGTTACATGTTTTTCGAGGGCCACTTACTTTGCAGATTAATCTGAGCACCCAGAGAAAACGACCATGGCGGAAAACGTACTTTCAAGGTTTATGCCTGTTTCACGCACTACATGACGTTTTATTCTCACAGTCTATCTAAAGCTGTTAACGCATTTCATACTAAGTTTCTCTCTTTTCGGCGACGAATAAGAAAGAGTTGCAGCACATAAACTTTAGTACCAAACGAACTAATGGATGGTATTATGTGTTCGTCTCTTTTAATCACGATGAAGGTTACCACGGTTCCAGCTGTAAATTAAGGGGTAATACTACACCTATAGACTATTGAGAACCATGGTAATATAAGCGTATATTCGGTATAGTACTTATACAGTTGAAGAAGTATGTTATTTTTCATCAACTGTCTCAACAGCCCTCGGCAATATACGGCCGGTTATGCATGTGGAAAAGTATCAAAGATGAATAAAATCAGGTTTCTACTCAAAAGAACTTAACTTCATTCCAGGAAAGGGAAGATAGAACAACGTTGGGCCACATTTACATATAGTGGCAAGAAGAACGACCACTGGACAAGACGAACAAGATGATTTTTCCAACACTATTTTCTCTTTTCCTATTGACATCTTATTATTCATTTCTTTTTGTTCTCTAACATTCTCTCTAGTTCTATTCAATCTTAAATAGACTCCTCACTTATTTTTACTCAGTTTTATGTGCTAGAGTTGTGTAATCTTTTCTTTTTAGTCATTCTCAAATAGCCCCTTTTATTTGTCTATCACTAATAACTTTATGTTTCCCTTCTCTTTTTCTTAATCTTTAACAATTCCAATTCATAAACTTTTTCACTCTTCTTTGTTTTCCATATAACCAATCATTACTCTTCTTTCACGGCCTTCATCTTTCTTTTTCAAACCATCTTATTTTCCTTTCTTTCTATTTACCTATTTTCTCCGAATTCTTTTATAAAGTCTTTATTTCTGACTTTTGCTAATCATGGTTTCTCGTTACTCTCTTTATCTCTTTTTGGTCTTCTCTTTATTTCAACCAATTATATTACTCAGACCCTTATGACTTTCCTTCAAACTTCTGTTTAACCTGCTACTTTTGTATTAATGTCATCGCTGAACGTTCTCTGAATCTTCTATATTGCAATAAACCCATTTCTCTTCGACACTTTACAGAGAATCCTGATTTCCCTAGCGTATCTTACAAGCACCGGGTCCCATGCCCTTAAGATAAGCTTAAGCCTTAAATGTTTGCATAAACTACAAACGTAAAATCTATATCGTTCGTTTCTCTTGTTTGATGTCGACCTTCTTGGAACAACTCCATCTGCATCTTTGGTTCAAACACACCAAGCTGGATTCATTTCTTTATTTTCATACAAGAGATTGGATGGCTTCGCGATAACTTCACGTTGGACAGAAGCTTTTATCAATATTATTCAGACTACATTACAATATTTTTGAATAGATTACAATATTATTTTTATGAAACGCAAGTAACATGTAAATAAATATGCTCTCAATTCCTTTTCATAAGAACACGACGAAAGACTCGATTGGTTGATTTTAACAGCATGTCAACATGCCTAGAGTTATTTTATGTCAAAGTTTTAGAATATCGTTCACAGTACAGTTATAAATACACTTTTACAATTGTTTCTTAAGATTTTTTGTAAACATTTGTATGGTGTCAAGTATTCCGGTCGAATACTAATATTTATATAAGTAAGTAAAGTTGGCGACCGTAGTCGAAGGCGACCAGAAGGCTCCCTTTTTAATAGCTACTACACCGAGGTGTAGAGGAGGGTGCTTCTCCTTTCCCTGGATTGCCTCACTTTACCCTTGATAGGAACCTTGTATTGATGAGTGTTAAGCAAGGAGGTATCAAGTACCGTTTTTAAAGTCTTTGGTATGACGCGTCTTTGGATTGAACCCTGGTCTTCTGAACCTTCTTGTAATTAGTTGTATTTAATAATAGACATTTGTTTGCACACAGATATATGGTTTTAAGCGACTAATAATAATAATCCTTAGTAAATTATGATAGCTGCAAGTAAAGATTCTTAATACAAATAATTTAAAACTATATAGTTTTAAACGTTCCGAACGGATACTCATTCAAACACATCTATTTGACCCATACCACCACTCTCAGTCAGAGTTTACCTAAGTTTAAAGGCAACAGTTTTTGGATCTTCAAAACTAAAGCTTCACAATCAAATCAAGTGTCATAACGATGATTTTACTGTTTAAGACTTCTGCAGGAAATACAGTCAACGTATTCGAAATCCTCTTAAAAAGGCTGCTTCAACCTTGTTTTACTTATTATTAAGTATATTTATTAGTTAATCAGAACATGGGAAACAATTATTGCCATTTTTCTTTGCTCTTCTAGAGTCTATATGAGGATTAATTGAGATCACATTTTTGACAAATTCTTGATTGAAATAATAACAAATAATCCCTACTAGAAAGTTAATGATATATTTGGTTATAAAGGGTCAGTGACCAATATACGTTGGAGTTATTGTATGTTTTTACCCAAAACATCAACCATATCCAGGATGTGACATAAGATCATTTTTTTTAAAATGGAGAATAAGTGACTCGAATTCAGAGCTTTCAATTTGTAGTACTGTTTGCCAACCAATACAAAAGAATTCATCCTGTGCAACAATTTACCCATTCTTGGAGAGGAGTCAAGATTGATTCATTTCTTTACTGAAAGCATTTGCGTAAAGTAAAACATAAAGATGATTTGAACTCGGTTCACGGATTTCATCTTATATGACGACAACTGTAACACTAAGCATATAAAAAACATACACCAAAATGTGCTTGCTTGAGTTTATTTATCAAATATTTTGAGTAAAAGAGGGAAACGTTTACTTGTTTTTTCTAGTTCAACCGGAATCAAAATTAAATAACGTTTTCCCAGGAAGGAATCCCCGTGGATAATTGGGAACTTGCTGGACTGTAACATCGTAGTTTTCCATCACGCAATAACGTTCACATTCGGAGAAAAACCATTGAAAAAAGCCGTGAAAGAGATGCCTAACCTACTGCTCGTTGTTCATAATTTGTTCAACAGCTGCATATTTTGCTACGACACGATGTCAGACTTCTCGTTGTTGCATTCTGCAGATGCATATCATAGTGTACGAGCTCATGAGACATTGGCGCCAAAAAACAAGGAAAAAGAAAAGATTTTGAACGATTGGACTTGCATATGGAATGGGTGAGTGTTACACTCTTGAATCTTTCTCTATCTTTTCTCTATCTACTCTCTTCCGCGCGGCGTGAATTCTAACTTGTCACTGTCGCTATCTCCGCTCTCCACTCCCTGCTAACCAACTCCTTTTATCTTCTGCTTCTAATTCGCCGCGCTAGTCCTCACCAACCAATTAAATCCAACAAAATCACAGTTGAGTGATCAACAAACTGGTTGTACCTGAATGAATGCAGGGGTTAATATTACCAAATTTCGGACACTAACCCCCTATGAAGCCGAAATAAAGATATTACCTAAATGTTTATTTCTAGGATACTCTAAAAAGAGTGACAATGAATTTTACTTTATAAGCTGTGACCTGAGCGGTTTTTAACGCTTATCAAACCATCTCCACATAAGCTATTCCTTAACTTTTTCTCAGTCTTTCTCACTATATATCTAAGTACTTAATACATACGTTCACACACAGACACACACGCGTACCTCTAATCAGATGATAATACTGGCAGCTAGATATATAGATTTAAAAGGGTTCCTTGGGATGCTATAGTTTTACACACATCCACGTACGTGTGCACACCTAACGCTCTTGAACGCGCACCTAAATCATCTGCCCTAACATATATGGACACACACACACACACATATATATATATATATATATATATATATATATATGTATATATATATATATATATATATATATATATATATATGCGTGTGTGTGTGTGTGTGTGTGTGTTTGTGTGAACTCAGAGATCAAAACTGTAACAAAAACCCGCATATATACAAGTAGGCGTCTACACACACACACACACACACACACACACACACATATATATATATATATATATATATATATATATATATATATATATATATATATATATATATATATACCTATGGTAAGCATCGTACTATACACATGTATACTCACATACACCTATCCATATGATTTTACAATCCAAAAGACAACTGTGTAACAAAGGCCTAAACCCTTTATCTTCTTAAATATGTGTTAAATAGTACTACAACTGTCCTTAAAACACCCATTAATGTTGATATGCCATTGAAAAAACGAAACGAGAAACTATTTTTCAAGATATTCCACTCGTAAATTCCGTGTATGACAGTTGTGCTGTTCATTGCTACGTTTGCAGGTGGCTTTTACACAATATAATCTCGAATACATTGTATAGCAGTGTTTCAATTTGAATAAAATATTCCCAGGTTCCATGTAATTTTAGGATATTAGATTTGGTAGCGGACAACATGGAGATACCATCACATGGTGTATTCTAAACAAACGTAAGAAACAAATACTGTGTCTTGAACAAAGTATGTAAAGCTGATTTCGTAATAAAATTAAATATTAAACATAGCTAAACAAATAATTAATCGTTAAGTGGAAAAATTATATCGATATATTGGTTGATTTTAACGACATATCAAACCGTCTATGGTTATTTAAATCTTAAACGTTTGTGAATTTTATTTAATAGGCTTTTATATTTATATTTGTGTTGTTGTTTCTTAAGATTTTTTTTTTGTTGTATACAGTTGTAACGAAATCATCATCATCAAATTGCGCTGACGACACAGATATCGTTGATCTCTCTCTCTCTCCATTGATCCTTATCATCCATTGCTACCCTCAGGTCTTTCAAACTACATCCTGTGTCCGCACAGAGCTGATATAAATAAGTTCTTGATGGTTGGCGAACACAGACAAGTGTATGTGTTGGGGTCCATAAAATTCAGTCACTATGTGTTCGTCCTTGCTTCTCAAGTAATATCGCACACATCTTTTTTTTTCTTACTCGTGTGTTTTTTTCAGAGGGGTGGTAAGTGGCTGTACAGGTCTTGTATCGAAGGTGTTGTTTCCAGGATATGCTCAAAATAGCTTGAAGGATTCTTGAGTAGTTCCAATCTACCTTTTTCTCCATACAATGTATTCTTACCTAATACAAATAATTTTCACATTGTTGTATGATTTCAAGTATTCCTATCTAATAATGATAACTTTCATATATTATCAAGTAATCATTTCTTTTTTCAGTCATTGGTTAGCAAACTATTCCATGGTTTCACGTAAATAATTATATTCCCCTTTTGACCGCCTATTTGTGGGTCGAATAGCAATAATACAATTCTTATATCCTATTGGCATTGACATTAAATAACCCAAGAAAGATTATATGCCATAAAACACAAAAAAAATAAAATAATGATAGTTCTTGACACAAATAATTCGCAGTCATTTGATATCAAATATTGCTATAAAATACGAATGATATTTTTTATCAGTAAGGGTTTTCGGAATACTGTCTTCATCTTTATTGTTATTTCCACGACGTTTCAGCCGATATGTCATCCTGTCTTCGTCAGGTGTTTGTCGAACTCAAGAACCTTCACGGAACTTCGAACTACGTCCTTTATTGAATCCACGTGGGTCGCCTGTTCTGAGTCCGTTAGCCATAACCGGGTGCAAGTGTTAAGTATTCCTGTATTGCTACTCGCCTGCAGTCAGGATTGAACCTCCAGATGATTGTCTCCTTAGAAGCTTAGAGAACCAACGCCTATAACCGTTACGCCATATATACAGCAGGTCACATGGCGTAACGGGTATGATGAAGACCGGAGAACAGCCGAAACATTATGGAAATAATGATAAAGATGAAGACAGTAGTCCGAAAACCCTTAATGATAAAACTCACCAAGCTTCGTCTCAGAAATTTAGGCAACTAGTACGAATAATAGTATAACTGATCTATTTAACCCATGGAGTGGAATCCAACAGAGTGCATATGAAAGAAAAGGCAATGAAGGGTATTGCACTGATATCCAAATCTGGAGCCACACTATATGATGCAGTTTAGTGTTATACAAAGGACACTTCTTTTTAAAGTGATCTTATCCATGTCCAGTGGCATAGTTGGCTACGAATGAAGAATACATGGACTCCTTCTCTGAGAGGGTTAAGACTCCCTGAACCTGTGTTCTAATTATGACACTAAACAATCTGATGGTGAGACTCCAGTAATGCTAGATCTTGCGAAGTACCCTTTTATTACCCTCGCCCCCATGTCCAGAATGGTAGCACCTGATTGGGTCCTATCTATGGGTTGGATAGAACTATAAACTTAATTATTCGAGATTGAACTGTTTTGACTTTTAACTGTGTTTAAACAAGAATTGCACTTATGCTAATCTGAACTGTTTGAAATAGAACTGTTTATATGTATAAAATAGATTTAGCATGAAATAACATACAATGGTTGATATGCCATGAAACCAAACCAAACCAAACGGAATCCATGTCCAATTGACACAGTGGGCGTATTATAAGTACAGCAGAGAGGGTGAGAAAATAAAACTTGAGGAATAGTGTACAATATGTTTTATCATTGTTATGCCAATGGTATAAGTGTTAATCTTATGGATTACTAACACCCTTCAAATCATACAATTTTGTTAAAGGTTTTCTTTTATTCAAAATTATTCTTGATGAATTCAATTTTATAGTTCATTCTAAACAAAAGTAAGGAACAACAAGTCAATGTTGACTGAAACATGTGAAGACGACACTTGATTTAACTGATTTCTTTTATGGAATTGAATATTAACCGTAACTAACAAACGGGAAATATAACAATTAGATGGACTGACTGACTCATTTTAACGGCATGTCAACCCATCAAGTTTTATTTCATGCTTAACCGCTAGGGAACTGCGTTCAATCTACATTTATATTTATATGTTTTCTGTAATTGTTTTATTAGTTATTCGTACCTTTATATGAAGTCAAGAAGGCCAAATGCAAATCTTTTGCACAGAGTTGTATGACTTCACTTATGACTATGTCGTTTCAGTGAACTTTTTCAATTAAATGGGAAATATGTGTTTGTACACAGTTATCTGGTTTAAAATAGCTAACCATAATCCTTTGATATTTTTTATTTAAAATGATTATTTGAGTACCAAATTTCATTGGACCCATTTTCTACTCTAGTTCTTTTTTTTTTTTTTGCAACTAGTTTTATGTTTAAAAGAAAAAGATTTCTAGTATAATCAAAAGTGGAGAAACCGTGTAAAAGAAAGTTATGTAATATTAGAAGGAAATATTCAACACTGAAATGAAACATAACAGTAGAAGTTGTAAAAGGGAATGCTATTAAAACTTTCTCCTAAGAACGTTAATTTTGAAGCTAACCTGCATTTTAATCAATGTTGCCGCTGGTAAAAATTATTTTATAAAATAATTATCTGGAAAATGTAAAATAATTATAAATCCAGAACTTTATATTCGTAAGGAAGTTTTCTAAGTGCATTTCTTAAATATCACCCAAGAAAAAAAAAAGAAAAATGAAAAATATACCATTGAGAAATTGGATCAGCTATTAATAAATATTTAATAACGTTAAAACTCTTACTGTTCTTTTTTATGCTCAGAAGACAAAATCTGCAATAGAGATAGTTTTTTTTGTGTCATACTGATCTTATCTAAAAACAAATATTACCATCCAGAAATATATAACGTTACTCGATTACATTGTATTATACCTCAGATGAACTTAAGATCGCTTATACAAGTGTACAGAACAGTTCGAAATTCGATTTATTTCACGCAGTTCTTTACCCTATCAGTGGGGCTTAGATTACTTTGACTCGATCCCCCAGTGAGAGGTAAGACCCCCTGAAAAGTGTTGTTATAGTTTGGACAGTACACTGCATTTTTAAGTGAGATTCCAGTTCTGAAACTCTAAGGGAATTGGAAAATACATCTTGATTGACATTACTCCCAGGTTCCATCTGACCGAGATTAGTTCTGCCAGTTCACACAATCCAAGAAATAGCTGATTTCTTGATAAAATTGAATATTAACCGTAGCTAAACTAATAGCTGGGAAAGGGAACAAGTAGATTGTGTGACTGGTTTTAACGACATATCAACCTCTCTCGAGTTATTTCTTATCTAGTGATTTGGCACTTGCGTTCAACGGGCCAAACAGATCTGCTGGCAAATCATTTAACTGTATATCAACCCATCAATATTTATTCTATGCCCAAAGGTTCTACGGATCAAATAGATAATTGATATCCCGAGTTTAAGAAATCTCACAAAATGAAAGTATGAATGAACAGTGTGCATAATTTCATAATCTCGATGTATGCCATAACTCGAGACTGGCTGACTTGCCATTAAAATTAATCAAGCACAACATTCTGTCCGAAAATTTCTTCAGTTTGCAATGTGATGTTGTTGTATACTCAACACAATAAAGACGAGCAACAGAGTCTTTTAGAAAAATATACCTCTCACTTTATTTGAAAGGGTTTGTGTGTGAGAGGGAGTTGGAGACCGAACGGAACTGCAACATATTGACCCCCACTCTATTGGCCATAACCGCGTTTCTTTCACGTTCTCCTGGGCTGCTCGACCGGGGTCCTAGGGGCCCAGCCTTTCTGGGACATGTTCTCATTCCAGCATCTTCTCACCAACTGGTCTGGTCTCCAAACTAACTGACTTCCTGTCTTCACCGAGTTATATAATAGTTCAACTTCCACCTTCTTGTGGACGTTACAATCGCACTCATTCAACAGTCAAGGTTATATTCTGATATTCCTTGAGCGGATGCACCTGTTATTTACATAGGTGCATTTCCTATTTTGACAGCTCTGCCAGGTCGTAGGTCATAATACAACAATGTTCTTATTGCAGATGCGGGCACAAAACTAAGTGTGTTTGTGAATATCCTAGAATTAAGATATACCCATTAATTATTCCCAATATTATTTCTATACAAATGAAATATTTTGCATATTCTATCGGTATTAATGTAATATAATCAGGGATTTTGGTTGATTGTATTTGTAGTAAGTTCCTATCAAGATTTCAAGGTCAAGCAAAGAACGGTAAAAAAGGAGGGGTTTATATGAGAAAGAGATTTGAGGCAGTAAAAGAAATTGAGAGACAGAGAGAGAGAGACAGAGAGAGAGAGGGAGAGAGAGGCACGATGATAAAGGCCACGGAGACAAAGAGAGAGAAAGGCACTAAGGGAGAAACGAATTGGAAACTGAAAGGGGGGTTCCCCAAATTCATGTCGGGATAGCATCAGATACCCAAATTAAAAACAGAAACGTCTCAGCAGCCTGCCTCAGTGAATGGCTGAAGGAAACTCAAATGGAAAAAGCAGATAAAGTGGATGGGGTATAGGAAACAGAAAAGGTTATTTGAAGACGAGACGAGGAGATATGAAGACGGGCAAAAAATAACGGAACATATTTTGGGTGACCTTCTCAAAGGAGTTCCAAACTGTCCGAAAAGATAAATACCAATGCCTGCATCTGTCTCTCTCTTCCTGCGATGGTTTATTTCTCAATGTCAATCTAAAGCAGTTGACTTATTTCATACTCTGTTTCTCTCTTTTTGGCGCCCACCAGGAAAGAATTGTAACAAGCATACTTTTTTTTATCATAGAACCAACAGATGGTATTTTGTATATTCCTCACTTCTCTACACGGCAAGGTTACGACGGGGATCCGATTGAAACGTAAGAATTAGTGCTACACTCATAGTCCCTTTAGAACCGTGTCGTAGCGCTACATTATAATGTTTACTTTCCTCTTAATAATGTTTGCAGATTAATACATATGTGCTCTTGGAAATATTACTTGATTATCTGCTTGTCAGTGAAACTTTAGTTCATGAATCTTCCGTGTGTCTTTTTACACGTCTTGTATGACCCATACATTTTTATATTCTATCCGGGTGTCTTGCAAAATTGCATCATCCCTTAAAGTTCATTCACTTTCCCATAAACACCCTCTTAAAAGTTTATTCACTTTCTTTTAAACACCATCTTCTGTTCATCTGTCGTTTTTACTTTATTTTCTCTACTGCATCTTTGGGTTCGAAAGATATCAACAGGCACCATGCCAATGGACGTTAATTTTCTTTCTCTTCTCAAATAATGAATAACGTATAGCCTATTATTACTAGAATAATAGCATGATGTTACCAGAATAAATAAGGTTCCCTCAATTGTTATTTGCTTAATGAACTTGGTTATGTGTTTGGTAGGATGATTGGTTTTGGTAAATGGCATACCAATCCTTGTGGGCTATTATTTTGTTCCTGTACAGTTTCATTTGGAAGAGCATATACGAATAGTTTTTTGCCTCATCGTTCTTCTCTGTATGGAATCTAGTTCTTTGGAGAAATCTTCGAACAATAGCGTTGCCTCGAGAGTCGTTGCTCTTACTCCTTCGATGATTTAATGGGTGGTCAGAAACCGTAAGTTTGTCGAGCGATTCCTTCGAGAGCCGTTTTATTTTTTCTATGAATTTTCTCTATTTTGCGTTGAATGCGATTAAGAAGAAGAATATTATTTAACTTAGCAACCTTAGCAGTTACTGTTATGTCTCTGAGAGTTTTAATGATTCCGAGGTCGCCTTTTGGGAGGAAAGAAAAGAATCCAACCTTTCGTTCATTTCTCTATTGTGTTTTGTTTATACACGGCGTTGCATAACCAGAGAAGTATTTTATCATTTTTTTGTCTTCCAAAATCCAGTATTTCGTTAATAATTCATCGTAAGAAATAGGCCACGTATGACTATCTAGCCCTATCTATTCTACACTATTCTACGCTAGTATTGCTATTGTACCCAGTTATATGGTTTCAATTATAACTATCAAACGATAATAGTTATATTCAGTAATAATCATTTGTTTGCATACTTGGAAGTGGTTGCAAGTATTGCACTTTATCACTAGTTATTCTGTTCAAAACAATTCATTCATTTGCATATTGTCAAATGGTTCCAAGTATTGCTATGTAATACCAATAATTCAATTTAGGCATACAGTTAAAGAATTTCAAGTATTGCTATTTAACAACTTTAATTCTATTTAACATTACTCATTCGTTTGCTCACAGTTGAATTGTTCCAAGCATTAGTTTGAATAACAAATAATTCGCCTAGACTGCCATTTATTTACACTCGGTTAAATGGTGAAACAGTTATATTTCTAACTATTTAATTTAAATTAAGTCATTAGTTTGGACATAGTTTAAATGTCAGACAGTTCCATTTAACCCATAGATAGGACGCTACGAAGTGTTACCACTCCGGTTCGGAGACTAGTTGGAAGTAGTAGGTTCTTGCTCTTTGGAAGAAATGCAGTCAGTGTATTCTACAGTCCCAGCCGACTGGGCTACGTACCAATCATGTTACTCAACAACGGTGGATTTGGCATTAAATGAAGGTTGATATGTCTTTAAAAAAAGAAACCAAACCAAATAGATGGGAGGAGAAGAGATGGATGCATACATTAGCGTTAAGCGAAACGTAAACGTCTTCATCTAAGACTTGAAACCGGGTCGCCATTTCTATTCCCAGCGATGATAATCCTTACCTTAAGTGCACCCTCTTGTATTTGTATGTATAAAAGGATGAATTCTTCTGCCCTTCCTGGAAATACAGTATATGAGAAATTCAGTCGTCAGTTATACTCCCCAAGAAAGGATAAGACTGAAAGCAATATTTCTACACAGCGTTTTTTCTTTCGTACATTCTTCGTTCACTTGTTTCATTCATATAAAAAAGAAACACATCTAAATTAATGCAGTATGTTGGGCTTCCCTAAAGACCAGAAGAACCTGGACTGTTCTATTAGCTCATTGTAATTAAAAGAGAATAAATTCTTTTCTCCTTAAGCACCTTCATTTATAATCAATGAGGACTGTTATATTCTACCTATTAATTGGATTGCTATACTTTTCAACAGCATGTAATTAAACTTTTCATATAAGTCTAATTTAATGTTTAACTTCCTCTTCTATATTTCGCCTTGCTACAACAGCTTAGAAAATGAACCAACAGTAGTCAGAAGAAACGAAGGATGATTATAGAATTCTTTGATATAGAAATATGAATTAAAAGCAGAAAGGAATTATGAAATATTACGAAACCAAATTGAATTGTATAATCAATTTTATTCTCTTGAAGTACAAAAGATTTCTCTCGAAATCAATACGTCCTTGTTCGACATTGAATGCCAAGGTAAACTCCATAGACTATTACGACTGTAATAAGATTGATTCATATGATGTGTTCCATATTCGTGCATTAGCACCCTATATCGTTAAATTTAGTGGTAAATGGTTCAAATTTATAGGATTTTGATAGGAGATAAATATGATTGATTTACTAATTGATTGATTGTAATGGCATATCAACCCCACTAGGATTATTTTATGCCAAGAGGTTCGAGAATCGCGTTCATATTAACACAGCGATTAAGTTATTTCAACAGAGATAAATAGATCTATTTGGTCTACATACGGAACACTAACAAGTACTTCTACTTCGATTTAGAGTGGACCTATGATTAACGGCAATGAAAGGATAACTTCACCCCATGTCTCCATAACTGAAGACTTAGCATCAGATGTAAGTAAGTTTAGTTGGCGACCGTAGTCGAGGGCGAAAAAG
>OY757904.1:34494411-34544411 GCA_963585895.1 Sepioteuthis lessoniana | reverse complement strand
CTCAGAGCAAAAGATTCCATATAAAAGAAAAACCTTTAAAAATTACTCATATTTTTTGTTATAATATTTATTTCAGCGGACATTATATTTACCCCGCACAAACAATTACTGACGCGAACTACGCCGATGACACAGTGCTTTTGGGAAATGCACCAGCCCAAGCAGAAACCCTGCTACATAATCTGGAACAAGCAGCTACAGGCTTAAGCCTCCATGTTAATTCACACGAGACGAAATATATGTGCTTTAATCAAAGAGGCAATATCTCCACACTAAACGGTAGCTCTCTGAAACTAGAAGACAAGTTCGCCCTCCTAGGAAGCAGTGTCTCATCAAACGAGACAGACATCAACACGCGACTAGCAAAGGCAATGACAGCTAACGATAGACTATTAGTCAAATGAAAGTCAGACCTGACCGATGAAATAAAACGCAGTATTTTCCAACCAACGCATGCTCAATACTGCAATATGGATGCACCACAGTAACGCTAACTTAACGTATGGAGAAACAGCTTGACGGCAATTACACAAGAATGCAGCGAGTTGTATTGAACAAGTCCTGGAGGAAACACCCCACAAATCAACAGCTGTACGGCCACCTACCACCCATCACGAAAACTATCCAGCTTGGACGAACCAGACATGGGGGACACAGCTGGAGACGTAAGGACGAATTCATAAGCGATGTACTCCAGTGGACCCCTTCACATAGACGAACAAATATTGGACTATCAGCTTGTACCTATATACAACGGCTCTGTGCCGATACATGATGTGGTTTGGAGGACCTGCCGGAAGCGACAGACAATAAAAAAAAAGAGTAGCGGGAGAGGATCAGGGATATCCGTGCTGATTGCGTGACATGATGATGATGATATTTCAAACAATTTGCATCTTCAGATAAAGAAACAGGAAGGGTTATTTCTTTGTCTGAAGATGCAGATATTTTAAAACATAGGGTCTGCTGAAATAAATATTATTAAAAAAATTTGAGTAATTTGTACTTTTTTCTTTTCTATGATATATATATATATATATATATATATATGTGTGTGTGTGTGTGTGTGTGTATGTGTTTTGTAAATAATTTATATATATATATATATATATATAATTTGTTAAAATATGATTATATTTTCGATACGAGTCGTAAGAGATTATTCTTTGCCTACTGTAAAAGGGGTTCAAGTATTGCTAAGGTACAAGAAAAAGTATTTGATATTAATCATATGTTTGTACACAGTCACAATATTGCTAATCAAATTAGTAATTCAATCTATTAATTATTCCTGCAAGGTATAAAAAAATTGCACCCTGTTGTATGGTTAAAATAACTGATAATAAAAATCCTGAGAAAATGATTAAAACCTCTCTTTGAACGATAGCTCGGACCCTGATATGTACTACACTTGTGAGTCAGCGTAGACCAGGGAACAATGGCAATGAAAGCGTACACCATATCCCCAATCTTCCAAAAGAAGAACCTCACCAACAGACGCAGTTTATTGCTTTACCTGAACATTCATTGGGGGAAAATGCCTTACACGTCTGCAGAAGCACAGTCGGTGTATTCATTAGTCAAAGACGACAAGGAGGGCTTGCGTGTAGACGTGCTGAAGAAGTAAGATATTCTGAAACAAATTCATTATTTATCAATAATACGGTAATTTTGATAAGCATTTTTAGTTAGCTATATCATATCAAGCATCCCTTGATAAAAAATCTTCACATCCTAATGTAGTGGAATTATTAGATAATTAGAACAATATGTAAGTAAGGTCTGGGGAGAAATGTAAGTGCAATCTCGATATATCTTTGCATTATACGTCGTCATCATCATCATCATGTCGTACCGCTAGCACGGATATCCCTGACCCTCTTTCGCCACTTCTCCCTATCATTCATCGTTTCTGGCAGGTCTTCAGGGCTACATCCCGTATCCTCACATAGATGCTGCATGTATGTTCGAGCTGGTCGTCCTGCTTTTGCTTGGCCATATGCAGGGGTCCATAGGAGTACATCACTGATGAGTTCGTCCTTGCTTCTCCACCAGAGTCCTGCGTGTCTGGTTCGTCTAACTTGTATAATTTTCGTGGAGGGAGGCAGGTGGCCGTATAGTTGGTGCCTTGTGGGGTGTTGTCGCCAGGACTTGTTCAATATTTTTCGCAGCATTCTTGTGTAATTGCCGTCTAGCTTCTTCTTCAGCCGTTTATTTAGCGTCCAAGTAGTGCATCCATATAGCAGTATCGATACGACCGCCGCCTGGAAGAAACTGCCTTTCGTTTTATCGGTCAGGTCTGATTTACATATGATCGATATCCTATCGATAGCTGTCCATGCTTTCGTTAGTCGTGTGTCGATGTCTTTTTCGGTTGATGAAACGCTGCTTCCTAGGTAGGTGAATTTGTCAACTAGTTTCGGAGAGATTCTGTCTAATGTAGAAATGTCGCCTGTTTGGTTATAACACATATATTCAGTTTTGTGTGCATTGACATGGAGGCCAATGCCTGCGGCGGCTCGTTCCAAACTATGCAGTAGTGTTTCGGCTTGGTTGGATGTATTCGCCAGTAACGCTATGTCATCGGCGTAGTCGGCGTCGGTAATTGTTTTTGCGTGGTACCTTCTGCTTCTTCTTTTTTTGTCAGCTCGAAGCCATTTTCTCTGATTTTGTCGATCGAAGTTCTAAGCACGTAGTCTAGACATATGATAAAGAGGTATAGGGTGAGCGTGTCCCCTTGTAGTACTCCTGCTACTTTGTCGAAGTATTCTGTGTCTCCATCCGGTGTACGTACTTTCACTTTGGTGTTTCTGTAGAGATTTGTTATTGCTGCTACGGTTTCTTTTGGTAGGCTGTATGCTAGTAGGATTAGTTCCATCTTCCATCTGTGTATGGAATCGAAGGCCTTGCTAAAGTCGACAAATAGTAAAGTGGCCTGTAGGTTTTTGCCCAAACACTTTCAAGGATTCTACGGATGGTCAATATTTGTGCGGTTGTAGAACTATTTCTTTGGAAGCCATTTTGGTTCTTCTTCAGGATGTTGTCTATTTTGGGTTCTATGCGGTTTCGTAGTCGGGCGTTGTAGATTTTGGCTGCTATGGATGTAAAAATATTTCTAATTGCCGATTTTAATGAAATAGAGAGGTTCATTTTTGCTCACAACTACTGTATAGTCGCACCTCTAAAACTTTAACGAAACGCCTGGAGAAAAAGTTTGATATGTTTACACGATGCAGTGTATTTTTCTGAACAAATCCTGAAAACTGCATGCTACAAAAAAGACAGTTGTATTGCCGCTGATATCCTATCTCACAAATCATCCGAAGACGACGAGAAAGACATACTCGGCACAGTTGGAGAAGTAGGGACAGATTAATAGGCGACGGTCTTGAATAGACTCTAACGCATGGAAACACCATTGTTGGTGGTCAAGCAAAAACTTACATTCACCATCTCTGTGATAACATTGGATGCTATTTTAAGGACTTGCCAAAAGCGATTACCGAAAGAGAGAGAGAGAGAGAGAGAGAGAGAGAGAGAGTGTGTGTGTGTGTGTGTGTGTGTAGAATGTGTTCTCCCTGACGCCGTTTTAATGATCATAATCCTGGCATTAAATATATGCACACACACATACACACACATATCTATTTATGTATATAACAAAGAAGAGTCGGAAGAAGTACTCCAACTAGATAGGACACAGGAGTCAATGGAAAGATCCACGCTGGAGATATCGTTACGTGAGCACATAAGAATCCAGATAATTCAAGATCGGAGCGGAGTGAAGAAGGTGATCTCAGTGTACCGAAAGCAGAGGTTTAGCTGGGCAAATTCACAAACAAAAAGCGGACTCATG
Organism: Sepioteuthis lessoniana; assembly: GCA_963585895.1. Classification (NCBI taxonomy): domain Eukaryota; kingdom Metazoa; phylum Mollusca; class Cephalopoda; order Myopsida; family Loliginidae; genus Sepioteuthis; species Sepioteuthis lessoniana. The sequence continues at coordinate 34,540,555 of OY757904.1, read as the reverse complement.
CAGTTGTCAAATGCATCGAGAAACAACAACTCAGATGACGTCCGCGACGATGTAAAGATGAAATCGTCAAACGATTCGAGCAAACATTGAGTAGAGAAATTCAAGAACGGAATGAATGCGCATTGTGACCAGCAATGTGAAAAACATTGAGAACATGATCAATAAAGGTATATATATATATATATATATATATATGTGTGTGTTTGTGTGTGTGTGTGTGTCAGTGTGTTAACAAGGTATTCAGGGAATGATTTTATTTATAGTTGAATTATTTTACAATGTTTCAGCTGTTTTTATATTAAATCATTGACAGGACAATGCGGGGATATAATATCTTATCTTATGAATTATGATTAATTTTAGAATTGAAACGGGCAAAATGAGAACAGTCTTAGGATTCTATTACCTTTATTAACGTTATGTTCTAAGTTTATATAACATAATTTGAGTCCGAAACTTATTTTGAAGCATAACGTATTTGTTAATAATTCTTTTTGTATTATCAAGATAGATAGATAGTTAACTATATATGTACATGAATAAATAGTGCTGAATATTGTTGAGAGAGTGTTAATATTTAAGGTACGAGCATGTATATATAGAGTCAATGGTGATTGGTAATTGACAGTTTTTCGCCTATTCACTCGTAAGATCACTTGTTTTTTGTTTTGTTTTTTGTTTTTTATTTTGGTCTTATTTTACACTAACTTAATTTACTGACATTATTTATACGTTTCGTTTAATTCTATCACAGCACTGTTATCAAATGCTTCACCCTGAGTAAATCCGAGCAAATAAGAGCATCGCGGCAACTTGAAGGCAAACATATTATCTAAAGGCAGATTCTGTTTTTTCCTTCCAGATTTCATTCCATCATGCACTGTTAATTACTTTGTTGTATCAATACGGTTCGTTGGTTTTGAGATTTCACGATAGAAGAGAATAAATTTTGCCTTTAATTTAATGATCACAAGGCTAAGCAAACAGAACCGAAGGAATTAGAGTTATACAAAAAGGTAAAGGGACAAATAAAACTAATTTTAGCAGAAACAATTAGATTAATTAACCAGAGAATTTCAAAATACAATCACATGCATACGCATATATATATATATATATATATATATATATATATATATATATATGGTACATTCAATAGGTTTCCAGCCTTTTTTGTACAGGCATTTAACATTGTCGTTGACTCTTGAAAATTCACTATGTTATTGCTATAGCTTTTATGATATGACTGACCAATTTTCATGATTTTAGGCTCAAATGAGCAGCTACAGCAGCAATTGAAATACACCCTACTAGAGCCCGATTGTCACAGCTGGTAAATTTCAAAATTGCAATCTGACACTTTAGAAGAACAATATGCAATAAAATTCTGTTTTAAACTCTGAAAAAATGCAAAAGATACATATGGAATGCTTCAGACTGCTTTTGGAGCATCTTGTATGAATCGAGCATCAGTTTTTTAGTGGCATAAGAGATTCAAGGAACGCAGGGCGTCTGTGAGGGATGAGGAAAGGTGTGGGAGGAGTAAGGAAGTCAATATACCAGAGTTGATTGGCCAAACGGTTAGGGTTAGGGTAACTATGCTGTGGTTTTAAGGGAGTTCGGGAAGAGATTCCGTCGGAAGAGGCCAGCATTCTTCAAATCGGGTCAGTGGCATATCCACCAGGACAATACACCAGTCAACAACTCCATCCTTGTCACACACTATTTGACTAAGATGAGCATCAAGACTGTTCTTCACTCTCCCTGTAGTCCAGACCTTGCCCCCGGTGACTTTTGATTATTCCCTAAGCTCAGAGGCTATCGTTATGAGTCAATGGAGGAGATTAAAGAGGCTGTGACGAAGGTCATTGACAGGCAATAGGAAGAGGATTTCCATGGGGCCTTCCAGAAGATGTTGGAACGGAACAAAAAGTACATTGCAGCTGGAGGAGATTAGTTCTAAGGGGACTACAGTTTCATGTGTGTACTATCAATAAAAGTGCCCATACGAAAAAAGTCTGGAAACTTATTCGATGATCCTTGTATATATATTTATTATAGCTTGATATAAGAATAAATAACGTGTCCTTAATACTGGTGAGAATACATTAATGTCTAATTTTCAATGGCAGAGACACAAAGTTAATTGATATATGAATTTAGGCATGAAATCAAATCCCTTCTAAGTCAAGGGAAAACTTCTAAGATTTATAAAAATGAATAAACAAGAATAAGGTTGTATAAATTAATAAGAATGAAATCATGAATTTAAAATAATGAAAAATATATAAGAACAATAGAAAATAATGAAATAAAGAAAATTGAATAAAAATATGAGCCAATCACCAAAATAATATAGTTACATAAATAACCACTAAGTATAGACTCCTCATTACCATAATGCCTCATGAACTAGATCACCCTTCTCATCATTCTCTACTTAATAGTTCATCAAGGGATACAAAGCACGTGAAAAAAAAATGGTCTGATGATTTTATATGGGAGTAAATGACAGTTGTTGGGTTCTTAGTATCTTCCGTAATTTTCAGGAGTTACTTTCAGATTTAATTTCCACAAAAACAACACAAATTTTACAAGCACGTAAACAAATGGAATTTGACAACAATGAACGTTAAGAAACAAGCAATTTATTAATCATAACAAACAGGATAAAAATAATTAAATACAGCTATGACCAGTTAAATAAGAATATGATTTGTTCGCCCGTGTGTGCGTCTATTGAGCCAATGTGTCCATAGTTGGCCGAAGCAAAGAGGATAAAAAATTGACTTTACTTACATACATGTGTATGCATGTGTGTAGATGTGAGGGACCGTAAGTATGAGCCTTTTGTTCTCTAAAGACCACCCATGTTTTTTATGATCTTTGACAACAATGTGTCTCGTTCCAATAGTCGACAAAAGAAAGTCGCATGTTTCTTCGCTTTGAGTCTTGTGGCGTTGCCTTCTGCTGTCCATCCTGGCCTCTCATAGTGGAATGCCCCAGCTAATTAAATTCTTCGTTATTTATACTTTTGGGGTCACTAAAATGAATCTAATATAGGATTTTGTTAGATTTTATTGTGGATCTTAAAATTCAAGCGCGCAGACATTTTTTGACCAATCAGATTCATATTATTACTTATTAATTTTGGAACCTAAATATATTTCTCTTAATCATTTTCGGGCTTGAATTTTCAAGAATCTTCTTATTTTTTATTTATTTATTTATTTATTTATATATATATTTTTTTCGCTTATTGGTTGAAAAATATAAAAAGTGTAAATTCAATGTTAATGCAATTTTAATTGGAAATTTCTAGAATGCTCTTATGTATGTTTTTGTTGATTATTTTAAGGCTAAAAAATTGTGTATTCTATACAATCACAAAGAACCATTGATTCTGTGGCTACGCTATCCTAAATTATCTATATATATATATATATATATATATATATATATTAGAATGTGTATGTTCACGAAGAGATTTGTACCTTTCCCATTTTTTTTATACATACTTGTATGTTTCCTGCTGGATACTTTTTTCAGAGAACATATATGGCACAAGACCTTGTTAATGGGGCATTCAATGAGACTTGAACTGACTCGTGTTTGTAGTTTAAAAGGTTTTCAGTTAGTTATTTTTTTATGAAGGTTGATGCTTTCATTTTCTTAGAGTATCTTTCTCTTAGCCTATTTACCCCTCATATACTATTGATATTTCATAAGTTGTGTGTGTGTGTTGCATTGGTTTTGCATTTAACTTAAAGTTATTTTTCTCTGTGTTTATGTGTGAATGTGTGTCTTGGGATTTTTGTATATATATATATATATATATATATATATATATATGTTTCCCTTCGTGTGTGTGTGTGTGTGTACAATTCATGTTTTATTCAACTTTGGTTTAAATTTATCCATAGAATTATTTTCCTTTATTTGAAGTTGAGTTTAATCGGTTTTTTTATACAATGCTATTATTTAAAATTACCCCAACTACATTGGTATAGGTGTTTCGATACATTTAATTTCTGTTTTCATCTATTTTGATATTACTCCGGTGAAGTGACATCCTTGTATCAAGGACCTATCTTGACTCTATGTATATTTTTTAGCATTTGCTACATTCAATAATGTAGATAACGTTTTTTGAGTTATAGCTTAAGTTTTTATTTCATTTTGAATTTTATTTCCGGGTTTTTAAAGGAATAGGAATTTCTTTCTATAATCATATCACATATTTTGCATCGCTAATTATTGCATTTGATATCCCCTTGTGTTGTATTTTCTCCGAATGTAGAAGATTTTAAGATTTTTGGGTCTCTGGGTTTTGATTATTTTTGTTGTGTCGATTATTTCTTTGACTTTGTCCTTGTTTTCATGTTTTGCGATGTATGCTAGGGGTTTCTTGTTGTTGTGCTTTTTGGGTTCCTTAATTTTCTTTGATGTATTTTTTAGCTAATTTCAACCATTTATTTATTAGTGTTCTTGGGTATCCTCTCCGGTGTAGGGTTGCGTGTATTCTATGCGCTAGAGTGTAAAGGATGGATTTTATACAGTTTTTGGGGTGGTGGCTATTGAAATGGAGATATTGTTGGGTGCCTGTTGGTTCGTGGTAGATATCGGGGGTAATTTGACCATTTATGTTTTTTATAGGGATGTCTAAAAATGTTAGTTCTTTTGAGCTGTGTTCCATTGTTAATTTTATTTTGCGGTGTAGGTTTTGTAGTTGGTCGTGTTATTCGTTGATGTCTCCTCTTGGGCATTTCCAGAATATAAAGCAATCATCCAATTAAATTTTCCATGAAATCCGAGTATATAGAAATACCAAATCCCTGTGACCTCAAATTTAGACCCTGTGTAGTAGGCACGCTGTACCCGACTAGAAGACTTTACAAACTAATAAACATTTTACCACAACATTTCTTAAACAAAATAAAAAGTTGTATTAAGTACAACATAGATTTTGTAAACTCCATACCAGAAACATTGATCCCTACACACTTATAGCCACATATGGCGTCACAAACCTATATAGCAATAATCTCGATGAATTAAAGAAAAAGCCATCTCATTTTGGATAGAAAAATATTAAACCTAATATTTAACAAAAAAATTATCATAGAGGATATGAAAATAATCCTTAATAATAACTCCTTCCAATACAATAACATTAACTATATCCATACCCTAGGAACAGCAATGGGAACTAAAATGGCACCTACATACGCTACCATAACCCAAGCATAATTAAAGAAAACCCTTACGAAATGATATGTAAAAAATAAGGCAACGATATAAAATAATTATTTACTAAATTATGGAAAAGAGTTTTTGGATGATGGTTTCATATTCTGGATATGCCCATGAGGAGACATCAACAAATTATTTTTTTTTTAATCTCTAAAATCTTATTTAAACAATTTTCCTTCTTTTCGACAAACTCGCTTCTTCTGGCGATGACGTTAGATTTAAACTAGCTGAGAACTATATATATATATATACATATATATATTTAAAGCTATCCGATGTGTGTTCAAAAACTATCGAGAATGAGTCTGTTTTTAACAAAATAGAAAGTGTTTTAAGCTGAGTACAAGTCTCCATGTAGATTTTAGATTTCAAAATGTATCGTGATGAAAGCTTTGCTTTTCTTAAAACAAATTTTTTGTCTTGATATTTTTGATTACACTTTATATTTTGATATAATGTGGAATAGTTGTTGATCCATCAAATTGAAAATCTATAAAGACACTGGTATACATCCTTTGAAATTTAAAAAAAAGACAGTTGTATTAAGAAGTAGTTTTATTTACATCCCGTGTAAAAAGATACTTTTATTTTTATGGAGAATTGTTTAGTATTTTATACAAACTTTCCCTTATTTTTTTTCTTACGCTTTTTCTATGTTTGTAGTCAACCGACATCATTGTCGTTGTAATCGACTCACGTCGAATCAAACTTCGTGGTCTTCTTCGTTGCAGTAATACCAACTGTCGTAATTCCTCTTTGCTGGGATAACAAAAACGCGGACAGAATTCATATGCACATATTTTGATTTTGAGACAGCCATTTTATCCGCGACATCTTTAAGGTGAGTTGTAAGCAGAGTTGGAACACAAGCTTTCTGTTCAAATTTCCCTTTGCGACTGATTAACATATTCCTAACTTTTACAATTTTCGAAACCGTTTTGTCACCTGATTGAAACCATCAAATAAACCGATAGTCTCAGATGAACTTTGTGTTCAAAGCCTTCAATCATAATGATTGATCCTATATGTTTTTCCACACATTGTTCAGCTTAGAAATAAATTCGAATCATACGCAAAGGTACACTTTTATCTTAGTCTTAAATTAGAGTTTTCCTTCTCCCAGACTGGTTTTGGTACGAAGGCTGCAGGTCCCACTTTGCTATTCTATTTTAACTATGTTTTTGAGTTGAAGAGAAAAGGTGGATTCATGCTTTTCCCAACAGTACTAATATGAAGGAAAATATGGACAGCTTTCACGAGGATTTGATATCACGTTTTTCAAGTTCATTTTCTACGATGGAAAACTCTGCATATATATATATATCTTCGTAGTTGAATTGAGGTCTCGGCTACCGTTGAACGGATGTATGTAAACAATAGTAATTGTGATTCATAAACGTTTAAAATTTACTTCGCAGCTGATATATCCTCGTGGCTGAATGGTTAGAAGCTTTGGTTTGACGTTTGAGTCAACCGGGTTTCGTTCCAAGCTACGGAAAGATACTGTCTAGCCACACTGATGAGTTCTGATAGAACAAAACAGATCTGTCTGTTGATGACTATATATATGTATATTTAGCATGTCTGTGGGTCTATTCTATTGAAAAAATTGCAATAAGATATGTATGGCCCATCCAATTTTTTATGCCGCGTTGTAGATTTTTACAAACTTTCCGACATAGATATCAGCATATCTATGTCCCCTCATTTGTGTTAAAATATGTTAAAATTCTGCTTGATCTTTTGTTTATTTGGTATCCAAAATTATAGACAATGCTTTGGCTACAGGAGAATATATGTAAGAATAGTTCACTAACGACTATTTTCAGAAAACAAATTTTAACGGAGGAAGTTGTACCAGTTCTGATTCAATAGAAAAGTTATGTTTCTTAATCCCTTAAAGACTAAATGCAAATCAAATAATAAGTTCATGTCAGTTGGTTTCTGGCATCTTTCGATTTATAATTTGGTTGCCTACTTCGAATAGGCATTGATAAGATCGGTGTCTTGTAAAAGAAAATTTTCTTGGGGGATACCAGGAAAAAGTCTGATACAAAAATTAATAGAAAATTAAAGTAGCTGACTGATTGTTCATCTCTTATTAATACAAATGTTAAACAAATTTTAGATAAATGATAACTTTTCTACAGTAGACATTTAAATTTGATATTCGAATAAACCTTCGAAACGATCAATGTCAACAGATATATGTTTTCACTTTCGGAAAAATACCCTAGGGAAAGGTTTGACCCCCTTATTCTCCTAGCTATAGGTTAAATAGTACCACTACTGTTCTTTCAGAAGAATGGCTTTGGAATTAAATAACCCACGAAGATTGAAATGCCATTAAACAAAGAACCCCCCCCCAAAAAAAAACTATATATATATATATATATATATATATATATATATATATACAGCGCTACAATAAGTCACACACTCTCAGACACACACCCGGACGCACGCACACACACACACACACACACACACACACACACCCGGACGCACGCGCGCACACACACACATATATATATGTATATATATAGTTAAAAGTTATGAATGAAAGATTAATAGTCTTCGTCGCTCTATGATAGGGGAAAATGTAATCAATGTAAAACACACACACACACACACACACATATATATATATATATATATATATATATATATATATATATATATATATATATATTTGTAAGATGCTCCGAAAGTAGTTCATCCAATGTTTTTCCACAAAATCTACAACCGAAAAATTATTATGTAACTGCTCGTCCCGGCTCTATCATTTCATTTGCAGGTATGAGTATTTCAACAAAAAAGTTAGGGTCAACAGGTGATCTTGTTTAGAATAGAGATGAGAAAGGGCTTTTAGGATTTTTAATAGTTGGACTTCAGACGAAAGAACATCAGATATATGAAAGCTAAATACGTAAAGGATTCCTTTTGTGAATAGAAATCCACTTGTTTGCTTTCAATGATAAATGTCAGAAGACCCACAAAAGACAATGTTAATTAGCTGAAATTGTGTACGAGAAAATAAAACTGAAAATGGGCATTCTTTTTTTTGTGATCTTTGACAGGAAATCAAGTGATAAGCTCAAATGTTTTTTGCTAGTTTTTTTATAGGTTATTTCTCTTATCTTTTTACCAGTGCATTTTTTTTTCTCTGTCTTTCTTTATTTAAGGAGTGATTTACTTCACCTTACAACTAACCCGTTGTAAGTCACAGGAAAAATGTTAAAATTCATTTTGGTAACCAAGAATAATTGATTTCAAATGTTATTAATTCATCTAACGAAAATACTTGAAAAGCAGAGTTTATGAATGACAACTTGGAGTCATTTTATGCATGAAAATATACTTATCTTATATTTGACTTCGTTTTAAAATTCAATAATAAGAATATGAGAATATATAGTTTATTCTATATCTCATTCGTAAAAGGTACAATGAAATACTCAGTATTCAAAATAGTCAACTGTATTAAATTTATTGCGAACGTTTGTCCTCATCTTGGTAGTTTTTGGTTGGTTTTCTCACTACGTTTCGGCCAAATTTTACCTCTGGCCATCTTCAGGTGAATAACCGCGACCCATAATTGGAATGCCGATTCTTGTAATTGTATCCCTAGTTATTACTGCCTTCCATACGGTTACAGAACTCAGAATTCCTATCCGAGGTTGCGGTTAATCACCTGAAGACGGCCAGATGTAAAATTTGGCCGAAATGCAGTGAGAAAATCAACAAAAGACTACCAAGATGAGGACAAAAGTCCGCAATAAAATAAATAATAAAAAATTAAATTATATATACATATTTATATATATAATTTTATTTTTATTTTCTATAAGATAAATATAAAATTGAATAGAATTATATATATGCACACACACACACACACACACACACACACATATATATATATATATATATATATATATATATATATATATATATATATATATATAATTCTATTTAATTTTATTTTTAATTCCAACATATCAAAGAATGAAATAGATATATCGTCGTACTAATGAAGGTGATAAAAAAGAGGGCACCAAAATCCAGGACTAAAACAGAACAACTTGGTAATATCGTGCCAATTTATAAGAAAGGGACGCTCGTCAAAAATTACAAGAAAATGTTAATTCATTTGCAAATTAGATTAATGAAATTACTAATTAAAAATTGATTCATAATATCGATAATACTTATTCTAGAATAGACTTTTAATTGCATCAGCAAATCCACAAACAGTCGTTTTCAGTCATTAGTTACATTATATCCGCATAATTCTTTTACTATCCTCCTGTATTTTCTTCAGCAAATCAGTTAATATGGTCGGTTTTCTTGCCATAATATCATCGCTGATGATCTTCCAAAAATCCTCAGTCGATTGAGATCTGGAATTTGGTTGGACTATGTCATAATCTTGACGTTTCCAGCTTCAAAAGATGACAAACTACAATAATTTATATAGATTTGAGCTAGGAACAGTGAGTTCTCTCAAGTAAAGAACAGCATGCTGTTGGCCGACACCAGCGCCCAGGAAGATTTCCCGCAACAATACGCTTACAGCTCTAAATCTAAACGATTTTTCCTACATTCAGAAAACAACCCGCCATTTTTGCCCTCTAATTTACTGTTTATAGTGAGAATCAACATAATTAAATTTACTTTCACCAGTTAGGAGTATTCTTCCATAATGTTTAACTTTTCAGACAATGCTCATGTTTTTAATCTTTCTTGAAAGTAAGATATAACCAGAGAAAACATCCTTAGAATCGTTTTTCTTATGTAAGACACCATCCAGTCTGCGAAGACACTTGGTCTTGGTTGAGTAGATGTTCAATGTCCACGTCTGTATCAAAAGGGTTCACGAGGGAAAGTTTTTAAATCAGGTAATTCTGAAAAAAAAAAAGTCATTTAACGTGACTGCTTTAGGTGACTTACATGAAATCGTGCTATCATAAAGCTTTAATATCTAGAAGCGATACTCAATTAACTTCTTTTGAAGTAAGAGAAATTGTCATTGATCTTGATTTTGAATTTCAGGTTTAAGCATTATTAACAAGTTTTAATATCTATTTAGTATTTTTCAACTGGTATAAAATTACCGGATACCTGCTCAAGATAAAGTAGTGATTGATTTTCAGATAATTTAATACTACACATATGATATTTTTTTAAATACTTAGATGAGACGTTATCAGTCATTATTGACTTTTGACAAATGTTTCTTTCATTTGATTTAATTTAACTTCTTACTCTATTAACATTAGTATGAAGAATATTTAGATGTTTATTCTTATCGGATCAAGCATTGTCAGACCAACTTGAGATAAGTATTGTTGGCGTGTGAAATGGAATCTGTGACCGAAGTTCAAATCCTCAGTTGTGCTGTTTACATTTTATTTCATTCTATGAATCCAACATTTCTCCTCCGCAGAAATTAATAATAAGTAGGGTAGGCTGATTTCTTTAGCCTTAGTTATGCTACCCGTCTAAAAAGAAAACGCTGAATTTAAACCCACAATTTCCCGCTTTAAAATTGACCTTGTGTTCCAACCTAACGTAGGTTGATGCTTTGGGTACATACATACAAAGTGAATATTTATTCAATAATGATATGCTAAAATTGTGACCATAGATAAAAATGATTTAAATATGTCTTAAGGGCAATGTTTCTTCTTCAGATTTTGTTCAATAATTCCATTTTTTTTTTGTGGGGTTGTTTTTCACTTAAATTTATTGTTGCGTACAATAAATTTTGATGGATATTTACCACATATTTTATCTTTTTCTTTTTTGTTCTCTATTAATGAATGTTACTTGGGCTGACAGCATCTTTTCAAAGGTGTAAGGCTTACTCCTGTATACTAACTGATAGTAACGCTTCTTTGTGCCTCAGGGAATGTGGAGTGCTGCTTGATAGATATTACTCCCAGCTACACTCACCATTGGCCAAATAAAGTTTATTAATAAAATTTATTAATGATAAATTGAATTATTAATATTAGATAACAATGGTTGAAATCATCATTCTGTAGGCAAAGGAATAAAAAAAACTGTCTGGAATTGTAAGTGTTTGATAGCATTACTTTAAACAATTTACTGCACCGGGTATGACATTAAACTGTATCTGATGGTGAGGCTCCAGTTTTAGATTTGGGAGAATTAAGAGTACCTCTGCAAAACCATAACACTCAGGTCCACTCTATACCGGAGAGATAGTATCTGCTAATGATCCATCTATGGGTTTAATAGAAATGTTCACTCTTGTTCTAGGTATTATTATTACTGTTATTATTATTATTTTATTATTCCTTTAGAGTTTTTCACATCAGTTTTAGCTGATGGTTTTTCACTGGAGTTTGAGTGACAGCAAGTCTCCTCAAGTCTCCAGGACTTGTCTCAGGATTCTGGCCGTTCTTAGCAATGCAATCGTTTAGATAGTCTCTACCCGTCCGTCAACTTCCAAGTCCTCCAGGCATTTTAATAATCCTTTAGTTATTCTTATTGTTATTGTTATTATTATTATTATTATTATTGTTGTTGTTGTTGTAGTTGTTGTTGAATAGCAATACTTTTAACCATCTAACTGTGTGCAAGCAATGAATATAAAAACTTGAAACTTTTGAACTGTATGCAAACAAATGAGCTCAAGCTCGTTTAACAATTATGTTACATACAAAGTATTCGTTCGCAAATCATATATATATATATATATATATATATATATATATATATGTGTGTGTGTGTGTGTGTGTGTGTGTGTGTGTGTGTGTGTGTGTGTGTGTGTGTAAACTGGGTTTGGCATTAAATAATCTACAAGGGCTGATGTGTTGTAAAATACAACCAACCGACCAACCAACCAATCTATTTACAAACTAAACAGATGCTTTCGATATTCTTCCACATTCACATCTTATACAAAGTATTTTGGCAAATTTGAGTCCTAATATTTTGGCGTAGTAAGTTTGGGATCAAATGAAAGCAGTGAAGGAGAGAGAGAGAGATTAATGATTACTTTCTTCCAGAAAGATAAATCATTTCTAACGAAAGCAATCTGCTTTTAAAGAATTATGAAGCCGTTGTTTGCGCCAAATTGCTCCAAATAATAACATCGCAAAGACAATCTATTATCTAACGGATCTTTCTTAACTTTGAACAAAATCTTAGCCTCATTTGGCAAGTAAAGCCTCAATGAAAAAAATATTCTCTTTACTTACGGAAGGAATTCTTTTTCACTCAAATAAATGTGACACTTCACTGTGTAAGTGTAGACGCTATAGTAGAATCTGATATAGAAAGATCAGCAAGTTTTTATTAAGATTCGCATAATTTGTCTATAAAGATGAATCTGAGAGAAAGGATTAAAGTTGGACAGCGGTGAAACATGTATCAATCCTAGATTGTTGCTATGATAGACTAATGATTGCTTTTGATTAAGTGAATTAACGGTATATCAATGTAGGGTTATGACGAGAAATTACGGGATTGAGTTTAATATACGTATACTTGAAACCATTTTGATGTGTAAATACCACTTGGTTTTAAAAATTATTAATGTTATTTAGGAATACTTGAAACCACTTATCATCATCATCTATATCATCATGTTGTTATCCTAGCACAGATTTCCTTTACCCTCCCTCGTTACCAATCTCTACCGGCGATCTCTCCCGGCAGGTCCTCCAGGCTATATCCTGTATCGGCACAGAACCGTCGTATGTAGGTTCTAGCTGATCCTTAAACATCTGCTCGTCTATGTGAGTCATCGGGAGTACATCGCTAATGAATTCGTCCTTACTTCTCCAGCTATGTCCTGCTTTTTTGGTTCGGATGGTTTTCGTGATTGGTGACAGGTGGCTGTACAGCTGCTGGTTTGTGGTGTGTTTCCTCCAGGACTTGTTCAATATTTCGCGCAGTATTCTTGTGTAATTGCCGTCGAGCCTTCTCTCCATATGTTTAGTGAGCGTCACCCATATAGCAGTCTTGTCACAACCGTTGCTTGGAAAAAAAACTGTTTTATTCTATCGGTCAGGTCTGACTTTAATATGACCAATAGCCAATCGATAGTTGTCCATGTTTTGCTAGTCGCATGTTGATGTCATTCTCGGTTGATGAGACACTGCTTCCGTGGTAGGTGAACTTGTCTAATACTTTCAGAAGACCACCCTTTAATATGGAGATGTTGCTTCTTTGATTAAAGCACATGTATTCTATTTTGTCTGCGTTGACATGGAGGCCTATGCCACCTGCCACTCATTCCAGACTAAGTAGCAGGGATTGGGCGAGTGAATTTGCCAGAAGCGCTATGTCATCGGCGTAGTCTTCGTCTGTAATAGTTTTTTGCGGGGTCTTCTGCTTCTTTCCTTTTCAAACTTTTTCCATTACATCTATAGACATTCTAAGCACATAGTCCTGGCAGATAATAAACAGGTATAGGGTTAATGAATCTCCTTGCAGCATAACTGCTACAATGTTGAAGTAATCGGTCTCCATCCGGTGAGGAAACTTTTACTTTCGCGTTTATTATAGAGCATCATTATGGCAGCCACAGTTTCTTTGGGGAGGTGAAAAGCTAGGTAGTATTTGCACCATCTCCCTTCTGTGTAAGGAGTCAAATGCCTTAACACTGTAGGAATCAGAGGCCGTTTCAGTAAAACCAGAGGAAAGAAAAAACCGATTTGGATTTTAAAGAAAAAGAGAAATACATAACAAATGTGTAATGGACTAATGGCTTTTTGAAATGTTCTATAGATTAAAAAAATGAGTCATTTTGACGAGAAAAGAATTTGACGAAAGTGAACTGACGTACTGTTAATACGTGAACTTACCTCTGAATAAAACTTGCCCTCTCTGGTGAATATATAAAAGATCTTTGAAAGACATTTTTAGCATACTAAATATTGTAATTATTACAAGCCATGTTTGTCTCCTGATTTCTAGGCATCGACTTTTAAGTGTTTTCCTTTGCTTTCTAAATTGTGAGGTTTCATTAGTTTACTCCTTGACCGGTGACTCTGATTTGTGACTGATCTGTTGTTTGGATAACACACACACACACACACACACACACACATACACACACACACACACATACACACGCATCGTGGGCCGATAACGAATCAAACGCGTTATCCGATCCGAAGATTTTCGATCAGAGGAACAATCAGCAGATTTGAAGCAAAATTACCCCCGTACTTGGTGAGTACGTCTATACAATCATATATATATATATATATATATATATATATATATATATATATACATCAATTGGGATCTAACTAACCCACAAAAATAGACATGCCATTAAATACAAACAAACTAAATCAAATAAGTGTATTTTTATAATTACTTTATTTGTATAGTTGTTTCTTTTATAGGATTTTTACACATGATCCTAACGAATAAGAATATTTCTTAACAAAAGTATTTGAGCCATTGATTGGACCCTAACAAGTATTATCAACTGGAGTCAGTGTGGACCTTAGAATAATGGCAGTGAAGTATTACTTACCACATCCCAGACCGTCAGAACTGGGGCCTCACCATCAAATGCAGTTTAATCTTATTTGCAAGTAATTAAAATCATTCTTTTATTTTTCAGTTTAAAATCTGAAGAAATTCATCATAACACTAAAATACGTAAGTCCGGCTTTGTTTGAACTAGTTTTATTCTAATTCACAGTCTGGAAAAATATACGCCAATACATCCTTTTTTTTTTTTTTCCTCTACATTTTCATTCAACGATTACTGAATTCGCCTCACGGGAGACATTTACCAAATTAATCTTGTTCCCCAGGGTATAAGATCATTTTGTTAAATCTCATTATTAAGATTATAATGTGATATCCTCAGGCTTGTCATCGTAAATTTCATCTTTCCTTTTTAACGTATTCCTTCTCACCTAATAATCTATTTTCTTTTTTTAATATCGGCTTTGAGAAATCTTTACTTCAATGCAGTATATTTTTTAAATCCTTTTATTATAATACCAGAGACGAATTTGATAATCTCGTACATTTTTTTTTCACTTTTATGCTTCCATCAAATGTTCTTTCTCTAACGTTTAAACAATGATTATTTGGTGAAATATTTGTGTGTGATATCGGGTACCTCTCTATTCCTACACTCTTCCTGGTAAATGTGTCATCTCAGACTCAAAGCTGATATGAGAAATGAAAATATTCAACTACATCATCCCTTCTGACAAGGGAATATACTTTATGTAGTCAACCTGTAATATAGTCGAGTGGCTAGGGAAATAATAGATGAATACGAACGTATAAGAATGATGTGTGTTTATTCACTGGTTCTTTCTTTTATCTCACATACTTGCATACATATGCATGTATGTATGTATGTATGTATGTAATATCAATAATGCTGCGTCTTTATAAGTTAGGATTGCGTAACACAGATTCATCAGCGCTTGGTACCCGATGATTGCATAGGTGAGAACCTGAGGGTCGCCAATTACCCTTAGTCTTTGTCTATGCTCTCTTCTTTTTATTATTATTATTATTATTATTATTATTATTATTATTATTATTATTATTATTTTATATATTGAAAATCAACTTTTTCCACGCTAAACATGTTAATTTTTGTGCGACATAGTTTCGAGAAGCTATATATGTTGTGTTTTTGTTATTTCGAGCCTACATCAATCTTATAAAAAAGCAATGAAATAGTTTAATCTTCTGTAGATTTATAGATACTTTCTCTAAATCTACTCAAAACGTTCAACGTTTTTTTTTTCTCTTGAGTGAAGATTTAACATTCTATTCCTTCAAGTATGCTTATAATTTCAACATCAAATAATTAATATAAGGTGAACGGAGATATTTTGTATACATAGACTTGCTTCTACTATCATTACAATCTTCGCTTGCTGAATTTGTTAGCTGCATCTCCGAACACATGTGTATAGATATACTTTATTTCCTATTTAGTGATATGCACAAAGAATTTTAGTTCACAAAAAATATAACAAGATTCAGACAACGCAAACTGCAGCATGGATTTTATTTCCCTATAAAGTAAATATTAGAGAATATTTACGCTCTTACTAATATTATTTTTTCTTAAGACTTTCTCATTTTTGCTTTTCAACAAACTTATCCCTCATGTTACAAAAAATAATTGTTGATCAGTTTTATCTTTTATACACGTTTCGGCTCTCTCTCTCGATCCCTCTGTCTCAATACATATATGTATATATTAAATCAGCTGTTGTATAGAAGCAGAAGCATAATTAAATATAATGAACGAATGAAACACTTCGTTATAAAAATATATCTCTCATTTTATTCTCGAAAAGGGCCCACAGTTTGTTGTTAGTTGAGAGCTAGCTGGAGAGACATATACTCAGAGAAATGACTTCTTGACATATCTTCTTCCGGGAGCCAAGGGGTGCCAACGCTTTCACCCCCTTGCAATCCGTATCTTCAGCGACGTCAGAGACGCCCTGATTGCTTTCGTGTCCCTCGCTCGACTCCGATTCTCTGCACTCTGTCTAAAACTGACTGCATGGTTCTTATCACATGGTCTCCTTTCACTTACATATCTGTTTGACCCGACTGCCTTGACGTGCTGTCATCCCTCTGTTTATTAATCGCAACCTGAGAGCTTGTCAAAGCACACGGGGCTACTAGGAACGAACCGAATATACATGACATATGTTATATAACACAGCATCAATTATTTACTTGAAAGAGAGACGGACCCTGAAAGGTTCCGAGAGATAGAGAGAGAGTAGAGATGACACAGCATTGTGCTTCGACAGAAAAAAACTGATCCTACATATGTTTCACTGACTCACTTCTTTGAAGTGGATTCTCAATTAGTAATGCCAAAAGTGCTAAACTACAGCCTTAAACTAAGCAAATTTAAACTGCAGTCGCACTTTTATGTTCACTTTCGAACTTACACATTTTGAAAAAGTATGAGCCCCGTTATTACTCAACAAGAAAAGCTTTGGCATTAAAATAACTCCTGAATGTTGATATGCAAAAGAAAACTAAACAAAACAAATCCTCGCTTATTTGAACTTTTTCTAAGTTCAAATAAGCGATGGTTTATTTGTTTAGTTTTTTTTATGGGTTTTGTATTGCCCATGTATATTCTCTATTTGTCCACATATATTCCGAAATGACACTCTGCCACTTCTCAATATCCTAATGCCTACCCACTGAAAACTTGCCTTTTTTTCCCTTCGGTTAATAGGTACTTCCAATTACACGGTTTCTGGTTCAATGATAGTCAGCATCCATCTTCAGATAATGATAACATTCGCTGTGCCAAATAATGTTAATTTAATTGCACATTTATCATAAAATATACCGATCAGAATCATCGAAATCTACCAAGTACTTGGTGTAGTTTCAAAAATAGCAGTCTTTTGGAAATCACTATCCAATACATTCGGAGTAATTACTCTATTTGGGAATTAAAAGAGAACAATTGAATAAAAGAGATTACCCTATCTTTAAAACTGATCAAAATACACTAATCATTTGATCTGTGGTTTTGGTTGAATCCAATACATCTGGATCTAGATTAACAAGGTCTGCTTCGGGAATGGTATTGCTTCCATTTGCTTTCTGTTTTCCTATGTTTAATTTCAAATTAATCCCACTGGTCATTTCAATGAGCATCCTTCTTCTCATCTCATGAGAAAATTCAACAAATCACTTTTCATCTATTGAGGCGAGTTTGTACTAACCACGACTTCATTAATTCTGCATCAAATCTAGAAATCATTGTCACGTAATTTACCTTTACTACCGTTCATTAGCTAACAAAGACAACAGCATTTTTCCAAACACAGATCTCTGTTATTGCAAAATTGAAGTGGGAATGTTTATTCAAACAACTATTATCCTGGGAAATTATTTGGAAATATCACTGTCTTAAAAGCAGACATGCAATAACCGTTCATATCAATTTTCACACCTGTGCAGATTAATATCTCTCTCACCTGCATTCTTATTGTTGTTTGGTTGGTTGGTTGGACTTTATGGCATATCAACCCTTGTAGATCATATAATTTCGCGTTATATATATATATATATATATATATATATATATATATATATATATATATATATATTTATGCAACATGAAATTGAATAATCACACACACACACACACACACACACACACACACACACACACACACGCACACACACACACATATATATATATATATATATATATATATTATTTGTAAACGAATATTTTTAACTTACATCATTTTTAAACGAACTAGATTTCTTTTATTAACGCTCAGTTAAATACTTTCACGTATCGCAATCTTACCGGAATAATTCTATTTGGTACTAATCACTTGTTTGACACAATTAAATGGTTTCACATATATCTATGTAACACTAAAGGTTCAATTTAACATCACCAATTTTTTTTCACACAGTTAAATGGTTAAACAGCCTTGTTTGGTGTATAATGGAACAATAAAAGATATTATCACTACGCGGCAGAATGGACCTGGGAATAATGGCTATGATGAGGTACTTCCCATTACCCAGAGCTCTCGAAAGTCTCACCATCATATGCATTTTAGTATCATGCCCAAGACACTACTACTATTTGACCAATAGATGTGACCCTAACAGCTACTACCGCTTCGGGTAAAATTAGACCAGTGAGTCAGAGTAATGATGGTGTTTTTCACATTCCCCAGAGCTGTCAAACTGCATCCTTAATATCAGATTCAGTTTAATGTCATATTCAGATATTCTTAACCCTCTGCAGAGATGCAGTAAGCGTATTCTGTAGCCCGAGTTGGCATTCATAAGTCAGACCTGGCGAGACCAACAACTTTTATGATTAACTATATTTCTCAATGCAAAAATGAAAAGATCGTTTTCAAATCCTTATAGTCTGTGTTTGGTTAAATATGTTATGTCTAAACATGCCGTTTATTCGCGATATAAACAGTTCTATTACGAAGGAATTTCCAGTTGCAGTGCCCTTTAGATGATCTTGTTTGATTTGTAAACACTAATCCATGGCCTGTTGCTTGACTAATGGATATGAAATATTCACAAACGGACTCTATCATCAAAAATGTTACTTTTTTCATTTTTTTTTTAGACAAAATATGTTCAGTAATCTTTCTCAAATCTACTTTATTTTTGAGTAACTTTACGAGGAATTTATATATCGTTGCTGACTAGTTTAAAAAGAAATGAAATATCCAAATATTCTGGTGAATAATATCCTGTTCGTATGATACGTAAACAATGGTAGTGGTAATTTACAAAGCATTTTGCTTAGATGTGGCACAAGGCCATATGAAAGAGGCACCCAATGAGACGTAAACAATTGTAGTGGACAACACACAATGTACTTGTGCACATGAAACAATAACATATTTTTAAATCTCCTTTGTCAGACTATTTGTTCAGACATCTGAAGTTGTTTACCCTCCCCACACTCATTATGTTATCTTTCTGTTTATGTTTGGTGTGTATTTTGTTTGGTTTGGTATGATGGCATATCAACCTTTCTTGGTTATTAAATGTGAAATCCTGTTTATACATTTATAGTAAATATATACATGACTTGCAAAATCTTTTAGATCGCATTCTAAAAAGGAGCCTGAACTCTTTTTTGTACACAGTTAAATGGTTTCAAGTATTGTTATAAAAAATCACAATATAACTTTAGTCATTAATTTGAAGACATAGTTTGTTCGATTTCAACCATCGATCGGTTCGTATCAGGTGCCACACATATGGGTCAAAGAGGATCCGGAAAGTAAAATGAAAGAAGGGGTACACCACATCCTTCAAAGCTCCAAGAGTGGAACCTCACTATCAGATTGTGCAATATCTTAAACGGGACACTCGTTGAGTGGAGAGACATACCCCTTTACAGAAATGCAGTCAGTGTCTTCTACTGTCCCAGTCGACAGTGCTATTCTGTTTTTGTGTTAACCTACCAGTCCCTACAAAAATGACTACCCCGACAATGAGCCACCTATGTAATGTCTGCCACTTTCCTTTCTCTCTGCTATATGAAACATATCTATGATAATATAAACACTTCTGACCCTAGGTGTACGTATTTAAGTGCAATAATTCATATGCATGAAGGTCTGTGTGAGTATATGTGTGTTAATAGGCGTAGGCATGCATGTGTGTGTGTGTGTGTGTGTGTGTGTGTGTGTGTGTGTGTGTGTGTGTGTGTGTGTGTGTGTGTGTGTGTTGTCGTATCGAAAAGAAAATTAGACGATGTTGTGAGGGTCGACAGATTTCAATATAGAGTACAAAATAAAAAAATGATATCTCGATATGAATGAAAGTTTTGTTGGTTAGTTGTTTGGGTTTCATGGCATCTCAGCCTTTGTAGGTTATTCAATGCCAAATCCATTTTTATACAAATAAACAGTCCTATTTCAAACAATTTATTTTAGCATGAGTGTACAGTTTAATTGTAAATAATATTTCTATTTCAAGCTATTCAGTTTAGTCAAACTGTTCTAATTCAAAAACTTCAGTTCAGCGTAAGTGCAGTTTCAATTTCAAAAACAGCTCTATTTCAAACAATTCAGTACGTAGTTTAAACATCAAAACATCTTTATTTAAAAGAATTCAGTTTATCATAAGTAGGCAGTTTAAATGTCAAAACAGTTCTATTTTGATTCATTCATTTTAGCATAAATATGCAGTTTAGTTCTATTTAACCCATACATAGGACTGTATCAGGTGCTATTATTCCGGGCCAGAATGGAACTGGAAATGATGTCAATGAAGGGGTATTCCACATTGTTCAAAGTTTCAGCATTACAGGAACCTCACGATCAGATTGTTTAGTATTATATCCAGGACCACCGTTGTGGGGGTCTTACCCCTCTGCAAAGATGCAGTCGGTTTTTTCTACACCCACAGCCGACCGAGCAAGGTTTTTCTTTATGTTTATAATTAACGGAAGTCTTTGGTGTCAGTACGATTAGAGGTCTGTAGACAAATATATCATTTTTGAAGCCTACGCAAAAGGATCGGTGTTTTTTTCTGTCGTCTGTCTAATATATTCAAGCAGTGAACAAATGTACTGTCAAGTGGCATCTCAGAGTTGTAGTGGTTTACTTGGCTCATAGACAGAGCATTTCAGTTGGAAAGACGAGTCCAGATTTGGAGAGATTTGAAGTTAGAGTTTAGCTGAGGAACAAAGTAACTTATGTTCTCATCTATGAAAGAAAAGCAGTTGTTAGTCACCCGGAATGATAGCGATTTGTGAAGAAGCAGTCGGATGATGGGAGAAAGTTGACCAACAACTCATTTGAAATTGGGAATAGCTAAATGCATACTCCACAATGATGAACTAGAAGAGGAAAAAAAATCGACAAATCAAGTGTATTCTGGACTTTGATTCTGTTTCTTTTTTTTTTCTTTGTATAGATAAAACGTAGCTTATAGAGTTTCGATGAAAACCCGCGGCTGACTAACCTTTCTTAAAAACAAACGCAATGCAGGAAAATCTAGGTGACGTGTAGAGAATACTCCAAATGTCCTCTTTCTATATTAATTTTTATTATCATTACTTCACTAAGTGTTATATCTTCTTGAACCTTCCTCGAATATGTCAAGTCTAACAATTAACATTCAATTCAAGAGGGCTCATAATTTTTAAGTCTCTGTGTTCGAATACATACCTTCCTTTCTTTCTGTTTCATGTGGCAGACGGACGATTCGCTTTTTATAGCAATGATTTGTGTTTTGTTTATCTGCAATAGTTCCATCGTTCAATGTATGAAGCAAGATAAAACGTTAGGTTTTCAATTTTTTTAAATCAAGAAGGTCCGCTTATCTTAGAGAGTGAGACTAATTGATTCTTCCCTAAACGTTTCGGTAAATATGTATTAAGTCTACTATAATACCATTAAAATATAAAATCATCGTATGATTCCTGTCTTGATCTAAATGTTCTATAAAATCATAAAACTATTACTACGCTTAATCAGAGTAAATAAACAATATAGCGTGAGAGTTGTGCTTAGCGTGACGGTTATAAGCATAGAAATGGAATCAGAGACCCGAGTTCAAATCTTGGACATTGCTGTTTGCGTTTCACTTTGCACTAGTGCAATTGAGAAAATCTCGAATCCAACTGTTCTTCCCCATATATGGATGAATAGTAGGGTTTATTGGGCTCTTCTTGAGTCTTGGATGGGCAGTCAGTATGTGTTGTGGTCTTCAGATAAGACCGGTGGAAGGACAACTCAAACAACGGGTGATAGGTGAACGTTATTGTATTAACAGAAAAAAGTACTAGCCGTTCTCGGCTCGCAGTCTGTCAGTCAAATGTCTCGTAAGAAACGAGAAGTTGATTCTCCTAGTGAGCTAAGCTCGGCGAATATGTTTAGGTTGGACGAGTCCATCTTTGGGGTATGGTAGGATATGTCCCTATAAAACCCCCAATCCCAAGCTTTTTTGTTCCGTCAAAAAAGATGTCAATATCTCCTTTTTTGGAGGTCGATGGTCAAAGTTTCGGCAAATTTCCTCTTACTTGCCGATCGACGCTTTTCTATGGCTGCTTGTGGAGGTTCGATATCAAACGTATCGTACAACGTTTTGATATTATGAAAGAAGGAAAATTGTGAATTCAAGTCAAATTTACTCCACATAAAAATTGACCTTGAGTTACTGTCTATGACGTAGGTGTTGGGTAATTACACCCATCAAACTATATTTATTCAATATTTTCCTGACTTAGACCAGTACACACCTGGCATTTACGCTGGTGGGTCACAGTAAGTTGATAGCCTGGTCCCAAGGACCTTTTCCCCTGGCATCACCTGCTTAGCATTGCTAAGTTTATGGTTAGGCGCCCGTAAAGCCCGAAAAGGAAAATGCCATGGTGGTCAAGCATTTTTTGAGACGCCCATGAATAAATCTCAATTTTTCCATGGGTCCTCACTATAAAATGACTTCTTGCTATATAGGACTTGTGGGAAGTCGGATAAATATCCACCCTCCTTCTAAAATGACTTCAGCTAAAATATGACTTGGTGAGAAGTTGAATGAATCTATACCTTTATTCAAGACTTTGTTATTAAAGTCAAATCTTTGATTCTAAATCTTATTCAAGATTCGGCCATGTCAATAAAAAAAAAACCTTTTTCATTTCCTAGTAAAATTTATTTGGGTTAATCAATTGCTATGTCTAATGAATTATTTTCTCTCTCGTCGTAACTAGTGCAAATCCATCAACAAAACTGATAATATCTTTTTTATAAAGAATAAGGCGTTGATCAATAAAAAGAAAAAACACGTGAATAGAGTAAGTGTTCTATGTATTCAGAATTAAGTAAATTACTCTTCATGATAAAAATAGGAAGGAGTCTCAGTGGCTTTGGGGCTAACTTGGTAACTACGATGTAAACAACTACGCCACGGTGACTCCTGCAAAGGTACTGATCATTTGTATAAGAATTTCTTCGAAGTTTGAATAACTGTGTAACTTAAGAGATACAAATGATATCAAATCAAAACTGTGACTGGCGTGTAACCTTTTATTTTAATGATAAGAATAAAGTATATTAAACTTTGCCCACATCTTATATATAGTCCTAAATGTTTTCATTTTTTTAAACTTTAAGCTGGACCTCATTATAGTTAGCCTATATTCAGTAGGACATCTGGGACATCGCCTGATAATGAGATTTCTTTACACAGACCTTCGACACCCTTGAAATCTATTATAAAACCTGACAAGGGATATCTAGAGAAAATGTAACTGCTTGCTTTGCTCCTCGTTTGGATTCCGGCCAGCGTAACAAGCAGCGAGTAAATTAGATTTACTTTTGATTCTATAGTGATTAGTTTTCCTCGGACAAGCTCCATACTCCCTCTTCAAATTTAGGAGGTACCTTTATGTTCTTGTGAAAATTACCCAACGTGGTAATCATTGATTTTACAAGTACTTGGCTCATCGGTTTGATAATGATATATGCAGAAAATATGTGTCATTGTACATCATTTTGTTTCATTTTATTATGTAAATCATTGATAAAAACTTATCAATCTTAAATACTAACTTCAATACAAACGTTGGGAATATTTTGATAATGTGTGGAACATTTCAGCAGCTCCGAATAATTTTGCCGAAATCGGGAAAAAGACGAACTACACTGGATAGTGAGATGCCGAGTTTACCTGGTACACTCCGAAGGTTACTCGCTGTGATATAATCAGGGATTTTAATTAATCATTTTATTTGATTATTTTATCTTATAAATTGTGTGCAAGTTAACAACGTTGAGTTTGTAGTGGCAGGACATACGTAGACCTTATTTTACAGTCGTGTGTCACTCTTATCAAACTAAAGAATGACAGGTTCGTTTTATAAATTAGCTAAAGGGAAATATTAACGATAAACATTTAAGTGAATGCAAGTTGATATTAGGTATGACGTGTCACTAAAAAGTTTTAGTGATTACGTATCATTATTAGCAGAGAGAATAATTAGACGAAAATGTATCAGAAGATGTCTAGGATGTAGACACAGTTAAAGATTTGTAGTTGAAGAATCGGAGGAGTCAAGACGGGATCGGTTGCAGTCAGAGACAGAGCTTGGACTCATAGCAAGGAGGGCTGAAGAAAAAAATTTAAGTCTGTGGTTGTCTGTTTCGTCTTGCAAAATAACTATGGCTGTGTGGATATTTTTGCCTCTCACACTTTGTTCTATCTGTCGATGTAATGAGTTCAAGTACTTCCTTTTGCCTATCTCTCTCGTTTCGCAGAAATAAGAAAAAGTGTTAGTAGCAATAAAAATTCGTATCATGAAACAATAAATTCGTTTTGTATTGCGTGCGTGATAACTTCCGACATGACTGATAATACTACATTCGCCAGATTTGACTTCATGACATAGGGAACGGTCTAAAGATTCATTGTTTTAGTCTTATCTGTCATTACTTGATCGTAGAGGTTTCTGCAATTCGATCGAATTTTCTTGAACTGTCTGGTCAGTCTACTGTAATCAACTGCGCCATTATCCTGTGCACAACATTTTTTTTTTTGTTTCTTCCGAGGCATTATCCCCTCAGTTCAAAGATGTTAAGCAGTAGTTCCTTTTTTAGATTATAAAGCTCAGAGTAAAGCTATGGGCGGTGTATTTGCACCAGTATCACGATACTTCCTACCAAATTTGGTAGCTTTCCCAGCTTGAACTGCAGTGGTCAAATAATATATGCGTTGCGAACGTACACGTGCCAAAATACTGCAAAAATGTGGACTCACCGTCGTACGTATTTGTTGATGTCCAATAATGTGGAAGACATTGTCCCATAAAAACACCAGCAAACCAGCTTTACTCCAATTAAAATTTGACTTTTTGTCACATCTAATCCGTGCTGAGGTGGTTGGAATATACAAACTATACATGAAGTACTTTTATAAGGAAACTTTTTTTTATTTGAAAGTAAAATATATTAGGCTATTCGGTCGCTTGTGTAACGTAGACTGGGTTCTTTAGTCTTGTATAGGCAACAAGTCAAAGAAAAAGAAAACTGTGGGAAAAGAATAGCTCTACTTCCTTTAAAAAATTATTTGTGTCGCCCAACTTCAAGGCTTATGATTAGAAACAAATCAGATTTTTTTTTTATCTTAGGCATTAAGATATCTATACAAGTTCTTATTAAGAGGTGTGACTGCTTATGCAAACAAATAATTCTTGAGAAAAGTGGATCATTATTTTGGCAATAAGTAATACATAAAGCTTTGATCTGCCGTTAAATATACGATTGTAAACCGAATTTTTTTAAAAGATCAAATCAGAGAGCGCCATGCACTTCGTCAATGTGCCTATACTTCCGAAACATTTCGGACTTATTATATTTAGTCTGTGTTTTCTTTCAAAGAGCCACTTCTGTTTCAATATTGAATGTTAATCCAGCGCAGTTCTTCATAGGATTTTCACTGTGATAAATTACAACATTTATAAATATTTCTTTTAATTTTAGTTGTTTCAAATATCTCTCGATAGAAACATATGGATATTCTGTGTAAAGAGTTTTAGCATAATTCATGAGAGGTTACATCAAGCAAAATAGATCATCGCTTTCTCCAGACATTCTATTTGAAAAGACCTCTATCAATAATAAACTTGTTCAAATAACAGTTAGAGATTACGTTGTTTTTTTTTTTTTGTTTTTTTGTTTTTTTGTTTTTGTTTTTGGCGGGGTCTTGTTTTTTCTCAATTAGTAGATAATATTGCTGTAACAAAACCGCATCGAATTATTTCATATTACTAAAATCTGCTTTTCATTTTCTTTCCACCGTCTGACAGATATCCGAGGTCGTTTGTGAAAATGACAATACATTGTATTTATTTTACACTGTATTGATAAAACTATCTTACAAAATGATGAATAATACTATTCACCGATTAATCGACCGTGCATAATAAACGCTGTAAAGATGTGAGAAAAAATACGCTTCTTATCTTTCTGGGTCTTTTTTATCGTTGGAGGCGTGTGAAAGAAAGAGACAGTTAAATAAATGTTTGGACTCAATAGAAATTAATATGAAACAAGAAAAACGACATGGTAGTTTGAATTATCGGGCGGTGACACTCAAAATACATAATGAAATATTGATTTCTGGTTGATATCATTTACTTTTGGTTTTTTTAATCAAGTTTTCTTACTGCTTGTTTAGTGGCATAAGACGTTCTACGGTCATTTTAAAATGGCAAGAAAAATACCCCTATAGTGTTTGCTAGCTGATTCATCAATACAAAGATGCGTGGTAAGAGTATGTGAACTTTTGTTTATATTTCCTTGAAATTTTTCACAATGTCGTCGAGTTTTAATGAAACATCGAAGTTATTTGTTGAAATAATTGTTGCTTCAACAATCTAATTTTCGCGTGGAAATTAAAGAATAATACGAACACTGTTCAATAAAAATAGCAATTAATGCTTCTAAATATGAATTTACATCAAATATATTGTCTTTGATGGACACTTTTATTGGAAGTTTCCAGCGTTGCCTGGAATAAAACAGCACAGAGGCAACATTAACTAAAGTACAAAGTTATACGTAAAATAAACCAACTTGATATTTTATCATAACCAAGAAAACATTTATATTAGGTTTGATTAAGAACAGTTTATGCACATCTTTTTAAAAAAGCGATATGGAGGAGAGCTAAATTATTTGGTTGGGGAGGGGCACTAAAATTAGTGGCGAGTGAGATTTTATAAACACTTATTTTGACATAGATTATCATTGGACAATTCCAGAATTTCTTATAATAAACGACATCGAAATACAAATTTATTATTTAGGTTAATAAAGCGAAAATATTTTTTACTTTACTGGAACTGAGGGGCCATGCGAAAATTTTATTTTAATATTCTTCTTCTTTATGGATGTATTAGTAGGAATAGAATTTAAACAAATATATTTATTTGGTTTCAGAGATGATTTATGGTAAGGGCATAGTACACGAAAGGAAATCATTAGTTTCCTTTTTTCCTTCTTTCTTTTGGTAATTAGACAAGGCTTACAACATCATAGTAAAAAAGTCGGTGTACTGTTTTTTATATGAGATAATCACAAAATAATAAAAGTAATATATTTGTGTATACAAGCATTAAGTGAATAAATGGATTAATTGTCTTTTTGTACCATACCTATGATACGGATATGTGTGAAACATACATAGAATGTTCATAACATATATACATAGAACATAGGAATCCCGAAACACGAAAAACACTTACGACTTCTAATTTCAGGTACGATTCTTTTTATTACCTTTGAGTTTAAAGGTTTTTCGACATAAAGAGAGAGGCACAATCTTTCTATGCTGGCATTTCCATCTGCCCCCCAACACCTGTGGCACCCGCCACAAGGCCACTGCGAGCAAGCGAAAGTCGCCCTTCTTCTTCGGACCGCAAGAATCAACTCAACGACTTTTTTTAAATCCCCAAAATCCTCCGCGCACGCTTCCGGTGCATGATGTTATTCACATCCACTGGTCAACCTTTCTTTAGGATTTTTATTTTGACATCTGTGAACGACACATCCTCCTCGCGCGCGCGCGTCAACACATGTGCTCAAGTTTGCACCAAACTCACCCATGTGCTGAACCGAAAGGATCTCAGCCTAACTAAACCCAAAGGCAAGATATATAAAACGAAATCCCTTGGCCATTATATTACATTTTCAAACTACTTTTCGAATAAGAGTTTACATTTCAAAAAAATCCCTCTTAAGTTCGCATAGTATGCAATCTAAATCTTAAGATTAGATAAGGGAGTAAATAAGTAAGTAAAGTTAGCGACCTTAGTCGAGGGTAACTCGAAGGACTCCTTTTCGATTACTAGTACACTGCGGTTTAGGGGAGAGCGCTACCTCTTCTCTTGGATTGCTCCACTTCACCTGTGATCCTTACCTCATAAAGCTTATAATGTTAAGCAAGGTGGTATCAAGTAACATTTTTTGAATATTTGATATGACTCAACCTGGATTGAACCCCGCTCTCCTGGATCATTGGTAAACACGCTATTCATTAGACCAATAGCCAAATAATTTTACTCTTTCATCAAGATATTCATTCAAGCGATTAAAAATGGCAATTTGCTTTCTGTTCATAGGAATTAGAAAGTTTAATAAATATTTTAAGCAAATTAAAAATCACTTTTAAGATTAGAAACTATTTTTCAAATGAGATTTTAAGTCATTTTTCTTTTAGGGTTACTGTAATATAATTCCATTAGATGAAAAACTAGATTGTAATGAAATAATAAACTTTCATTAAGCGTCACAATTTGATAGTTAAAGCTCAAATGAAAATTATATTTCTCATTAAACTGGAATAGTTTATTTAGCTACGGGGTAAGTTGTCGCAGACAAAAGTTAGGTTGAGTCAAATCAACAACTCATGAACTAAATTGCTGTTATTTCTGCCAATGTATACACCTCCACTAAAGGCATTATGTAACACATGATCAGTTTTTAAGTGTCATAATACTGGATAGAGTTTTTCCTTCTCTTAGCTTTGCCGACGCAAAGAAAATCAGTCTAATCGCCTATATAACCAGATTTGTCGGTTAGAACCGATTGTTTTCTACTTTTCTAGATGGCATTGAGGCGAAGTGAAACACAGTCTGATCAAGGGTTCCATATTTCATGAAATAACCGTTATATCAATTAAATTAATTACGCATAAACGTGAGGCTCATTAGTCGAAACATAAAGAAAAAAAAAGCGCGCGCACGTACACACTCATATACAACCAATATATATATACAACTAATATATATAAATATATATATATATGTTGAAGTTACAGGTATATATATATATATATATATATATATCCTCTCGGTGTCCGAAGACTACGTGTGTTGATCATTCATGTTTAGAATATAATAAGGGATTTCATATGAATCTAAGCGAGTGCTCGATGTATGGCTATTGTTTTATATATATTTTCGGTTTATATTATAAAACTCACTTACAAAGCGTAGTGTTTTGAGTCCCTTACTTTTCACCTGAACATTTTTCTCATTTTTTTAAAAATACATATACTGCTTTCACACTCAGATTAAGCGTGTATGTCATTTAAAAGACGAAGATAACATTCTTCGCCAAAATAGATGTATAATGACAAGTTAACCGTGGTTGAGTCTTCTTACAGTTATATATATATATATATATATATATATATATATATATATATATATATATATATGTATATATATATATATATCGGAGAAGTGTTTAAAGCATTATATAAGACACTGATATACAAATTTAATGTGGTGTCTTTCTTTAAATTTGAAAAAAAAATGGTACAAAGAAAGAAAAGTTATTAATAGAGCGTAAATATGTAATATAATGACCGAGGAATTTCGTTTTATATATCTTGCCTTTCGGTTTAGTTAGGCTGTGAACCTTTCGCTTAGCGCATGGGTTAGTTAGGTACAACATGAGCGCAGGTATTCACGCGCACGCGGACAGGATGTGTCATTCACAGATGTCAAAATAAAAATCCCAGATAGGAACTATGACTAAAGGATGTGAATGACGTCATGCACCGGAAGCGTGCGCGAAAATATTTTGATTTGAAAAAAGTCAGTGAATTGAGTTTTGGCGTCCGAAGAAGACGGTTGACTTTCGGGGCTCACCGAGGCCTTGCGGCGGGTGCTGCGCGTTTTGGGGTTGCTGATGGAAAAGTCAGAATAGAAAGATTGTGTATCACTCTCCTTATGTCGAAAAACCTTTAAACTCAAAGGTAATAAAGTTTCGTACCTGAACTAAGAATTCGTAAGTATTTTTTGTGTTTCGTGATTCCTATGTTATCTATATATGAGTTATGAACATTCTATGAACATTTCACGTATTCATGTATGGCTATGTAACAAATGTCCTCTAATGTTTGCAATAAGTGAATGTAAAGTTCATATATTCAATATTGCAGTTTGCATTCTCTAAATCTAGTAAATATATATTTGTGCAGGCAAAGGATGTTGAGTTCGTATGTTAGATTATAGAAGAAACAGTATATTCATGCACTGGTATATAAGTGGATGCAGTTAAAAATCAGGAGAAGATTGTAATATTAGTATGAGTATACGTAAATAGCAAAATATATTCGTTGATATTAAAATGATTGAGCGATGTTGAAATTACAGGAAAGAAAAGAAATTTGGATTTTCAGTCGATTGCTTTTAGTCGATGATAGAATGAATCCATAAATCTACTGATGAATTATATATTTTATCTGTTATTTAAAAGATTCAAGTAGACTCAAAATTAGATAATATTTATTTTTGATTATTTTTTATGATTCTATTTGGTTGAAAATATATTTTTACGATTCTCAGAGGGAAAATATTTCTTTAATGATTTTGGGATTTGATCCTGAAAATTTTGCATGGCAAGTCAAATATTGTAGTCTGAGAAATCTCAAAATTATTTCTTAAAAAAGAGCTTGAGCGCTAATTGATCATGAAATGCCGTGTACATCTACAAAAAAAAACATTGCCCAATCGGCTGGGGCTGTATAATACACCAACTGCTTCACTGCAGAGGAGTTAGACCCCCACCAAAGAGTGTCCTGGATATGACACGTAACAATTTGATGATAAGGTTTCAGTAATGTTTGAGCTTTGGGGAATGCGGAGTTCCCCTTCATTGTCATCATTCCAAAGTCCATTCTTGCCCGGAGTGGTAGCATCTGATAACGTCCTATCTTTGGTTCAAATAAAACTAAATTGAGAACTTATGATAAGCAGAATCTTGAAATAGAACACTTTTGGCGTTTAAGCTACAAACGTATGGTAAACTGAATTGCTTGAAATGGAACTGTTGTTGTATACTAAACTTAATTGTTTGAAATACAACTGTTTTGACATTAACTGAGTGTAAACAAAAACTATGCTTATACAAAACTGATTTTTTTTAAATTAAAACTGTTTACTAAACTGAATATTTTGAAATTGAAATATTCTTGACGATATAACTGTGTACTTATTTTAAACTGAAGTCTTTGAAATAAAAATATTTATTTGTATATAATAGATTTGGCATTAGATAACCTACAAAGGATAATATGGCATAAAACCCAAGCTCAAAAAAACAGCTTTTCAAGCCTATTTTCCCCAAAAAATTCGCACTATTTTAGTATGGAAATCAGTTGATTATATATATATATATATATATATATATATATATATATATAGAGAGAGAGAGAGAGAGAGAGAGAGAGACCTTGAGACAGAAAAAAACAGAGAGGGAGGGGGAGAAAAAGGAAGAACAAGAGATAGAGGATTTCCAGTAGCGTTTCGCGTAAGATGTGAAACTGCCACATCTTAGTAAGCAATCTGGTACTTCACTTTCAATATTACATTCACTTTTGGACTTCAACCCGTGGGAAATTTTTTGAACCCTTTTTCCTTCAGTTCCCCAGTTGTGCGTCAAATAGAAGGACTTCTATTTTTGAAAAGAATAGATTTGCTTATAATCAGCTCATGAACCTTCATATGCCAATGAATAAGGAAACTATATATATATATATATATATATATATATATATATATATATATATATATATATAATTTCTCTGGAGGATAAGGAATTTAAACGTATATATGTATGGAAGCACATCACTGTCTAGACTAAATCATCTGAGTTTACAACATATTTTTTCATAGTGCCCTGTATTGTCAGTAGATCTTATGCAATTCATCTTCAGTAATCCTGTCGAGGGAAAAGAGGAAAAGTAAGAAAATAGATTAACTGTTATCTATGGAAGAACCTATGCATCCTGATGTATGTTTGTGCATATGAATGTATATATGTATATACGCCGTGTTGATTACTGTTTGATCCTAGTATTTTAAACAGTGTCAAGTAGTTTGTTCAAAGAATGATCAATTGATATACTATATCTAACGAAAATCTGTGAACTGAATTGTAAAGTATACAAAATAATCTTGCATCCATTGAACTTTTAGATTAATGTGATTTGAGTTTGGTCTTGCCTGTTCAACAAACATTAACTCTTAAAACCTTTTAAATTTTGCAAATGCAGCCTAATATTTTCGCTTAGTCAGCATATCAAAGATATAAAACGTATTATTTACATTTGACAACTAGAACTTTTTCTCTCTGGTTAACTTGAAAACTTGAATCACATTACAACAATCTTCAACAATCAACCACAATAAACATTCATGTTCAATGATTAGGTACTGAATTCTTCTTTTTAAGCCATGTTTACTTGATATCGACGTTAAACAACTGATAATACTTAAAGATATTTTCAATGTATGATAGAATTAGAAAAGTAGCAGTGGTTACAAGCTTCATATTGGATACTTTTGATTTGAATTCGTTCCACAAACATTCCAAAATAAACAAGACAAATAAGTAGTATTTTCACTCATCTCCTTATTTACATACATTTTGACAATTTTATTCAACAACAATTCTAGCATTGTTCACATTGTTGTTTCAGACTTAAATTTGTCGTTAGTCACGCATATTTCAAGATGAGATTTATCTACTTAATTACGTAAAGTTTCATCTTTAAAAGAAAAATGTTATATTTAAGTATGCACTACATGGGTTCTGACAAGGCGTATAAGAAAAAGCAAGAGGGGAATCGCACAAGTGATATTGATCAAACCTTTGACGCAACATCACCCAAAGCAGAAGATGTACGGTCACCTACCTCCCATCTCAAAAACTATCGAAATAATATGAACAAGACATGCAAGACACGTCGAAGAAGTAAGGAGGAACTCATAAGCGAGTTTCTACTATGGATCCCTTCACGCGGACATGCAAGTATTGGCGCCAAACAGAACTATAACAGCTATCTACACACATGATGTAGTTTAGAAGACCTACTGGAATCAAAGTATGAGAGAGACGAGTGGTGAGAGAGAGTCAGGGAAATCTGTGCAAGTAGCATGACATGATGATGATGATTAAAACGACAGTTAGACAACACCATTTAGTGTTAGAATGACGGCTGGTGCGTTCCTTCGCACAATGTCCAGACTCGAGTTCTTTCAAGTATATACTCTCTCCTAAATAGGAAAACATCCGTTTAAAGATTTCGTCTAACGCCTTAAAGACATCCCTTATCTCGTTGCCGAAGACGATTGTTTGAAAAGCTCTATAGCCGATTGAAGTTAGAATAATGTGACTGTCTTCCTACAGATGCTTAAGTGACAAAGAGGCATCTTGGTTATGATTCTAAAATGAATTTATGTTGGAATTTCATTTCTGGTGATGTGGAGGATATGGAGGATCCTTTTGGTGCAAATAATGTTCGCCAATGGCCTGGGAGACCTGTGTTCAATCCCAGGTCGAACCATACCAAAGACTTGCTTAACACTCATCATTATAAGGTATGGATCAAGGATAAAGTGGAGCAATCCAGGGAAAGAAGTAGCACCCTCCCCTACACCTTGGTATAGTAGATATCGAAAAGGGAGCATTCGGGTCGCTCTGACTACAGTCGCCAACTTTATTTTACTTACTTTCATGTTGATATTGACCCGTGTCCCATCTATAGACCGAATAAATCTCTTCGAAAATGCGATGGGACTGTGTGCTAAAAACAAAAAAAAATTTCCTTAGAAATAATTACACAAAAATTATGTAATGTATTCTCAGCTTTCGAATCAAATATATGGTTATTATAGCCGAGAAAACAGTTGGCGCTACAGCAAAGTCACCTGTCCTGAGTAAAGGGTATGATAATAGTTCACCAGGCTTTTTTTTCTTTAGCTCCTCAATCGAGTCTTGATGGTTTGCTAATGAGTAAAATCTCGACGAAAGATACCGAAGACAAAGAGGAGATGAAGAGATGATAACGAATTAAGGAAAAGGAAAAAGTCAAGTACATGATCGAAGAAAAAATACCAGTTACATTATAACATCGTTTTAACCTTCCGCTAAGCTGATCTCGAATCTGGACGGAGAAAAGTGCAATTTTGGGGTTTATGAAAGAATTGTAGATTTCTATCTCACCCGTAGTAGAGAATGTAAATGATATCACTAGCTCTGAAATTTAAATCATTCCTTGTTCTAAAAACGGTTTCTGATTGAGTGACTGACCCTTTTCAAAAATTCATCGCCTTTCGGAGTCA
Organism: Sepioteuthis lessoniana; assembly: GCA_963585895.1. Classification (NCBI taxonomy): domain Eukaryota; kingdom Metazoa; phylum Mollusca; class Cephalopoda; order Myopsida; family Loliginidae; genus Sepioteuthis; species Sepioteuthis lessoniana. The sequence goes on along the minus strand of OY757904.1, from coordinate 34,505,643 downwards.
AGTTAGCCTTTCTTTATAATGCTTTTGAGTGGCTCAGATATTTTTGTATCGTTGATCAATTTCTGATTGTTCAAAAATACTTTGTGATCGTTTATTAGTCTCTTACGTTCGTCCTGGAAGTGGATTGATGGGACAGACTAAATTTTGGCCCGTCTATACTACATGAGCGATGGCTATCGATGTGAACCATTCTGTTTGAGTTCTTGATAGGATTTCTGATAGTTTACAAGTTGTATAATCACAGAATGAATGACCAGATTTTAAGATTTTCTTTGTAATATACTAAATAATGTGCTTATATTTCTTTATTGAATATTGTCTAAGTAAAATTTGTATCATGAAAAATGTTGTGGTGTTTAGGCGTCAAAATGGAGAAATACAGACAAAAGAAATATACAGAATACAGGTGTTGTACAACAGTTAGGAATGTCCTTCCGGTACGGTCAGGAAGCTTGGAGATTGTCTCTACGAGTGTCAAGGTGAGCTAATATATACTGAGGAGGCATAGTCCATTAACATGTAATTTGGTACCATACCAAAAATGATATTCTTCATCCCGTATCTAAAATGATACGTCCACTAGTGTATGTTTAGATTTTTGGATAGGTCAATATGTTTAGTTATAAAACAGTATAAAGGTCAAGGTTTTAGTGTTTGAACTTTATAATTCAAGACCAATGTCGTATAAGCCCTTTTATTGGATTATCGGAATGCATTGCCCAAATATTTAGAATAGGCACTACATACACAAAAAATATAATTTGGAAAACCTAAAAAATATTTAGAATATACAATGATAAACATTACATTCACTTAGCAGATTGAAAGACCTGAAGCAGTACAGGATTTCTTTATAAGATTAATAGCTTATTGCTTAGGACTGCAAACCTTCCAGGCCACTTTTCAAAAACAAATCTTTTTATAACAAGTTTTGTTTAATACTAATTTATCTAAAATTACTTATGCATGTGTATACATGCATCTCTGTCTCTGTCTGTCTGTCTCTCTCTCTCTCTCTATATATATATATATGAGTGTGTGTGTATGTTTGTGTAAAATTGCCTTTTTGAATCAAAATACTCTGGATCGGATCTTGGGCGCTGTTACTGGTGTAATGGTTAAGAAGCAAACCTACACGAAAGGGTTCGAGTTTTATTAGGTGCCCCATTCATATGTCCTTGTGCTACATCTAAGCAAAAAGCTTGGTAAATTACTATTATGGATATGATCAAGAAGTCAGTTTTTTTTTTCTGATAATATCTCATCGTCAGTAATACACTTAGTCAATTCTATTGCAGTCAAATCTAGTCGCCTGGGACTGTAAAAGAAAACCCACTCTCCAACCTGTGTCGTGAATATGAAAATCAATAATCCGATAGGATTCATTCCTTGAGATTTCGAAAATAAGAAGTACTTGTTCATTACCTTTACTTCCAAGTCTACTCTGACCCGGAGTTGTACATGTTAGGGTCCCATGCATTGGTCAAATAAAAGAGTTTAACCACTTTACTTTGTGCAAACATATGACTAACGATAAATTGAAATCTTATTGTTACAGAGTCATGCATGAAACAATTTCTTTGTGTGCAAACGTAAGAGTAATGTAGAAAATAATTATTTTGTGTTAAATAGCATTACTTGAAGGCTTTTAAATATGTTAGTTTTTGATAGCATTACTTCAAAGCATTTAACCGTGAGACTGCAAACGAGTACTCGCTTGTTTAAAATGTTAACCAGAAACTATCCATTTGTAAATAACACACACACACACACACACACACACACACACACACATATATATATATATATATATATATATATATATATATATATATATATATATATGTATCTATTGCCCAGTCGGCTGGGGCTGTAGAATACACCGACTGCTTCTCTGCAGAGGGGTAAGACACCCCCCAACGGGTGTCCTGGATATGACACGAAACAATCTGATGGTGAGGTTCCATCAAGGCTGGAGCTTTGGGGAATGCGGAGTACCCCTTTATTGCCATTGATCCAAGGTCCACTCTGGCCCGGAGTGGCAGTATCTGATAAGGGTCCTATCTATGGGTTAAATAGAACTATATACCATGCTTCTTTCACTTTACTGATTTTTGCATTTAAACTGCGTATCAATGCTAAACTGAATTGTTTAAAATAGAACTGTTTTGACATTGAGACTGCGTACTAATGCTATACTGAATTTCTCGAAATAGAACTGTTTTGACATCTAAACTGTGTACTTATGCTGAACTGAATAATCTGAAATAAAACTGCCAGACATTTAAATCTGTGTATTGCCCAGTCGGCTGGGGCTGTAGAATACACAGGCTGCTTCTCTGTAGAGGGGTAAGACTCCCTAACGAGTGTCCTGGATATGACACTAAACAATCTGATTGTGAGGTTCCAGCAATGCTGGAGCTTTGGGGAATGCGGAGTACCCCTTCATTACCATCGCTCCCAGGTCCACTCTGGCCCGGAGTGGTAGCACCTGATAAGGCCCTATCTATGGGTTAAATAGAACTAACAGCATTCTTATACTAAACTGAATTCTTTGAGTAAACTGAATAGCTTGAAATAGAAATGTTTTTTGACAATTAAACCGTACTTACATTTAAACTGCGTGCTTATGCTTAACTGAATTATTTTAAATAAAACTGTTTTTCGACATTAAAATTGTATTTACACTTAATTGAATTGTTACATATAACTTCTTGAATAGTTTAAAATAAATGTTTTTGAAAATTAAACTGTGCACTTATGCTAAACTGAATTGTTTTAAAAAGAACAGATTATTTACATAAAAATGGATTTGGCGTTACATAACCTACAAAGATTGATATGCCATAAAACCCAATAAACCAAACCTATATATATATATATATATATATATATATATATATATATATATATATATAAGCACGATTTGCTATTAAATAACCAACATGGGCTGATATGCCATAAAATCCAACCAGCCAACCAATTGACTGTTATCCTGATTTTCGCTACTGCTTGCCGTAGTTTTCCCTATATCTGTAAAGATATTTTACCTTATCTCCCCAAAACAATTAGAGTTTTATCGCTTTAAATGTCACTTTTACCCCGACTATGTAGGTAAAACTACCCAACGATGAGAGGTGAGGATTGCCTAACATTTACCGAGTTCCATCCATTGGTATGCACCAATAATATCATCAGGCAGTCATAGACGTAGAAGTCCAACATTAGACAACAGCTGCCAAAATACAAATTCGTTTTCGATCAGTCATTTAGAAAAGTTTTTCTCTTTTCTACTGAAGTTTTGGACAAAGCTCAATGTAAATAATTTAGAAGTTATCAATATTGATACATAACATCCGACTTTGAGAAGATTGTGTGAACTGAAAAAGGAATTAGAACTATTAAGGGAATCATTGGATCGTTCGTGAGTACAATGATTTTATTCTACGTTACGAATGCAATTTTCAGATCTTCTTTTAAAAACTCTTACTGTTCATTAGTGTAGTAATACAAACAATTGACTTTTGAAGCAATGTTAGTGAAAAGGCACCAATAGTTCTATTTATTTTATTCGATTTTAATTGTCGAATATCAAAATATTTCTCCTATTTTAAGAGCAACATGCAAGAAAATACCAAATTGGAAAATGACAAACCAGATTGGAATAAATGGATTTTGGTCAATCTACGACACATTGGCACAGAAATTTGGTTACAAAAAGCAAGCATAATCGGATGGATGACGTAAGGGAAAATCTCGCGGATACAGAAAAACAACCCAAAAATTATTCGGCAGTGATTAGAGACGGATAACGTATTTACAAACGAGGCTGAAAGCCTTGACCGAACAGATAAGAGAAATCTATAACTCCTTCATATGCCTGGGATGGAAGAACAAGACGGATGCCACAGGAGAACAAAAAGAACAAATGACCTACTATATATAAACGAGCACATGATCAAAGAACCCAAAACGAATCAGAAAAAAATTAGCTATGGCATAGATAAATTATAAGAAACCTACGATATATTTTCCTGAACATTGATAATAGAGTTTTTAAATATGTACAAATGTAAGTCAAACTCATAAACTTTCTCAATAATGTCTTGGAAAACTGGAGAGTGGAATTTACAACGGGAGAGCCAACTATAGCAGACGTAAAAATCTAAAGACTCACATTCCAGTGAGACTCGCTGCTATTCATTATGGCAATGCTTCCACTTAAATATGTATTTTGGAAATGAACGGGGGTTGGCTACAGATTTAATAAATCTCAAGAAAAAAATTGACCCCCTTATATACATGAATGATATAAAGTTATTTGCAAAAAAATGAAAAACATAGAGACTCTCAAACAAATGGTAAGAATATACAGCCAGGATTGTGGAATGGAATTGTAGTTGAAAAAAAAAACTATGCTCATAATGGAGAGTGGGAAAAGACCAAAAGGAGAAGTCATGGAACTTAAAAATCAAAAAAGTATTAGAACGCTCGGAGAGAAAGAAAATTAGAAGCACTAAGAAATGTGGAGATGAAAGGGAAAAAAAAATTTTAAATAGCTTATAAGAAGAACGAGAAAACTTATCCACACTAAGCTCTATTGCAGAAATCTCATCATAGGGATAAATATCTGGAAAGTCCTTTTTATAATATACTCTGGACCATTCATAAAATGGGCAAGAGTGAGACTCAGAGAAATTGATTAAAGTACCAACAATTTGATGACTATGTAAAAGGTTTCTCATATGAGAGATAACATAGAAAGACTGTATGTTAAGAAAAGAAGAAGAGGTTTGGCCAGAACTGAGAATCGATTTCATGCATTAACGTAAGGAATCAAGGACCACTGTGAAAAGAACAACGAAAGATTGATTACCCCAGCATTAGCAATATACTTATAATTAAAAAAACAACAAAAACAAAAATTGGAAGATTAACAACTGTATGAATAATACAAGTTAAAACGCGATATTGCACACGATAAGATAAAAAAAATTGGTTAGTTGATTGGTTGTTTGGGTTTTATGACATATCATCCTTTGTAGGTTATTTAACGCCAAATCCATTTTTATGCAAATAGCCAGTCCGGTTTCAAACAATTCAGTTTAGCATGAGTACACAGTTTTATAGTCAAACCACTGCTATTTCAAGCTATTCAAATTATTCAAACAGTTCTAATTCAGCTAATTCAGTTTAGTGTTAGTACACATAGTTAAACGTCAAAACAATTCTATATTAAACAATTCAGTTTAGTAAAACTAGAGTTTCAATGTCAATAACAGTTCCATTTCAAACAGTTCAGTTTAGCATAAGTATGCAGTTATTTCTATTTAACCCTATCAGGTGCTATCATTCTTGGCCAGAGTTGACCTGGGAGCAATGGCGATCAAGGGGTACTCCGCATTCCCCAAAGCTCCTGCATTACTGGAACCTCACCATCAGATTGTTTAGTGTCATATCCAGGGCACTCATTTGGGGTTCTTATCCCTCTGCAGAAGGGCAGTAAGTTTATTCTACAGCCCCAGCTGACTAGGCAAAAAAGATAAAGAAAATCGCTTGGAAAGAAAAATCTAAAAAGAGAAACTGAAACTGTACTGACTGGATCACAAAACAATGCCTTAAAGACCAATTATGTTGAAGCTAAAATCGATGACATAACTGATTAGTTAAATTGGTGATGTGGAAAAATATGAAACGGTTAATCACCTTATCATCAAATGTAGCGATTTCACACAAAAGGGGTAAGAAATTAGATACGACTGGATAGGGAGGCAATCTACTGGGAATTTTGCAAGATATCAAATTTTGACCATACTACCAATTAGTATATTTTCAAACCAGAATCACTCTAGAAAACGAGAAGCATGAATTTCTCTGGTATTTTGAGATACAACTGGATCGCCTTATCCTGGCCAGAAGATCAGATCTGGTTTAATAAAAAAAAATGGAGATGACTTATCTTGTGGACTTTTACATTCCGGTCGACTACGGAGGGAATATGAAAGAAAATCAAAAGGGAAGCAAATACGTGTACCTTAGCAACGAACTAAAAAGCTTTGGAATATTTGGCTGATGGTTATTCAAATTGAAGATGGTGCCCTTTGAACGGTCTGCAAAAGCTTCTAAAGGGAACAGGAAGAAGTGGAAATCAAAAGATGAATCAAGATCATCTAAACTACAGCATTTTAGAATGATTAGAATACTGAGAAAAATGATGGAAATCTGGGGAGACCTGCTGCCATGCAGACCCCAGTAAAAGATGCAACATCTAACGCTGGTGTGAAAAACTTACACCAAGAAAATTGGTAATCAGGATAATATATTTTAAAAAGCTCATATAGTTTCAAGTATTCATATTTGATACTTATATTTACCAACCCCTCCGCTCGGGCAGGATATGACACCAGGTCAATTTTTAAGCTGAGTTTAACAGGTGTGAATTCAGAGTTTTCCTCCTCCTAGACTAGTTGCCTCACCAAGGCTGAAGAACCTAGTCTGCCCTACTATTTAGCCATAGCTGGAGGGAGAATAATTGGATTCATACCTTTCCCAAGGGTATTAGAGCTATGACTCGTGTCACCGTGTCCATTTCGTACGACGATAACCATTACACCATTGGCACCTCTAAATTCATATTTGATACTTATAACCGTCATACGATTTTATAGTTTCAAGTATTTCTATCATTTTGCTAATTTTAGATAACCAATAATTCTCCTATGTGAACAATTATATACTCATTAACTGTTCTTAAATGAACCATTTTCACACACATTCGTCAATATTCCCATCAAATACAAATATTCTGCACACGGTTATATGACATGAAGTATTGCGACTTAGTTCAAAGAATTTTTAAAGAGATCGAGTTATCGCAAAAATGAGACTCTAACATATACTGCTACTTTGGGTCACAGGGAACCTCACAGTAATTGCAAGGAACCGGTATTCCACACTCTCAAGAGCTTCATAACTGAAGCCTCAAAATGCCAAGAACTTTTTTTTTAGTTGTGAATGTTACTTCTTTTCAGGGGATGATATCTGTTTGTGCTAAGTTCAAATATAGTTTGCGTAGATGACTTTCAGTAAAACTGTGTTGACTGTACCTAAACATTGCCCGGTAAAATTAAGATGACAAATGACATCATCAATGAAATATAATCCCGTTGAAAAAAAAGTTATTTTTCTTTTTTTATTGTTGTTGATTTAAAATATTAACAAGTTAAAATTCCAACCCGACAGAAGGAGCTTTGATTAAATTGATACATGAACCCTGGGATTCTTCTTTTAACTCCAACTTTTAAGAGAATCACTTTAATAGCTCTCATAATAATCCTATCTTAGACGTCTTTCCCAACACTATTATACATCCTCAAATATAATTTATTTTATTAGCTTTGAGAAGTAATATATCTCTCATGAACATAATTCCAAACGCACAAACGGTTATAATTGCAATATGTCCCCGAGGATATCTGGTTTAAAATGATTAAGTACATAAACATCCTATGCTGTAAGATTTAATTTGAATGCTTATATCTTTCCCAAGACTTTGATTCCTTTAAATGAAAATGGAGAATTGTTTCGATGGAAAGTAGTTCACTGAATGACTGACTTTTAAACACACATGTGTCACGAAAAAGCATTTTGTCCAGATTCCGCTTTATGATCACTTCAAATATATTTTCAACTGATAATTAAAAAAAAAAAATACTGCGTCTCATTAATACCTACTCTAATATCTACTCTGCCTAGGAAAGGTGGGAGATGTTAGAGACAATATATGGATCAAATGAAACAGTTCAGTCATTTATGAGGGATTATAATTATTCGTAATTTGAACCCACACAACTGTGTGCAAATTATTTGTATTAGATGAGAATACTTGAAAAGAATCAATAATGTTGAATAGCAATGCTTAAATCTATATATATATATATATATATATATATATATATATATATATATATATATATATATATATATATAATGAACTTATAAAAATAATTTGATACTTATTGATACTTGAAAATTTAGGTTCGCTTTATTCTATAGAATATATATATATATATATATATATATATATATATATATATATATATATATATATATATAGGACTTGACGTTAAATAATCCACGACGATTCTAAAGCCATTAAATGCAACCAAACTAAACTCATTATTTTTCTATTAACTTTGGAAGCACAAATATTAATAGAACCAAACATATGCATTTTTGTAACTGTTTTTATGTATGATCACACTACATTCACATTTTATGATGGCCGTCTGGTGACTGAGAAGAGCTGTCAAAAAAAAAAAAACAGTTCTTAAAAGCAGAAGCCCCGATATTCCTTTTTTTTAATCATCAGAAATTTTGGAAAGCAGGTCATTTAAGATGAACGTATATTTTGCGCTGTCATACCCCGTAATTTTTAACGTAAACTTATGGCTAGGTGTTGATGTTTGCTTCTTCGACGTTCATTTTCGATTCCCTTATGTGTCCTTTGATTGTTTAATTTATTCCCACAGAGCCTGAAGCCGCATTCTATCACACCACCGGCTGGACTAACCCCCATTTAGTTTCAGCATTTCCATTTCGAGCTTGAAACATAAAGATCGTTTTTTTATAGAGTGTCGCCTCTAAACAGGAGACCTAAGCAAACCTGTCCATTGCTTCAGGAAATGATGTTAACAATATATGTAACGTTATCACATATTCCTTAAGTGACCTACGTAAATTACTATAGTCGCCGTTAAAATGGGTTCGGCATTAAAATGCTTTCGGTGTTGTGAGTGTGATCACTGAAATTAATATTCATGGTGAAGTCTCGGACCCCAAAGGAATGTGGGTTAAATGGTCAATGTCAGACTGCAATGTCGGTAAAGATTGTTAAATCTTTATTTCTCTGAAGAATAAGCAAATTTACAAGTCCTTATATATAAAAGGGTATAGTCGTCAGATTAATCTAATTTAAAACAAATACAAATAATTTTAGTTTGTTGCCAACCTTATTGTTTGTCGGTCAGATAAAATACAAATGAATGTAGGGTAGAAAAAATGACTTACAAATTTTTATCGGAGCTTTTATCTGAACTAAGTACTCGCTATTTAAGAAATACTTCTTCAACATGATAGCATTTTTCTGAAGTTTATTATTGGAGGAAATACGTAATAAAAAATAAAATAAATAAAAATAAGAGCAGGGGTTATAACAGGAGTGACAGAAAAGAATGAAAGGTACGAGGTGCATACGATAAGTTTCCAGACTCCTTTCCTACGGGTATTTAAAATTGTCGTAGACTCTTGAAAATTCAGTATCTTATTGCTATACATCTTATGGGATGACTGACCAAGTTTTATGATTTCAGCTTCAAATGAACAACTACAAAAGGAATTGGAATGCAACCTACGAAAGCTTGATTGTCACAGCTGGTGAATTTCGAAAATTCAATCTGACACTTTAGAAGAACGATATGCTATAAAATTCTCTTTAAACTTGGAAAAAATGCCACAGAAACATGGAATGCTTCAGATTGCGTTTAGATCATCTTGCATGAATCGAGCATCAGTTTTTGAGTGGCATAAGAGATTCAAGGAAAGCAGGGAGGCCGTGATGAGAGGTGTGGAGGAGTAAGGAAGTCAATACAGCACAGTTGAGTGGCCAAAGGGTTATGGTTAGGGTTACTATGTTGAGGTTTTAAGGGAGTTCAGGAAGAGATTCCGTCAGAAGAGGCCAGCACTCTTCAAATCGGGTCAGTGGCATTTCCACCAGGACAATGCATCAGTCCTCAACACCATCCTTGTCACAGACTATTTGACCAAGACGGGCATCAAGACAGTTCTTCACTCTCCCTGTAGTCTAGACCTTGCTCCCTGTGACTTTTGGTTATTCCGTAAGCTTAGGGGCTGTGATTATGAGACCATTGAGGAGACGAAAGAGGCTGTGACGAAGCTCATTGACATGCTCACACAAGAGGACTTCCATGGGGTCTTCAAGAAGTTGTTGGAACGGTACAACAAGTTCATTGCCACCGGAGGCGATTACTTCGAAGGAGACTAGAGTTTCATGTGTGCACTATCAATGTTCATGGTGAAGTCTTGGGCCCCAAAGGAATGTAAGTTAAATGGTCAATGTCAGACTGCAATGTCAGTAAAGATTGTTAAATCTTTATTTCTCTGAAAAATAAGCAAATTTACAATCCCTTTATATATAAAAGGTATATTAGTCGTCAGATTAATCTAATTAAAACAAATGCAAATAATTTTAGTTTGCTGCCAACCTTATTGTTTGTCCGGTTGATAGATAAAATACAAATGAATGTAGGGAGAAAAAGTGATTACGGATTTTTTATCGGAGCTTATATCTGAACTAAGTACTCTCCCTTTAGCTCGGTGATCATACAACCCTGTTGACTAACCGTCAAACACACTCTGTCAATCAATTTTAACGATCAAATACTCAGAATGAGATGGTTAGAGACTCTCTTGACGGTCGAAAACTCTCTCAAATACGATGATCTGAAGGTCTACATTGAGATGCGATCTTGTATATGTAATGAAAAAAGTAATAAAAAAGACCAATCATCAATTTGTTCTTCTTTGCTCCCCACTTATTCTCTCTCATTCACATTACTTTATTTCTAAATACGCAAATCCAATTTGACACCGACCTGAGTTTTTTTTCTTTTCTTTGTTTTTCTTATCTTTTTTTTTCCTTGACTCACGTATATATTATTGTTTAAAACCTTGATTTGGGGCATCTCTTCACTCATAAGGATCCTTCATATTAATTTCACCAGACCATGTTCATTACTTCAATGAACTCACCTTGACGGATGACAGCCAATTTGCCTGATATTTTTTAACATTTATTTTTTTCTGTGAGTGGGCTGACCGTTGATTCAGTTTTTCATTCTACGTCTTTTTTTATTTGCTTAAATTTCTTTGATGAAGCGTCATAATTTTTATCACTTACACTATTCAGGCTATTGTCTTTATTTTCATTGACATGCACACAACGTTTCTTTCGATGCATCCCTTAGCCTTTTTCAGGGGTGTCATGTCGGACTTGGAAGCCCGTAAAGAACTTTGAATTGAACCCTTTATTTAAACTTGAAATACTGAAATAGGCCGAAGTATGTGACGGCCGATACGTTGTTACTATAACATTAACGATGACGATAATAGACCGAGTATTCTAAGTGATAAAAAGCCTATTTCTTTGTGAAC
>OY757904.1:34469411-34489411 GCA_963585895.1 Sepioteuthis lessoniana | reverse complement strand
ATGGTGAGGCACCAGATCTGGTGGTTTGTAGTGTTTTAAATACACTTTCCATGATATTACTTCCAGGTTGACTGTGATCCCAATGTGAAGATATCAGTTAAGGTTCAAACTATGCATTAAATTGATCTGTTTAAAAATTATTAATTTTTATAGGAATTTGTGAGCCAATACCTTTTGGGAAACAACTACAAAATAAGTGTATAATAGACTCTATAAGCTAACTTCTCGTTATAGAATAATCCTTCACATTTTGACATGACATTAAAATTTATCAACCAGTAATCCAAGCAAAGTTTTCTTGTCTGTCAATCTAAAAATTTCTCTATTGGGTAAGTATGATTTGATTTGGTTATATGGCTCATCAACCATTGTAGGTTAATTCCAAATCCATTTTTATACATTAAACAGTTCTATAACAAACAATTCAGTTTGGTATAAGTAAATGGTTGTTTGGGTTTTATGGCACATTAGCCTTTGTAGGTTATTTAATGCCAAATCCATTTTTATACAAATGATCAGTTCTATTTAAATCAGTTCAGTTTAATATGAGTGCACACTTTAATTGTCTAAAACATTTCTATTTCAAGCTATTCAGTTTATTCAAACAGTTTTAATTCAGCGAATTCAGTATAGTATAAGTATAGATTTTGTTTACACAGAGTTAGATGTTAAAACAATCCTATATCAAAGTATTCAGTTTAGCGTAAGTACAGTTTCAAAGTCAAAAACAGTTCCATTTCAAACAATTCAGTTCATCATAAGTACACAGTTAAAATATAATTACATAGCTTAATTGTCAGAAACATTTCTATTTTAAGCTATTCCGTTTAGTCAAACTTTCTAATTCAAACATTTCAGTTTAGCATAAGCATGCAGTATAGTTCTATTTAACCCATAGATAGGGCCCTATCATAAGCTGCCATTCTGGGAGCAATAGCAATGAAGGGATGTTCTGCATCCCTCACAGCCCCATGATCACTGGTACTTCACCATCAGATTGTTTAGTGTCATATACAGAACACTCGTACGAAGAGGTCTTACCATTCTGCAGAGGTGCAGTCAGTGTATTCTACAGCTCAAGCCAATTGGGCAAAGTATGAATGAAGTTTTTTTGTTTACACACTATTAAATGTCAAAACAGATCTATTTCAAATAATTCAGTTTAGCATAAGTACACAGTTTCAGCGTCAAAGAAATTCCATTTCAAATAATTCATGTTTGCATAAGTACGGAGTTTCAGTGTCAAAAACAGTACTATTTGAAAAGATTCAGTTTACACTGTTTAGTAATCCATAGATAGGGCCCTATCAGGTGCTACCACTCCGGGCCAGAGTGGACCTTGGAGCGATGGTAATGAAAGGGTACATCCCATTCCCCAAAGTTTCAGCATTACTGGAACCTCACCATCAGATTGTTTAGTATCATATCAAGAACACACGTTGCTGGTGGGGGGTTAACCCTCTGCAAAGAAGCAGTCGGAGTATTTTGAAGCCCAAAATGACTGGGCAATTTTCCAGAGTAACCTACAAATGATGATATGCCATAAAGCTAAAACAAAAAAACTCTTCGAACCGCATATGGAATCATCACAAGTACAACTACTCTAAGCTAACGTGGATCTGGCAGTAATAGCAAAAAAGTGAGTTCATGCGTACACCTCAAAGCTCCAGAACAGCAGTCTCACCAGTGGTGTTATTGTTGTACTCCCAATATAATGAATTCACCCTCTTCCATAAATACACGTCCACGGGAGCGTCAGATGGAGTTCACCAATCAGCGTGACACAATCACATGTGATACCATTTGCGTAGTGGACGGATATTCACTACCCCACTGGACTTTCAACTTCCCATCAACTAACAACTATTTAACCAGGTTCACTTGTATCTTGTTTCTGTTACTTGAATATATATGTTTTTCTATCAACCCCTTTTGTGTTACCCGTGTCTTTCTTTTGTCAGTATCACAACAGTTATATAATCATGATGGGGAAAAATGACAAATGATGGAATCATAGCATTGCGTATTAAAAATATAACTCTCACACTAAATTCTCGACAAGGGGCATAGTAAGTGTGAAAGAGAGAGTGTGAGAGAGAGAGAGAGAGAGAGAGAGAGAGAGAGAGAGAGAGAGACGGACAGAATGAGACGAAGACGGACTGACACGTAGACCCATCACTGCTTCTTCATCTTCTCTTGACCATACCACGCTGTGTTATGTTCAATATTCCACTTAGCCTTTCTTCTGCTTCTCAGCCGGAGGGTACTCAACCGGAGCCCCGCCGTGGGTTGCTCTGTGGGACGCTGCTCCAGTAGGGCGCCAAGCCACTCGTTGGCGCTCCCATTACTGACTGCTCTCTTTTGGCTGCAAGCTGAGATTAAATAAAAACTGAGACTGCTTGTATCACACATGGGCATCTGTATATATCATTTCATAACACCCACACATTTCCGTTTAACCACGCCACTGCTTACGCTTATTTTTCCTGGTGCGTCCTGTGTAGAGAATCTCTTATTGACGACTCAATAATAGGTCAATATGAGGAAGTGTATCAGTTGCTACACTCTACCGACAGTAAACCGTTTACAGTGCCATTTCTTAATAAACCAGCATAACGGAGAGAACCCTAATTCGACGATTTTTGTTATAGCATATTATTTCTGAACTGAAGAACTTGTGAGAGCAAATAGCTATAATCCTTGAGTAAAGAGGAGAGTACAATAGATAGCCTCTTTGGAATTATCTTTTGGGTGAGGATTTTTTCGTAGAGTGGCTCTCGTCTTTCCTGCAAAAGGTGGGTGGTCGTATTCTCATTTGTCTTTTGGTTTCCCGATAAGCAAGTAAGTTCCTGGTTTCTTTCAGTATGCAAAAATATGCCTCTTGTTACATTAAGGCACCGACACCAACGTAAGTAATTTCATTTTTCCTTTTATTATTTGTTTGTAGGTAATTAATCAAAATATGATTGCTTTTTGAGGCAGAAGAAAAAAGCTCACAATCGTGGGTTGCTGCACTTACTAACTAGAATCATCGATTTGGGAGATCAAAACATTTTTTATTGCCCAGGTTGCTGGTCGTATATATTCTCTATTTCTCAAACACATCCCGATTTGACAGTCGAATCTGCTGTCCCTGAGGGTTGAATACTGGATGACCATTGAATACTCTCTGACGTCCAGTCTGTATAGTATCCTTTAAGCTTCTTAAAAGAATCTTCACTAAAAAATTTTCGACTGTTCAACCTGACCTTTAAAGGATGGCCGATACGCTCTCTGAAAATTGTTATTTATCTTGTATGTGCGTAGTAATGGTGTGACCGGTTATTTAGTTTTATCCTTTAAAACCAAGCTTCACCATAAACTTTCTGATATAATATAACAACAAGGTCGGACTGAAATTAATGAGTTGTTAGTTTTTGAACGAATCTACAGTGCTATGCTTTCATTTTCTGTGTGCTGATCTAACATAGAAAATCAGCTTTGCATTTAGCATCATGTAAATATATTTATCGTGATTGTATTTAAAGCAGGATATATGTCCTATGAGTTTGTTCTTGATTTTCAGCGTTTGTACCTTGGTTGAAAAGATGAAGGTGAATAATTCTAAAGAAAGAAATAGAAAATTAAGATTATTGGATGAGTCATCGTCGACATCTATCTCACATCAAAATAAGAGAAACTACGATAATTGTCGAGAGGAAATATAGTGACAAAGACGAGATGGTGACAATTTAAAAAGAAAAGAAAAAATCAGTCACGGGTTCACAGAAAAATACCACTCCTGGTCGGCCTCAAAACAGAGTCTACAGAATTAAGAGCTCTGCTAGCTTTTGTTAATATCAATGTTAATAATATCCACATTCTGATATGGTGCTTATTTCACCAAATAAATGACCTTGTGTCACATCCTGCTTGTGGCGATATGATGAGAGGGAAATATATAGCTCATTCTCTGATGAATATTTATAACCTATAATCAACATTATTCATTAAGAATTTCAGATTGGAATTCAAAATTAGACAATGCACTAATTGATCCACCCTGGTATATAATAACGATTTGTTGTGCGAGTATTGCTTGAATTGGTCAGAATAATCTGTTCAGTATTATTATCTGAAGATATGTTGCTTATCGCTTAAACAGATAATTTGTATTCTCTCTGAAACAATTATTGGCTATTCAAAAAATATATATATACAAGGAAAAATAAATTACACAGATCATAAGAAAAAGTAAAATATTTCAAAAAGAATATTTAACAGATTGTGTTTAAACTGAAAATTATGTTTGTTCCTTGGTGCATCAGGAAGGTAGATACAACGCCTAATAGTTTCACTAACAAGCAGTCTTTAAGTAAACATTTTTTAAAAGTCAAACATTAAAGAATTTCACTTTCATTGAATGAGATTCATAATTTTTATTCGTAATCTTCTCTCTCTAAACGTTTATTAAAACGATTTTAATTACAGACAAAAATATCTTTGTTCCGTCGTTTAATAAGACTTATACATCAAGAAAGTGTCTCAGCTAAGAAATACATAATTATTAACGGCATATAAATCTCCTATGGGTTATGTAATGCTAAAATTTGATTAGTTTGGAAATATTTTTTATTACACTTTTTTTTATTTCTCTATGGTTATTATTTCTTTGCATAACCAGTATTAGAACGTGGTTTGCAAATCCGTATTCTATTTTTGTATAGACTCTGGTGAAACTTTGCAGGGACAATTCTGTGATCGGAGAGACTAGACCTCACTAGATATAGTAGCAATAAATATACGCAAACTGTTTGAAACATATGCAATAGCCTTCAGGAAATATCCGAAGCACATTCTCCGAATGTCGAATATGAAAACTTCCTTAATGCTCTCTTGAAAGCAGCAACAGATTGCTTACAAACCAAACCAAGACCCTATTATAGAGTTCTCTAAAAGTCCCTAGTATCTAGGAAAAGACGAGATAACGATGACATAGCATTCTTATGTAATAAAATAAACCCAACAAATGTCAACATGCAGAAAATTAAGAAACAATAAAGAGAACTAACTTACTCATACCAAAAAGAACAAAAAGAATACATTCAAGGACAGATTCATAAATTAAGAAACTTGGTAGAAGATAGACAATCACGAATATCATCTCAGATAATAAATAAATTGAGCAAAAGGAAGAACGCCTCAAGAGCAAAAAACCTGCCAGCCAAGATGAACGAATACAGATGTGGAAATAATACTTGAAGTATCTGCTTGAAAACTTAAGAGTCACTAATAAACCAATCACAAAATATATTAAAAGTCAAATAGAAATCAAGATATTATAGATTACAGAAGAATAATTCAACGTACTACTGACAATATCAATAGCAGAAGATCTGCAGGACTCGACGAAATACTTCCAGAAATATGAAAGACAAAGATTTTGATGACTTACTTATTTGCTTTTGCAACGCCGTATATAAACAAAATACAAAAGAGAGTTCGGCCAAAGGCTGTTTGTTCCCCATCCTAAGAAAGGTGATCTCGGAATCAATGAGAAGTACAGAGGCATAACTCTTACTTCTATAGCGGCTAAGGTTTATAATGCTTTAATTTTCGACAGGATTAAAACTAAATTGAAAAATACTTAGGAAAAATCAGAACATTTTTCGGAGAAATCGACCCACAACATCACAGATTCTTATAATCCATGAACTCATCGAAGACGTTCAAGCAAAGATTATCGCGGTAACACTATTGGTAGCAGATTTATCCGAGGCATTTGATAAAGAGGGAGGATTGGGCAAATACTTCTAGCTTATGGTCTCCTGAAAAAATTACGGTACTAATGATGCTGAACAGAAACACGAAAGGCAGGTTTCTTACACCGGAGGAAGACACAGACCTCTTCTACAAAGTTCTGCAATCAGACACAATAGCACAATATCTGTTTTATAATCTGCCTAGATCACGTTTATAAAAGGTCGATAGATCTAATAAAAGAGATGTCTTTACACTAAAAAAGGCAGAAAGCAAACGACATCCTGCAGAAATTATAACCACGCAGATGATATATCTCTTCTTGCATAATATTTCTACTTAAGCCGAATCCCTGCTCCATAGTCTGGAGCAATGGTTGTGTCAATACTATAGTATAGATTTACTGACAAAACGCACAGAGAAAAATCTACATGAGAACTGCACTGGAATACTACGAGCTACAGGGTGGAACGATAAAATTGTCGCCCTAGAAAAGATATGATTCCATTTCCGTTTAACGAAAACCGGTTTCTTTTTTTGTTGCAGACCATCTACTAGTTGACCAGTTGTGTACAAATCCCATGAGCGATAGGAGCCTTCTATGATGTCTGAAAGTGACACAATGTTCAACGAGCGAGATCGGAGATAGGCCGCTGTACCACTCATGCACTCTACCGATCCAAGTTATGACAACAGAATGCAAGTTATGACAACGATGGATTGCCACGAATAATAGGAACGTGCCTAGTGTGATGAAAACAAAGTTTCCGGCTACGGTTATGGTCTTTGGTGTGGTTTCAAGTGAGAGCCGCATCGTTTGGTCATACGTTGAGAACATCACCAACATGACCTCCCACAACAACAAAGCCAGCCTGATCGCCGCCATCCACCGAGTATTCATCGAGCTCCCCTTGGCGCTTGCGGAAAAGGCACGCTCCCAGTTCTGGATCCGTATCAAGGCGGTGATTGAGGTTGAAGGCGGCTACATTGAGTAGATGTCAGCTCTACTACATAATCAAGTTAACTGAATTGATTTTTTCAATAAAAGTTTTAAAATAAAGCTGTAGTGTTGTTTTCTTTAGGACGACAATTTTATCTTTCCACCCTGTATATTGAACAAATCTTTGAAGTAACACCCACCAAACTATAGCTGTACGACCACTGAATATCCATCTATAAAATTATCCAAATATAATGAACAAGTCATGGGGGACACTGTTAAAGAAGCAAAAACGAACTCATAAGTAGTATTCTTCAATGGACCCCATACACAGGTACGTGCCGATATTGGCTGACCAGCAAGAACGTATCTACATCAGCGCTGAGCAGACAGGTTTTAAATTAGAAAAACAGCCGGGGCCAATGGATAATAATGGCGGATGGAGCAAGCGAATCAGGGAAATGCGTGCTAACAGCGTGACTTGATGATAATGATCCACAGAAACTGATGAGTGTAAGTTTTTACTAGACGGTTAAGACCAGTGTATACAGTAGTACTGATAAGGCTACACTTTGGAAAATATCCCATTTTCTTTCATCAGTGACATCACATATCAATATGAACGATTGTTTTTCAATAGCAATCAACAGGTTATCTATCTCAAGTTTACATCAATTTCATTATCATCATTAATAATAATCATCAATCTAGCAGTCATTTCCCTGATTCTGTGTGTGTGTGTGTCCGCCACTGCTAATCTATCGCTCTCGTCAGGTCTTCAAAACACCAGCCTATGTCCTCACAGAGTTGATGTAGGTAAGTTCTTGCTGGTCGGCCAACACTGACACGTCCATGTGTAGGGTTCAATGTAGGAATCCATAAGAATGTCACTTATGAATTTGTATTTACTTCTCAAATAATGACCACCATGACTTACTCATCTTAGTTTGTAAAATTGGATGCAAATCACGCGGTTGATTTAACGCTTCTTGCAAATACACCAGCTCAAGCCGAATTTCTTCTGAATATCCTGGTGCAGACAGCAAGGTGAATTAATCTCTACATAAACTCCGATAAAATAAAGGTAACATTTTTTAATCAAAATGATTCTATCTCTTCATTAAATTGCAAGATTCTAAATTCGGAGACTACTTCGTATATTTTGCTAGCAATCAAGTGAAACCAATGTAAACATGGCATATGTAATCCATTAATTACTATTGAAAACGAATCGTTCATATGGAAAGCTGATCTCACTGTTAAAATAAAATGAAATATTTTCCAAAGTGCGGCCCTATCAATCCTACTCTATGATAGTACTCTTTATACTCTCGCGAAACGCTAGGAGAAATAAAAACGGGACCAGCTGCTTACTGTTTTGAATAAATCCAGAAAGGAGGAACCAAACAAAATATCACCATCAAGTCATGCTGATAATATGGAACTCTCTGAATCACTCTCCCGTCATCTTTATCGTTCATACATAACTCATGGCAGGTCCTCTTGAATGCATCCAGTGTCTGCACAGAACTGACGTTTGCAAGTCATTACGGTCCATATATAGGAGTCAATAAGAGAACACAAATTGTAAGTTCACCCTTGATTTTTCCAGCAGTACCGAGTACGTATTATAAGTCTTAATTGGACAGTTTGTTAGAAGGGAGGCAAGTGGCCGTGCAGTTATTTTTCTGTGGCGTTTTACTTCTTGGATTTGTTCAAAAAAGAACGTAACATTTTTGGTAGTTCCCTTCCAGCCTTTTCACATGCGTTTCATTAGCATCCAGGTATAACATTGATACAGTAGTACTGATTTAGCCTCAATTTTTAAGAAATCCAGAATTATCTATCAGTTTGATCAGACCTCACAATAATCTAACATTTTATTTCAGGTCAATATTCAAATTTCTTAAACATTAAAAAGTATGTTGCGCTACATACCTAGATATATACAAATTCGATACAATTTGTAAGTTCAAATACAAGCATTCTTACAAGTACCAATCAATAAAGATTATATTAGTAGTATACTTTATTCTTATATTTTCCCGGCATAGTCAAAGTATCGCAATTTTTTTTTTCAGTTATCTATTCTTCTTATCAATTACCTTCAGCTTTTTCTTTCAGAAATGTCCGACTTTCTTCCTTTAGAAATTTGAGGACTGCAATAATCATCTAGCTAGACAGTATATATTTACATTTTAAAAAATGGTTCAAAGAAAGGATTGGTTTCTTTGTTTAATGACATATCAATCTCCGTGGATTATTTTATGCCAAAATCCTTCTTGTACAAGATCAGTAGTGGTACTATTTAACCAAATGTTGGCAGGGATGTGAGTTCATACCTTTCTGGGTATTAGTCCGAAAGTGGACATAATATCACAAATGCGGGCCGAACTTGCTTACTACGGTGTCATAGTCCAGCTCGTTAGCCACAACACCACGTGAAATCATCCCTTAAAGAAATGAACTGGTTTCAATTTTTGTAAATATATTCCTTGGTGTATTGGCTTAATTACATTTTCAAAGCATTATATGCTTACCTCGCTTATTTTAAAATATCATATCTAAATTAAAAGTTGACCGTATCTTATGACTCACAATAGCAAATTTATATGTTGCCGGTAGCATAATTTACAGGGTGGAACGATAAAACTGTCGCCCTAGAAAAGACAGCATGAATCCATTTCCGTTTAATGAAAACGAGTTTTCTTTTTTTGTTGCAGACCATCTACTAGTTGGCCAGTTGTGTACAAATCACAAAAGCGATAAGAGCCTTCTCTGATGTGTGAAAATGACACAATGTTCAACGAGCGAGATTGGAGATACGCCGCTGTACAACTCATGCCCTCTACCGATCCAAGTTATGACAACAGGACCATTGCCAGCACCCTCAAAATGCAAATCCGGACGGTTCAACGTGCCCAGGGTGATTAAAACAAAGTTTCTGGCTACGGTTATGGTCTTTGGTGTGGTTTCAAGTGATTGCCACATCATGCCACCTCACATCTTCGAAGTCGGCTTGAAAGTCAACACCAAAGTGTACCTGGATGTTCTGAAGAGTGTGGTGATCCTCTGATGCAATCAGGTGGGCGGTGGCAGACCCTGGGTGTGGCAGCAGGACTCGGCGCCGGCCCATAAGTCCAAAGAGACCCAAGCTTTGCTTCAGAAGGAGTGCTACGACATTTTTACCCTTCTCTCACTGGTCCCCCTCCTCCCCCGACCTGAACCCACTGGACTTCTTCGTTTGGTTATACGTCGAGAACATCACCAACATGACCTCCCACAACAACAAAGCCAGCCTGATCGCCGCTATCCGCCGAGTATTCACCGAGCTCCCGCCGGCGCTTGTGGAAAAGGCACGCTCCCAGTTCCGGATCCGTATCGAGACGGTGATTGAGGCTGAAGGCAGCTAAATTGAATAGATATCAGCTCTACTACATAATCAAATTACCGGAATTGATTTTTTTAAATAAAACTTTTAAAATAAAGTTATAGTGTTGTTTTCTTTAAGACGACAATTTTTATCGTTTCACCCTGTACTCTTTGATACTAGAATTTCTTGATACAGGCATTTCTCAAAGCAATTTGCAGAGTTCCGAAAATATTTTTCCTCGCAATCTACCAAATATTCATATTTGTTTTTTATCACAAGATATCGAGAACTTGACGTTGTTGTCGAGTAACTATGAATATTCAGGACATTCTTCAGTGTTCATAAAAACTACACGACTATTTTCATTGGTTTTTAGACGGTACGCTCACCGAACGAACTGAAGTCGGTGACCCGAGTTCAAATCTTGAAAGTTGTTGTTTGCGTTTCACTTTGCGCTAATGCCTTTAGGAAAGGTAGGAATACATCTCTTTTTTTCCCTAGCCATAAGTAAATAAGAGGACATACTGGGTTTAGGATAAGGAAGCAGTCTCGGATAACGAAAAGTCTGGAATCAAATTAGCTGTACTCCATTTAGATATTAACCTTGTATCACATACTCTAGATGGTGCTGGAGCTCGACGAATATATGCATCGCTACCTTGGTGTGGAATACCTCAATCTTCTTTCAATCTCCCGTACACCCAGGTTTGCAAATTTAAATCGGTACAAATCTTCATATACACAAGATATCAATCGCAGTTTTCATTTTCCTGGTGTCTTAGTTGGACAAGTGACTCACTAATTGGTCAACACTGACATCTTTCTTCAAGTATATATCATTTCCTATGTTCTAGAGTGCAAAGGAAAACCCCAATAACCTCTACATAGATTTGAACTCAGTTCACTGAGACCATTTTCTATGTTGAGAACCGTTACAATACCTGCACACTTCCATTCACTGAAGATGAATGGGCATTTACATTTTCTATCATCATCATCATCATCATCATGTCGTGCTGCTAACACAGATATCCCTAAAACTCTCTTGCCACTTTTCCCTATCGTTCATTGCCTCTGCCAGGTCTTCAGGGCTACATCCCGTATCCTCACAGAGCTGCTGTATGTATGTTCGAGCTGGTCGTCCTGCTTTTGCCCGGCCATATGTGTGGGTCCATACGAGTACATCATTTATGAGCTCGACCCTTCTTCCCCAGCAATGTACTGCATGTCTGGTTCGTCTAGCTTGGATAGTTTTCGTGATGGGAGGCTGGTGGCCGTATAGTTGGTTCTTTGTGGGGTGTTGCCGCCAGGACTTGTTCAAAATTGCTCGCAACATTCTTCGAGCCGCTGCAGGCATTGGTCTCCATGTCAATGAACACAAAACGGAATATATGCTCTATAATCAAACAGGCGACATCTCCACACTAGACGGAACCTCTCTGAAACTAGTAGACAAATTCACCTGCCTAGGAAGTAGTCTCATCAACCGAAAAAGACATCGACACACGGCTAACGAATGTATGGAAAGCTATCGATAGGCTCTCGATCATATGGAAATCAGACTTGACCGATTAAACGAAACGCAGTTTCTTGCAGGCAGCGGTCGTATCGATACTGCTGTATGGATGCACTACTTGGACGCTAACTAAACGGCTGGAGAAGAAGCTAGAGATTTTCTATGAATATCTGTATTTGCCCGATATCTACAAAGATAAATACTCACTCTGAGAAAGTATATATATCCATTAAAATCTGTCGATTAGATAGTTCTCTTCAGCTTTAAATAGACTTTTATTTAACTGAGTCAATATAACCAATTGCTCGGCGAATAAACCACAAATACCATTAATTCGTTACGTTTTCGTTTGTCTTTATAATATTTGTTTACTAAAAGACAGATTGTTTTCTGTTCCCATATGTTTTTCTCAGACGAGATGTTTCCTGTTTTTATTTTGTCTATTCCTTCTGGCTACAATGATAAATTATTCCATTTTTAAGAGCTCTCTGCTTAACCCTATCAACGACCATTCAGTTGCGATATTTCTAATATATCATTCAAGTGCAGCATTTGCGCATTTTTGTTTTAATTTTTCTTTTTTTATCATGTGCTATGCTGGTTAACCTACATCCAAGTTTTGACAGGTGTTTTTCTTGATCAAAACCAAATGTATTCTTGTTAAGGTTGGGTGATTATTTTGTTTTAAATAAAGCACCATTAATATCATTAATTCTCTATTTCATTCTTTATATTCAGAGAAATTACTTTTCTATTCAAAACAAAGTTATTTATACAATTGCCATTTTTGTAACATACTTTTCGAGACAGATTTGTCAGTTGCTTGTTTATTCCTATTTGTTTTTTTAACAAGTAAAACATTTATTCTTTATATGTATTTTGATTATTTTTCGTTTTGTCTTCTGGGTTACAATGATGAAATATGATGTAATGAATATTCATACGCGTGGGTCTCCCCTCACAGTAATAAGATTAGCTGGTGTCAGTCATAAATACCGACCAATGTAGAGGTACATTGACTACGTCAACGAACATCCAGTGTCGGGACGAACACACGTCTAGTACCAATTCGATTATCTACTCGCTCGATTATACTACATCAGTTACAGTAGCCAAACTACTCTGCTACTTCGATTAAATATAGCACTTCCTGAGACATATCAAAATATTTTCTATCTTGCTTTATTTGTCTTTTATGTGTTTCAGTGTAGGGAAGTGCTACGAACAACATAAACAAGAAACTTATGTAGTTTAAAATTCAGTTTAATTACTTGTTGAATTTTTGCTTTATTCGAGAGTATTGACTTTTTTAACCATTTACAAGCAGTTTGGTAAACAAATAAAATCATATATATATATATATATATATATATATATATATATATATATATATATGATTTTATTTGTTTACTAACCTAAATTTTATATATATACATATATATATATATATATATATATAAACAGGATTTTTGTATTAAATAACAATCAAGGGTTGATATGATCATAAACACAAATAACTGGATCTAACCAATTAATTCTTTCAGTTGAGACCAGGAGCAAATCAGATCGTTTTGGAAATTAGACAGTGAGATATTTTTCCTACTAAGCTGAAGCGGTTAACAATATAAACATCTTACTTTTCACCGACTAAGATGGATTTCTTTGATTATTCAACCAGTGTATATCGGTATTCTTCTTAATTATTCATATAATTAGAATAGCCGCTATGTTCGCAGAACACATTTTTGCAATTCCGGTTTACAGCAACTAATATTTTCTTAAAGTTTTCCAAATACTTCTGCGGAAATATTTTTATTTGATGAAATGATCATGTCTATGGTATATTATATATGTCCACTGGAATCTTTTATTATTATTTTATCTGGAATGTTGGTTTGCTTAATACGGTAAGTATATATGGCTAATACCATTGTAAAGTAACTTCGTCTAGATTTGGGGATTTTATATTCAGTTTTGCAGTACGTTATAATATTGGCATTTTTTCTAATGCAATAAGTTATTTATCTTATGGGTATTTTAGATTTTGTTTGTGCGTATACCATTTTTCGTCTTTAGTCACCTATACAATTCACAGTAGATCACTTTTATCATTCACTAATGTTTACTGTTATGTTCCTTTTATGGAAATCGGTACTAATCGATTATTATTATTTACTCATTCAGAGTTTTTATCATCAGTTTTAGCTGATGGTCTTCCAAAGGAGTTTTAGTGACAGCAAACTCCTCAAGTCTCCAGAAATCTAAGTATTCTAGCCGTTCTCAATAACGCTGTTGTTTGGATGGTCTCCACTCGTCCTCCTACCTCCGAGTCTGCCAGTCCCTTTAGTAATCCTTTGTTGACTGTATCAAAAGCACCAATTACGATCGGTATAATTGTCACCTTCATGTTCCATAATTTTTTCAATTCCCTAGTAAGTTCGAGGTACATATACTTCTTTTCACTTTCCTTCAGTTTTATTCTGTTATCAGCTGGGACACAATTTTGCACGTTCTCTCTTTTTTTTTTTTTTTTTTTTTTTTTGCTGATTATCATAAGGTCTGCTCACCTGTCCGAGATTCGGTGATCTGTATGTCAAAGTCCCATAAGAGTTTATGTGTCATTCTCCAGGACAGATGCTAGATTGTGCATACACCATTAGTTCGGATGGTCAAAATTAATTCTTTGCACATCTTCTTGTTCTTGTTCTTGTTCTTCTTGTTCTTCTTCTTCTTGTTCTTCTTCTTCTTCTTCTTCTTCTTCTTATTATTATTATTATTATTATTATTATTATTATTAGTAGTAGTAGTAGTAGTAGTAGTAGTAGTAGTATTGGAGGTTGGACCATTTTTCTACTTTCCATCTTTTCTCTTTGCAGCGCAGAGATATTCGACGCTTTATATGCTGATTTAACTTGATTTTCTTGACGATTCTTGTTCTGTTCGTCATATGAGTTATAACTAGACAGAAAAATAATATTTTAACCATTGTGTCTTTTGAAACAGACTTTTTTTATTATTATTCTTTCAATTTGACTTTTGATCATTTGTGCTCGTAGGAAAATAAAAAAGAAATGTCTACAGACAAAAAAAAAAGCAAGACATGAAAACGATTTAAAGACATGTATTATTTTCTGAAAAAAAAATGAAAATAATACTGCGTGACTAAAGACTTGGAACATATTTTTTTAAAAGAAAAAGCTAAAAGAACCGGATCTTTTTTGCTTGAATTACACTTTTTCCCCCACTCCAATTTACACTTGTTCAAAAAGAAAATGTCTGCTTCCGGTGAAATAAACCTCAGCCTCTTAAAGCGATTTAGTAAAAAATTGGAAACAAAGAAAAAAACTTTCTGCTTGAGAAAGAAAATATTCAAATATTTTTTTTGTTTTCTTTTATTTTTATTTTTTTTTTGTTTTTGTTTCTGTTTTTGTTTTTCGTTATCATTTAGGATTTGTTTCATTTCACTTTAAAATTTTGTTAAGAGAAACTTCATTTAAACAAAGCAAGCGGGGATTTAACGAATAATTAGACGAAAACTTGTCACAGCACTAACTGTTTTAAAAGGTCAGTTTAGCGTAGAACGTAAACGATTTCAAAAGAGGCGGATAACTCGTATTCTTCTAATAATTTTTGAAGGCATTATAACTTCGGTGATGGGCATAAAAAGATATTGCAAATTTGAGATGAGTATTTTGCGAAATTGTAACTGAAATATCAACGCCATCATTAATTCTATTAAAACTTACAAATAATTATATATATATATATATATATTTAAATGACAAAGCGACCTAGGATTTAAGATTAATATGACATTTTAATTCAATTCCCTATGGAGAGAAAAACTTTCCCTGGAATAAGACACTAAACTGTATTCGTTGGTGAGCCTCCAGTTCAAAATAGTAGCCTTGAGTTTCCTAAAGTTAATACTTTACAAATGGTTAAGGAGGAAGTCTACCGAGCGTGGTGGCTAACTTGCTGGCCTACGATATCGTAGTAAGCGAGTTCGAACTTCAGTTTTACAATTACGTTCATTTTTGGACTAAAGAATGAACATTATTCTCCACAAAGCTATAGGATAAATTGTACCACGAGTCTTCTTCTAGAAGGAAAACTTTGGCATTATAAAAAACACGAAAGTTGATAGGCCATTTCAAAAAGAATTTAAACCAGACCAAATGATAATTCTTATTAGATAAGTGAAAACACAAAATGTTTTGAAATCCTTGAAACCTCTTCATTGTGCAAAAATCCATAGGTTTACAAGTTAATAATTGAAACAATATATCTGTGTGTAAATTATAAGCAACAAGTATGTATGAATGAAACTTTATACGCCTGTGCCAAAAATAATGACACTATATGCCCATGAGTAAACAGATAATGACGCTATATGCGTCTCTGCAAACAAATAATGACATTATATGCTCCTGTGTGAAAAAATAATGGCGCTATATATCCTTGAGCAAACAAATAAGGAGACTATATAGCATTGTACCAAAAATAATGGCTGTATATACCCCAGTAAAAATAAATCATAACATATATACCTTTGTATAAAATTGATGACACTATATACATATGTGTAAACATTTCTACGTATTACATACCTCTGTGTAAATAAATAATGAATATCTCAGTGAAAAGATATTATGACGCTGTATACCCCAGTGCAAAGAAATAATGACTATTTATCTGAGAGAAAACAAATAATGACACGATATATCCTTGTGTAAACCAAGAATGACAATACATCCCTGTGTGAACAAATAATGACACAATATTGCTCTGTGCAAGAAAATAATAACACTAAATGCCCCTGTTAAAACAAATAATGACACAATATATCCCTATGCAAACAAATAACGACATTATATACTTCTATGCAAATTAATAATGACATAATATCCCAGTGCAAAAAATAATTATGAAAACTTGAAATATACTTATTTTACTTAAACGTTAATTAAAAAAAAAACGTCGGGATTAAATTACTCGACAAAGATTGAAACGAATAATACATACATACACACACTCACACGCACACACATGTAAACATGTATATTTTTGTGGTACGAGGATCATTACTAAGTTTCCAGACTTTTTTCGTATAGGCACTTTTATTGATTGTACACACATGAAACTCGAGTCTCCTTCGAAGAAATCTCCTTCGGCTGCAATGCAATTGTTGTACCGTTCCAAAAACTTCTGGAAGGCCCCATGGAATGCCCCATGGAAGTCCTCTTGTGTCAGCGTGTCAATGACCTCCGTCACAGCCTCTTTTATCTCAATTGTCTCATAACGACAGCCTCTGAGCCTAGAGAATAACCAAAAGTCACAGGGAGCAAAGTCTGGACTAGAGGGAGGCTGAGGAACTGTCTTGATGTCCATCTTGGTCAAATAGTCTGTGACAAGGATGGAGATGTGGACTGGTGTATTGTCCGGGTGGAAATGCCACTGACCCGATTTGAAGAGTGCTGGCCTCTTCCCTAGGAATCTCTTCCTTAAAACCTCAGCATAGTAACCCTAACCCTAACCCTTTGGATAATCAACCCTGGTGTATGGACTTCCTTACTCCTCCCACACCACTGATCATCCCTCACAGACTCCCTCCCTTCCTCTAATCTCTTATGCCACTCGAAAACTGATGCTTGATTCATGCAAGATGGTCCAAAAGCAGTTTGAAGCATTCAATACGTTTTTGTGGCATTTCTTCCTAGTTTAAAACAAAAGTTTCATTGCATATCGTTATTCTAATGTGTCCTTACGTCCAGATTTCATTTTTGAAATTCACCAGCTGTGACAATTAAGCTTTAGTAGGGTGTATTCCAATTCTTGCAGTAGCTGTTCATTTAAACCTGAAATCATAAACATTGGTCAGTCATCTCATAAGATGTATAGCAATAACCTACGGAATTTTCAAGAGTCTACAACAATTTTAAATGCCTGTACAAAAAAAGCCTGGAAACTTATTGAAGGCACCGCGTATTTCTTAGTTTCGAACTTATTTAAATATTTATCTACCAATACCTGAATGAAAGAAACAAAATCATGAATTCATCGCTACTTTAAGCTATTAAATGGAAAGCAGTAACATAGCATTACTACAGTGGAAGATGTCTAAAATTTATGACCCTATGCCAGATACAAACAAACGAGAGTTAATACAAAAACTTGAGTGGCGGGTATATTAGGTATATATTGCCCTAATGAGTAGAGTGTTCGCCAACAGCCCGAGAGAACAGGATTCAATCAGAGGTAGAGTCATATCAAAGACTCAAATATTTATACTTTATGCCTCCTTGATTAATATTAAGAATTATAAGGTAAGGATCAAGGGGAACGTGGAGTAATCCAGAGAATGGAGTAGCGCCTTCTCCTTCAACTCTGTATGGTACCTATTGAAATGGAAGCTTTCAGGTTACCCTCGACTAAGGTTGCAATCTATACTTTTTACTCAGATTTCTAAAAAGATATAGTTTAACCTGTGAGTTCCAAGGAATTCTCCCTGTTAATCGATTGCAAAGTAACCCAAATTTAACATACCAAAATAAAAAGACAAAGATTTCTTTTTTGTTTATATTTAATTTTCGCGGCTTTAAGATACCTTCAAGATCGACAATCAAAACTATACGGACACAGAAACCAATTCTCTCAAATAGACAAGTAAAAAAGGCACATATCTTTCCAGAGAGACGATACATTTAAGAAAAAAATACCCAAAAAGGAGGTCCTGATAAATACAATAAATTGCATGCCATGGTGAGGCTACACTTTTGGATCTGTGAGGAATATTGTGTCAAGCCTTCTCCATAACTGCAAGTCCCCTCTGATCTGAAATAGGAATACATATTAGGCTCTATATATCAGTTTGATTGCTCACTTGATTGATTGATTTCAACTGCAAGTCAACTGGTCTAAAGTAATTCTATGCCTAGTAGTTACTAAACCACGTTCATTGAATGTTCGTGAATACAGTTTTTTAAGTAAATTTTTTTCTCAAGAAATTTATTTTTTGTAATTGTTTTCTTTGTTTTTTGGTTGTTGTTTTTTCGTACTGGACTATCAAATGTGACCATCTTTTTATGGAGATCTATTTCAACTACTTGTCACCCTATATGTACAAACACTTCTTGCCAGAGAGAAGCTGGAAGTATTGACAATGAAAGGAATCTCGAGACTCCAGAGATCTGTAGAACAGGAGCCTCACCATCAACCGAGACATGCATCAATACGTGACTAGCAAAGGCATGGACAGCTATCGGTCATATGAAAGTCAGACCTGACCGATAAAAGTTTTTTTCCAGGCAGCGGTCGTATCGATACTACTGTATAGATGCACTACATGGAAGCTATCAAAACGTATGGAGAAAAAGCTTGACAGTAACTACACAAGAATTCTGCGAGCAATATTGGACAAGTCCTGGAGGCAGCACCCCACAAAGCAACAGCTGGACGCCCATTTACCACTCATTAGGAAAACTATCCAATCTAGACGAACCAGACATGCTGGAGACTGCTGGAGAAGTAGGGACGAAATCATACGTGACGCACACCTGTGGACCCGTTCACATGGACGAGCAAAGGTATGAAGACCAACTAGAACCTACATTGAAGAGCTCTGTGCAGATACGGGATGTGACGTTTAGGATCTGCCGGAAGCGATGGATGATAGAGAAGGGTGGCGGGAGAGGGTCAGGTATATCCTTCCAGATGATGTGACATGATGATGTTGATGATGATTAGACTTTTTGTTTTATATATATATATATATATATATATATATATATATATATGAATGTCGCATCCATCTTAAGTTAAGCCTTTAAATACAAAATGCCGACAACTAGACTAAGATTTTTGTAATAGGGATAGTTTCTGAAAAGCCTGGAATTTTTGTCTCTGGACAAAAAGATAATTTTTTTAACAAAAGAAAATTCTGTCTCCTTAAAAAATATCAAGTCTTTGTATTCAAATTGATGGATAATATTTATATACTTTATAACTAATGAGATAAATACAACAAACATCATCATCATCATCATCATCATCCTCATGTCATGCCGCTAGCACGGATATCCCTGGTCCTCTCTCGCCACTTCTCCCTATCGGTAATCGCCTTCGGCAGGTCTTCTGGGCTACATCCCGTATCCTCACATAGCTGCTGTATGTATGTTCGAGCTGGTCGTCCTGCTTTTGCTCGGCCATATGTGGGGGTCCATAGGAGTACATCACTTATGAGCTCGTCCCTGCTTCTCCAACAGTGTCCTGCATGTCTGGTTCGTCTAACTTGGATAGTTTTCGTGATGGGAGGCAGGTGGCCGTATAGTTGGTGCCTTGCAGGGTGTTGCCGTCAGCACATGTTCAATATTGCTCGCAACATTCTTGTGTAATTGCCGTCTAGCTTCTTCTCCAGCCGTTTAGTTAACGTC
>OY757904.1:34344411-34464411 GCA_963585895.1 Sepioteuthis lessoniana | reverse complement strand
GTCTGTGATGAGAGCTGTGGGAGGAGTAAGGAAGCCAATACACACAGTTGATTGGTCAAAGGGTTAGGGTTAGGGTTACTACGTTGAGGTTTTAAAGGAGTCCAGGAAGATATTCCTAGGGAAGAGGCCAGCACTCTTCAAATCAGGTCAATGGCATTTCCATCTGGACAATGCATCAGTCCTCAACTCCATCCTTGTCACCGACTATTTGACCAAGATAGGCATCAAGACAGTTCTTCACTCTCCCTGTAGTCCAGATCTTGCTCCCTCTGACTTTTGGTTATTCCCTAAGCTTAGGGGCTGTCATTATGAGACAATTGAGGAGATGAAAGAGGCTGTGACAAAGGTCATTGACATGTTCACACAAGAGGACTTCCATGGGGTCTTCAGGAAGTTGTTGGATCGGCACAACAAGTGCATTGCAGCCGGAGGAGATTACTTCGAAGGGGACTAGAGTTTCATGCATGTACTATCAATAAAGTGCCCATACAAAAAAAGTCTGGAAACTTATCGTATGTACCGCGTAATTGGATAAGGACAGACATAGAATCCTAGAATGAAGCCTTTGGAAAAATTGGTGTCGTAGTTTCTGTAATTGCGTTGGATGGTATTTGTGGGTATGTGTTGGTGTATACCAGTTGCAAATTTTAGTCCGAGGCTAAGATCATCCATTTCAGCGGCAAAAAAAAAGGAAATTCATTTAAATTTAGGACCATTTTCGAGCGTCCGATTTCTTTCCATTTGCTTTCAGACAAAGGGTACAAAAAGTTGGTGGATTGTTGGTAGGAGTTGATGCTGTTATTTATTTATTTTTTTTTTCATCCGATGGATATTCTAGTAAAAACTCAACAAATCGTCATTTAGCTGTTATAAATTTATTTCAGTTAGCCATCTATAAGAGAACCAACCTCCGAAGAGCTTGGTTTCTCTAATAGAGGGGCTAGCTGAAATGAATTTATAATAGCCAAACAATGGTTCGCTAAGTTTTTTCATGTTATTTAAATTTGCTCTGCATGAAATTTGTAAATTTATATAATTATCATATATTAAATATTCTCAAATAGAATAATTCCCAACTCACCTGCTATAGGGTTGCACCACATGGTCTCTAACTAAACGTTTGGAGAAAAAGCTCGAGGACGATTACACAAGAATGCCGTCAGCTATATTGAACAAGTCCTGGAGGCAACACCCCACAAAGCAGTAGCTCTACGGACACCTACCACTCATCACGAAAACTATCGAAATTAACGGAACCAGAAATGCAGGACACATCAGGAGAAAAAAGGACGAACTCATTAGTGATGAACTCATGTGGACCCCTTTACACGGACGAGCAAAGGTTGGACGACCAGTTCGAACCTATCTACAGCAGCTCTGTGCCGATACCAGATGTAGACTGGAAGATCTCCCAGGTGGATAGAGATGGGTGGATAGAGAGGATAAGAGAGAGGCGTTCTGGCAGCGCTACATGATGATGATGATGATGATGAATTCTGTTTCATATGTATTTGTTCGCACACACTGAAATGGTTTCAAGTATTGACGTTTAATCATAATGACCAATCCCTCCGCTCGGGCAGGATATGACACAAGGTCAATTTTTAAGCGGAGTTTAACAGGTTTCACTTCACAGTTTTCCTTCTCCTAGACTAGTTTCCAAACCAAGCTGTGAACCTAGTCTGCCCTACTATTTACCCAGAGTTGGAGGGAGAATAATTGGATTCATACGTTTCCCAAGGGTATTAGCGCTATGTGAAATGCAATCAGACTCGTCCAGGATTTGAACTTGCGTCGCCGTGTACATTTCCTACGACGATAACCATTACACCACCTGCACCCCCTATATTGTCGTGTAATACTTATAATTCTACCCAATATTAATTATTTGTTTGTATGCAATTTAAATGATTTCAAGTATTACTAACTCAGTACAATTAGCACACTGCCACCACTTTCTAGCTGCTTTAAGATAAGATATTGATGGGTACTTGTTTACTACAAGAGCAATTTAAAGAATACGGTCAGGACAGCATAGAGGTGCAAGTGCATGATTGATTGGAAAGGACATATTCGACTACCATTATAGCCCGGTAGGAGCCAAAGTGGTATGTTGTAGATCACATGACCACTTTTTTTACCGCATCACGAATTGCCCAGGCATCTGAATCCTGTCTTTAAACATTACAGGTTGCCCCTCCCATATCCTCGGCCAACAGGTTACGTCAATGTGGATAACATTACGTCTGTGTATCCTACTGTCCCAGCCAACTGGGCGGTTTCCGTTCAAGCAGTGTGTCTGTAAAAGTCCACTTTTTGCTGCTTACTAATTTCTTAAGCAGAATGTACCCCGGAAAAACAATTACCGACGCCGACTACGCCGATGACATAGTGTTACTTGTAAATACACCCAACCAGGCCGAAACACTACTGCATAGTTTGGAACGAGCCGTCGCAGTCATTGGCCTCCATGTCAATGCACACAAAACTGAATACATGTGCTTTAATCAAGCATGCGACATCTCCACACTCGTCAGAACCTCTCTGAAACTGGTAGAAAAATTAACCTACCTTGGAAGCAGTATATCATCAACCGAAAAAGACATCGACACTCGCCTAACAAAGGCATGGACAGCTATCGATAGGCTCTCGATCATATGGAAATCAGACCTGACAGATAAAATGAAACGCAGTTTCTTCCAGGCAGCGGTCGTATCGATACTGCTGTATGGATGCACTACTAAACGGCTGAAGAAGAAGCTAGACGGCAATTACACAAGAATGTTGCGAGCAATATTGAACAATTCCAGGCGGCAACACCCTACAAGGCACCAACTGCCTCCCAGCACGAAAACTATCCAAGTTAGACGAACCAGACACGCAGGACACTGCAGTAGAAGCAAGGACGAGCTCATAAGTGACGTACTCCTATGGACCCCCGCATATGGCCAAACAAAAGCAGGACGATCAGCTCGAACATACATACAGCAGCTATGGAGGATATGGGATGTAGCCCTGAAGACCTGCTAGAGGCGATGAATGATAGGGAGAAGTGGCGAAATAGGGTCAGGGATCTGTGCTTGTGGCATGAAATGATGATGATGATATATTATGAACGCCAACAAAGCATATGAGGAAAGCTTGATGGCAATTGAACATGAATGCTGCAAGCTGTATTGAACAGGTCCTGGAGGCAGCATCCCACAAAAAGGAGCAGCTGTACGGACATCAACCACCCAGCTCAAACACCATCCAAATTAGACGTTCAAGACTTGTGTGACACTGCTGGAGAAATAAGGGTTAGCTTATTAGCAATTTACTTCTGAGGAGCCTCTCACACAGACGAGCAAATAACCTATCTACAACAGCTCTGTACTGATACAGGAGGTAGCCTGGAAGACCTACTGGGAACGATGGACGGTTTGGACGAGTGGCAGGAGAGATTCTGGGAAATCCGATGATGATGATGATATATTCTATGCAATCTATTGATAATAATAGCCAATGCACTTATATAATGTTTACATTAGAGAAAAGAAACTTTGGTGAACTTGTAAAATTACAATAAAAATGCATGAATTCAGCTATTTTTCTTCAAGTGTAAGGAAGATATTTTATTATTGATTGAAAGGAAGAATTGTTTTACTGAGTTGACAAAAAGATAAGAACCGAAACATTGATCTGTAAATGATTTCCGATATATATTTACTTTTTCAAATCACCGAAAAATATTGTGTGCACGCAGTAAGTTGATTGTAATTTCCTTTGTATAGATGTTATATTAGATCAGAGACATTAAAAAATCAATACTGAATATTTTACACTGGTAAACATGTAACTCTTAAACACTAATGAATAACGACGTCGAGCCTCAATTCCTGAAAATGGAAATTAGTCGTTGAGTTGATCTGTTTGTGTTACCATCGAGGAATCGTGCTGATAATGATTATGATGATTTTGATAAGAATGAAACCAATGTATCTTAAAGCAAAACATATTGCAAAGCTAATTCATGCTAGAGACACGCTTTTTTTTTTTTTTTTGTAAAATACCAATGTAATTCAAACATTAGGAGGTAATGCAGATAATAAAAAGGTCAAATCTATTAATGATAATGTGTCGCATACAGAACCGCAGGACAAACAACGAAGATATAGATATATAAAGATATAATTAATATTTTTATTCTTCAACGACGACGATTATGAGTAGTAGAAATACACTCAGAGAGAGTTCGCACATATTTTTCTTCTGTGGCAGGGACCATTTTTTTTAAGTAGTGCGATAGCCGGAGAATACACACGTTGTGGTAGGGAACTGACAGGTCTGCTTGAGTGACCAGTGGGTCTTTTCCTTCACCTGAGAGACCAGCGGATCTCTACCCCTATTCGTAGCTTTACATTTCGATTAGTTAGAGCTCATTTAGTTGTATACACTTAAATCGTTTCAAGTATTGCTACTTAACATTAGTAATCATATTTTCAATTATTCCTATCTAATTTGATATTTATTGTTTTCACACAAATCTTTTCAGGTATTGCTGTTTAACACTAATAATTATATATAATAATAATGATAAGAAATCCTTTTAAAAGATATAACAGTTCTATTTGTCCCTAAGATGGGACCTTAACAGGTACTACCAGTCCGATTCAGAGTGGACCTGAGAGTAACTGTAATGAATGGATTCTGCGTATTCCTCAAAATCCAAAACTTGAGCCTCACCATTCAGATGCTCTTTTATTTCATATTCAGAACATTCACTCACTTGTCTTTCTGTTATTTCGGTTAATATTATAAATACATATTTGAAAGCTTCATTTTAAAGAAGTGGATATCACTGCGGAAACAAATTCAGTCCTCACATAATTCCCCAGGCACACGTATCTTAGTATTGATTTACCATTAGTTTAGAAAATGTAAACAAAAAAAAATAATCAAATAATTTAAGATTACAAGTATCATGTTTGTTAAAGTATGACTCTTCGAGAGACCATCGACCTTCACAATGGAAGCTGAATAAATATTAATTAACAAATAAAAAATATATCAAGTCGCAATAATCAATTAATTCAGCTAAACTTGCTGTATATTTCACAATGATAAGTTGACTTAATAAGCCATAACACTATCTCAGAGATGAGTTTTTTTTTACAATAGACGACTGAAAAATATACAAAAAAGCATTATCAAATACATTTTCTTATTGGGGAATGAATTGAAGATCATCCCATCTCATTGGATTTAAATCTACTCTTCTATTATGCGAGATGCAGGAAATGGAATGGTCCAATCAGTATATTGACGCTATCTTTAGGGGGCACACATGGTTTAATGGTTATCATCGAAATGAACACAGTGACACGGGTTTCAATTCCGAAAAAGGCTGCTTGCATTTTATATAGGTATGCACCCTTGAGAAAAGTACGTATACCGATTTTCTCTCTCTAGCTATGGCTAAGCTCTTTAACTTTATTATAGAAACGAGTCCAGAAGAAAAACTCTGAATTGAAACCAAAAAAACACTGTTAAAATTTATTTTTTGTCGCATCTTGCTCCTGTAGAGGAGTTGGTAAATACGTATTGATAACATTCTCTTCAAATAAAAAAAGTATTTTTCTGTTCTTATGGATAGGACACCTAAACAACAATGTAAAATGAACCGGGAAAATCTTTTGATAACATCGTAAGTATAAACATTATGAATTTGATAATCTGAATAAGATTTTGGATGAAAATAAAATTAGAAAAATCTATTAATAGGAATTTAATGTCGAGGTGTATGCGTGTATAAGCATTCCCTTCTTGAATTTATGTATTTATTTTCCATCTACGCGATGTTAGTGTAGGGCACCATTATTTGAGAATACATGTATAATCGAAATAATATCAATAAAAACGAGAAATATTAAGAGAAAGATAGGGGATCAATATATCTGCAATACCAGAAATTTTAATTGGAATTAGATACCAATTTTTTGGGGGGAAACAGTCCGATGTATTTGACATGAATATGTGTCAGATTAATTGGAATCATTAATAAGGAAATGTCACAATGAATATTTCTTTTCATGATGAAGCTACAAATCTACTGTATGTTTACCTAAATATAGTTATTGATTAAGTATTCAGCATTACTGAAACGAACTCTAAATTAATTTTCCAAATAACATATGATTGTGCCTATTTATGCCACAATATGTATTTTATGTTAATACATATGCATCTATATGTATATGTATGCACACATAAATAAAAAAAACACATGCTCACGGGTGAATGTCAGTGTTTCATTTTATACAGATTGTGCTTATGCATTGCAGAATACATTAGCTAAATAGATTATAACTATAATTCCAAGAAATATTACACGTAATTACGCATATATATATATCCTTCCCAAACAAAACATAGAAAAAAAAAGACAACTTATTTGCTTACGCAACAAAACGATTATTATCTGATGAAATTTTCGAAAGAAATTTTATGCCCGAATTTTAACAACTGATTCTTTAACGAAGTTTTGTAACAAACAGAGGAGAATTCGCTTGTATAACTCATTCCTATATGTACCCCATAGTAATTAGGTATAGAGAATCAGGTGATTAGTGTAAAAACGTGATATTATTCATTTGAAATGATTCTGGAGAAACTTGTCACAGATTTCAATTAAGTATTATCCTAAAAGTGTTTGCACAGCGCTTTCTCCCTAATCACCCAGTGTTACAATGATACAATTGAGAAAGTTTCCTTAATAAAACTTGTAATGAAATCTCTCTCTCTCTCTCTCTCTCTCTATCCCCCTCTCTCTCTCTCTCTCTCACTCTTTCCAGCCTTTTCCCCTCATTATTTCTCACTATCTCTTCTCTTTGTCTTCCTCTCTCTCTCTCTCTCTCTCTATATATATATATATATATATATATATTGGCAGAATTTCTTCATTGATACATATTTGATTGAACATAATAAACATTTTTGTCTACATATTTTTTTATTGATCCTTTCGAATTGCCGTATTGATTTTATGAAATTTGACGGGAAATTGGTTGATAAATATTCCATAATTAGTTATTTCCCAAGTACTTTCTGCCCAGCTTGGGGCCATCATCAAGGGAGGAAGTTTTTCACAAGTCATGTAACTTTTGTATGTACATTACTACTTTGTAGGAAGAGCGTTTGTACTGTTATATTGTGTAGCGTTTAATTTTCGAATTTGTTTCTATAAATAGCGTCAGTAGCTAAAGACATTTAAGTAGATTAGCACTGGTTTCAAATTTAATTCTATTATGTATGGGTTATATGTTCCTAATATGTAGTGCCTCGATAATCTGTAGTTTTTGTGTGTTATTTTGATGTTCTAATATCGTTGTGTTTTCGGTAAATATTTTTCGTAATTGTGTTGTTGGGTATGAATGAGATACAGTGTGATAAAGGACATTTACATTGACCCATAAGGTTTTTTTTTTTTTTGCAAAACACCAATCGAGGGAGAATAATTACTTTTTAATGACTAATTTCGAGGTTTTAAATTTATTATAGTATATAATAAGTTAAATTGCTTTTTAGTAGGATCTGTGGGGAATGTGTTTCTATAAATCAATGTTTTTAATAGTTTTTAATCTGATTTATAATTGTAGTACATTTTATTGCAGTAAAAAAAAAGTTTGATAAATGTTTGTTAACTGGGTGGAGTAATACAGTGTTTATTTTGTTGGTAAACATTTTTAATCATACGTTTATCACAAATACCTACACCATTCTATCGCCTTACAAAAACAATAAAACAGCTTATTTCACCATACTTACCAACTAAGTATAACATAAAATCTACACACGACTTAATTCAAGTTCTTCATACAATTAAATCCAATAATGGTATGTCAGCCTCACTGGATGTAGAAAATCTATTCACAAATTTACCAGTCAATGATGTTATCATAAATAATATTTATAGTTACCCATCTCTCCCTCCTCCTAAAATCAACCCTAATATACTTCAGAAACTACTTCTAGCATGCACTAGAGAAGTTCAAAATTCATGAACATCTTGGTAATATTTACGTTCAGACTGATGGGGTATCTATGGGTTCTGTCATGGGCTCGATATTCAGTTATATCTGACCGCGAAAATAAAACTTTTAACAGCATTAACAAACCTCCAATATGCCTAAAATATGTTGATGATATCCTTATTCTTGCTAATGATATTAACGAAATGAACATACTATAAGACAACTTCCCCCAAAATTCAGTTCTAAACTTTACTCATGAACAAAACAAAAACAATAAAATTTCCTTTTTAGATGTTCTCATTGATACTAACAACAATACTAACTTCACTACCTCTACTTACAAAAAACCCTCTAATAATAACTACTGTACCCTCAATTTTAAAAGCGAATGTCCCTTCATATATATAAAAAAAAAAAAAAAATTATCAATTACCTGATATCCCGTGCCAAACTGATCTCCTCCTCCACAACAATATTTTATAATAATATAATAATAACTACTGTACCCTCAATTTTAAAAGCGAATCTCCCTTCATATATAAAAAAAAAAAAAAAATTATCAATTACCTGATATCCCGTGCCAAACTGATCTCCTCCTCCAAAACAATATTTTATAAAGAGGTAGAAAACATAAAACAGGCTCTCATCAATAATGGGTTTCCTAACTATATTGTTGATGAACAAATTAAACCTATGAGTTTGAGTTGCTTCGGCCGCGTGATATACACGCAATAAACCAGACCCACCAAAATACTGCAAACGTTTAGCTGCGTCCTATTATCTTTCGGTCGTCTTTTATTGTGGTGATAACCTTTTCGTAATGTCGAAGCGAAACCTTTATTCAATCTATGAGAATAGAAAGTCATAACTCTATTCTTAATATTTTTTTATATCTATTATCTGTAATTTGTTAATAGCGATATATTTTTTGGTTAATTAACCTATTTGGTTAATTTGCATTCTTACTTAATTCGCCATTTGTATTTATTCCAGTTATGATAAGTTTCATGAATTAAGTAGGAGATGGAATTGGGCCACAGTATAATTAATAACACTAATTAAATAAATTTTCAATTATGAGCATATAATCTCTGGTTGAACAACCAGAAATCATTA
Organism: Sepioteuthis lessoniana; assembly: GCA_963585895.1. Lineage (NCBI taxonomy): Eukaryota > Metazoa > Mollusca > Cephalopoda > Myopsida > Loliginidae > Sepioteuthis > Sepioteuthis lessoniana. Next base: position 34,455,283 of record OY757904.1, on the reverse strand, counting down.
CATTTCTATTGAATTTATCAAAACACATTGTCATATATCCAATGTTCTTATCTAATACAAATAATCAGCACACTCTATTATGGTTTGAAGTTCCTTTATTTAATACTAATAATTATATGATTTCAAATAATTTCACTCCTAGTCATAATATGCACACATTCATCTGATTTCGAGTAAATTATGGGGAATATCCTAAATAAATAATTAGAGCTTCAAGTAGCTATTTTTGAAAACAATAATATATAGTCATATGGTATCGAAAATTGTACCTAATGCTAATGCACGACAATGACCAATAACAAGAAAGAAATCAAAATAGAAACCAAGATAGAAGGCAAACACATGAAACTATCAACAGTTTAATGTACTTTTGTATAAACGTCTAAGATGATTGATCGGAACCGGAAGTTTAGGGCAAAATTGCACAGAAAACACCAGCACTAAGAAAAACGGAGTCAGCAAGACGCAAACTAATCCCCGACATCAAAAATCAAATTCATGCACACACTTATTATCTCAATCTATCTGTAGGCTTGTGAAAACTAAGCCCTCACTGTTGACCTGCAGAGTCGCATTGAAGAGCTTGGGATGAAATGTTACAATAAGATCTTTCGCATCTAAAACAGAGACCACACCACAAATGAGGAGGTCAGAAAAAGATAAATGCGACCCTCGGGTTACATGACAGTCGGTTTAACCATATGAAGGAAGGAAAAATGACCTGGTATGGACATGTGACGAGATCATCGGTCCTAGCAAAAGCCATACCCGCAAAACACGGTGAGGGAAGGAAGACAGAAGAAGAATTCGGAAGTTAACATCTAGGAATGGATAGCCCAGTAGTTTACCGAGTTGCAGAGAGTAACTCACGGCCAAAATAGATGGTGGGTGATTTTCAGTAATCATTTGTATCGCTACAATCCATCTGTGGTTACAAGATTAATGATGATGATGGCCTCGTGGGTAAAGTCGTTGGTTAAGAATATCTTATTGGTTTCTACCAGGAAAATGGGAATTCGCTTTCAAAATCCACGTTCTGAGAAAAAAAAAATACGTTTTAAATGCAACATAATTGAGAAAGCGAAATAACAGATATTAGATATTCCTCGGGATTTATAAGAGGGTCACAGTAGTCTACCAACATGAATAGAATAAAAGTTTCGGTTCGAAAGTATGTGAAGGTTACAGAATTCGAAAAAATATACTTGAAGAAAACAGCGACCAAAATATATACGTAATTACCCAACACCTTCATCAAGGGCTGGGTTTGAAATGTTCAATCAACGTGGAAAAAAATATTAATCCTAAAAAGAATTATTCATTTCAGAATTAAACGAAACTTCTTAACTGCGCAAACAAATGAGTTATTGCTAGTTTAAAATCTAAACGACAACTGTTTGTTCACGTATTATCTATCTATCTATATATCTTAAAAACATTTATATGAACAGTATTTCGCATTAAATAATCTACAAAGATTGATATGCCATGAAGCCCAACTGACAAACCAGTCAACCGAGTACTCCTCCATCAGATTTCAAGCGAAGTCTTGAGATGAGGGTATACTGTTTTTGTTTTCGACTCTTCATCTTTTCTCTCCTTCTATCTGGCCTCAGTCGACTGTCCTGTCTGTTTTCAAGCTGAAATTTTCACGTCCCTCCCCCGTGGCGATGAGGGTCTGACGTGCCCTTGGGTTATCTTCAAAAACATCTAGTAACAAACTGCTCTGCTCTCCAAATTTATCAGCTGTTAAGATTTTTTCTTGTTATAACAACCGTAATCGTTTTCTTTCTGATTTTGTTCAATAGTCTTCCGAAACTAAAGAATTCTTCTCCATACCGCCATAGTACAAAACTTATGGTATATTTGTATAGATAATCAATGTTCCTATCGCAAACTTGTTCTATGTCTCCTTTTTCTGTATTTAGCTTAGTGTAATTTTTTACCAAGTTTCGTGAAAAGTAAAATGAAAGAATTTAAATAAATAGATTTATTATGATATAGAACATGTGAATGAGATATATGAGACAAGTTTTAATTACTGTACATCTAAAGTCCCGATTCACCAAGATAAACATTAAAATAATAAATTTCTTCTAGTAACTCAGAGATGCATCAGGTGGGTGTCCTCGTCGTGTAATGGTTAAAGCGACGGACTGCAGAATCGTAGTACGCGAGTTCGTACTCGAGTCGCGCTATTACGTTCACTTTCGGGCAAATACCCTTTTGAAAGGTATGAACCCCCTTATCTTCCCAGCTATGGGTTAAATAGTACCACTACTGTTCTTCTAGGAGAATGGCTTTGGCATTAAATAACCTAAAAAGAGTTGATATGCCATTAAACAAAAGAAACCAATCAGAGATGCATAATTCTCATAATGACTGGAAGATCGATAAGGATCAATACAATCAGATTTATAAAAGTGTAGCCAATAAAAAAGAAACCAACATTTTTTTCCAGAGGAAGATATCGCTATTTTTGAGGATTCTGGTTCTTTCTTTGAAATTTTCCAGTTGTTTAACGTGTATTCCTTGACAAATATACGAGGTGCATACGATAAGTTTTCTGACTTTTTTGGTTCGGTCATTAAAAATTGTCGTAGACTCTTGAAAATTCAGTAGGTTATTGCTATACATCTTATGAGATGACTGACCAATCTTTATGATTTTAGGTTCAAATCAACAGCCACAGCAGCAATTGGAATACACCCAACTAAAGCCTGATTGTCACAGCTGGTGAATTTCAAAAATGCAATCAGACACTTTAGAAGAACGATATGCAATAAAATTCTGTTTTAAACTTGAAAAAAATGCGACGGAAACGTATGGAATGCTTCAGACTGCTTTTCGACCATCTTGCATGAATCGAGCATCAGTTTTTGAGTGGCATAAGAGATTCAAGTAAGGCAGAAAGTCCCTGAGAGATGATAAGAGGTGTGGTATTTCTACCAGGACAATACACCAATCCACAACTTCATCCTTGTCACAGACTATTTGAACAAGAGGGGCATCAAGACAGTTTCTCACCCTCTCTATAGTCCAGACTTTGCTCCCTGTGACTTTTGTTTATTCCCTAACCTCAGAGGCTGTCGTTATGAGACAATTGAGTGGATGAAAGAGGATGTGACAACGGTCATTGACACGCTCACTCAAGAGGACTTCCATGGGACCAGAAGTTGTTAAACGGTACTGCAGCCAAAGGAGAATACTTCGAAGAGGACTAGAGTTTCATGTGCGTACTATCAATAAAAGTGCCCATACGAAAAATGTCTGGAAACTTATCGTACGCACCTCGTTTTCTGAGAAAATCAGAAAATCTTCCGTATAAGAACTGATTCTTTTTTAATATTCATATTTTTTATACGTGAGATCTGTATCTGAGTATTACTTTTTTCTTGTACGGAGAACTGCTATTTTGACCAATCTCAATTTGGTTTGGTTTCTTTTTTAATGACAAATCAACATTTGTGGGTTATTTAATGTCAAATCCATCCTCGTAGAAAAACAGTACAGATACTATTTAACCCATAGCTAGGAGAATAATATGGTTCATACCTTTTCCCAAAGGTTTTTGTCCGAAAGTGAACGTAATAGGTCAACTAGAATTTGAACTTGCTTACTTTAAGCACGTGGTCTCGCACTTAAGCCATTATTCCACAGGAATCCCCTCGTCCAATCTGCATTTATGATATACTTATTGTAATATTTTTATTTATTGTAATATGTTCTGACCGTGATTCTGTTGCATTCCCATATACATGTTCATGCAGGATACATACTGACGCAATGAATAACAGACGCAATGATAAAGACGGACGCAGGAAGACTTCTTTAACAAAATATTTACCTCTCACTTTATTGCAAGGGTTCGAAATGTTATTCAAGGTTTGCGTGTGAGAGGGAGCTAGAGACTGAACGAAAACTGCAATATTTTGACCCCAAACTTATGGCCGTCAACGTTGTGTCTTTCTCGTTCTGCTGGGTGATGGCTTTCTTTACTGCATCTTATCAGTAACTTCTCTGGTCCCCAAACTCCATCGGAGTTCCCTAGGGCCCCCTCGGCTGGGTGTGGCTTTCCCTACCACAACTCGTCTATCTCCCACTCCAACTCTACTGCAACTGCACCCCACTGGAACTCTAACTCAACTGGCCTGACTGGGTTATATAATAATTCAACGCCCACACGATCGCCCACTCGATCTTTGAAATCGAATGTTTAATCGTCATCACAGGTCATTGTCTTGCGGTGCATCAGTCTATGAGTGTACCATGGGAATTTTTTAGCTCATCCCATTTCATCAGCCAATTTCCGCCCACGCGATTTCCTCTCATAACTGCCATTAGAATGTGTCACTTCCTTCCGGTGCATCACCTTGGAATGGCATTTTTGGCCGGGCCAAAAGGTCAAAATATAACAATTATTTTCCCTTTTGGTTTTGTTAGCATTGATATCAGATAAATTTGTAATGGTTTATGCCTAATCCTACCATGGAAATCTCGGATTTTCGACGATCATATGATACATTGATTTTTTTTTAAATGTTAAGATACCTTCTCAAAAATAATAAATACTGTAGCATTTAAAGTACTTTGTAGGAACAATTGCAATTACGTATACAAAAGATCACACACCCAAATCCTTCTCCTTGATTGGTTTCCTGAGTGATGCTAAAGAACATTAACTGCCCTACTATCTATATTATCGAAGATATAGATACATGCCTTTCTCCAGAGCAGTACTGCAAAGTGAAATGGAAAGAGCTTCGATCAGAACTTGAACTCAGTTGTCCGTTTCCATTTCCTATAACGATAACAGTTATGTTAAGCACTCCTCCGTTACAAAAATCCTTCGCTACTTGCAGGATAAGAGACAAGGTTAATTCTAAGAGAAGGAGCCAGACAGTTAGACGAGCCAGACATGCAGGACACTGTTGGAGGAGCAGGGACGAACTCATAAGTGATGTACTCTTATGGACACCCACACATGGCCGTGCAAAAGCAGGACGACCAGCACGAACATACATTCAGCAGCTATGTGAGGATACGGGATGTTGTCCTGAAGACCTACCTAGGGCGATGAACGATAGGGAGGAGTAGCGAGAGAGGGTCAGGGATATCCGTGCTACCAGCGCGATATGATGATGATGACAAATGGTATGAAGTTATTATTCTACTAGACTACTTACCTTATCAAGGTTAGAGAAACAAGCCTGTCCAATTATTCATTCATTGTTTGGGAAAGAAGAGAATTATTCATGCCCTTTCAATATTCATTAGAGTGATATGAAACGCAATCAGCCTTTTCCAGAATTTGAACTCTAGTCAATCATTTCATTTCCTAGGATTGTTACGCTAAATGCGCATCGAATTATTCAACCTTAAAGTGAGAATTCAGAAGGATTGCCAAACAGTAGGTTTTATGATGATTATCTACACAATCACTGGTCATTCGTGATATTATGGCCTTGAATCATTAAAAAAAATACGAATCTAAAGTAATTATTTTCTATGAGTGAAATATCATATATTAAAACTACATATCGAGATAAAAGATAATTCACTTGGACATCAAAACGAATGGATCTTGACGCAGATTCTGTCTTCCTTAAAAGTCCTTTATCCTATTTACCAACCCCTCCGCTCGGGCATATATGACACAAGGTCAATTTTTAAGCGGAGTTTAACAGGTTTGAATTCACAGTTTTCCTTCTCCTAGACTAGTTGCCTCACCAAGGCTGAAGAACCCAGTCTGTCCTGCTATTTACCCATAGCTGGAGGGAGAATTATTGGATTCATACCTTTCCCAAGGGTATTAGTACTATGTGAAATGCAATCATTCTCGTCCAGGATTTGAACTCGAGTCACCGTGTTCATTTCCTACGACGATAACCATTTCACCACGGGCACCTCCTTAAAAGTGATTTATAGGCATCTATTTATGTACAACTACCATTTTATGATAATAACGAATATTGACATATAAATGTTACCATAAGTATTAATAAAATCTTAAATATAACCATCGTTTCCTTACTTCATGATATATTTGAATGTAAAATACATTTTTCATTTAGTATTCTTTTTCTGCTTCAGGAAAATCATAATATCTTTAATCAGCTCAACAATGTTAAGACGATCGAATGAAAATATAAAGTTCAATTGTTTAGGAAAAGCTAATACATATATTTTCTTTGAGGAGAACGTTCCGACGATCAAAATCAAGAAAAGTGTTTTAAGATATTCAATGTTTTCTTTCGTCTTGATATTAAGATATTTTGCGTTCTTTACCGATTAAATCGAATTAATATAGATCCTTAAACAAAAGAGGATAGATGAAAGCGATTGTAATGACAACAATGCTGACAACGTATGAATTGATTGGCAGACGGGTAGAGACTATCCAAACGACAGCATTACTGACGAGGGCCAGAATACTGAGACGAGTCCTGGAGACTTGAGTAGACTTGCTGTCACTCAAACTCCAGTGAAAAACCAACAGCTAATACTGATGTGAAAAACCCTAGAGGAGTAAATAATAATAATAATAATAATAATAATAATAATAATAATAATAATAATAATAAACAAAAGAGCAAACCTACCGAATAGTAGATCTTGCCGTCCCAGTGTTTTTGTTTGTAACCAAACTCTATACCAGTAAATGTCTCTAACCAAGAATAAAATAGTATCACATCCGTGATCCCAAATAATATTGCTTAGACACACACGCGCGAGCGCGCACATTCATAGGCATAGACACATGTATGTTATTACTAAAATTATCATTAAAACTGACAGATATCTGATGATCGCATTTTTAACCGTCAAATTTAAAGCAATAGATGTTAAGATCAAAATAAAATAAATGACAAAGAGTCTATTATTTGTTTAACTGCGAAATTAAGCCAAAAAATAGTTTTTTAAGGTAAAGGTGTCGACAAAAAACGAAAAAAAGGCTTTTAAATTGCTCTCGCTGAGGCGAATAAGGATCCCACAATGTCAATAAGAAATATATTGAAAGTCCAAGAGAAAACTGTGAGGATAGCAATTAAACAAGATTTAAGCTCCAACCCCACTTTATTACTCTATATGGGGCGTTTTAGAAAACAAAAGAAATTCAACTATAACTGAGGAGGGAAGGAATAAAATGTCTGAACATTTATTTGAAGTCATATAGATTGTTTCAAAGTCATATTGATGCAATAATTGAAAAAAAAAAAAAAGTCTGTCATATGGAATGAATTGACTGTTTTGGGTTTATCTTCATATTTTGTAGTTCATGTTTTTTGAATTAAAATTAATCTTGTTTTACAATAGACACTTCTATTATTTTACTTGAACATTACACGTATTTATCGTAATAATAACGAGTAGAGCTTAGATAGTTCAACAAACAATAAATAAGTCTATTTATTTCGGTATTGTTGAATTATGAAGGCATGAAATCGATGAATGCACTTTCTTTTTTTTTTTTTTACAAATGCTGCAATTTACTATTGTAATTGGAGATTAAATTCTTATCTCTGAATATTGCAATCTAAAAACGCTGATTTGTTGATAAACCAACAAACATAAAAGTATTATCGAACCTTCATGATTTTAAAAAGTTCCCAAGCTTATGAAATGTAAGCTTAAGTGGAGATTTCATTACTTTCATATTCATACTATGAGGTACTTCCTTCTAATAGCCGAAAGTTATCAAAAACCTATTGCAAAAAAATGTGATAGTACAAAAATATTTTCAAAATATTTTATTTCAGAATTTTAACAGCACATTTAGATGGAGCTGTAGACTGCAGCTCTACAGAGGGTAAGACCTCCACACAACGATTGTCCAATATATGACAATAAACCATCGGATAGTGAGGCTCCTGTTGTTAAGCTGTGGGAAATGCGGAGTACCCCTTCATTGCAATTACTCTTCCTGGGGTGGTAGTCCCTGTTTTGGTCCCATGTATGTATCAAATAGAAATATCTAATGATTTTTTTAATCTTAAAACTATTTAACTATGTGCAAACAAATTAACTCTGGCTTGTTTTAAGATTTTCTCTTCATTCTATTCATTTACGAAATGTAAATATTCAATGTACCTGTAGTGGAAATGACATTAAATAACCAGCAATTGTTGATATGTCATAAAATTCAACCAACTAATCATAATTACACTGATTATAAAAATCTTTGACATTTATCTATTGTATCGTCAACAAATTATTACGTTTCAAAAATTTTGCAGAATAAGTTAAATTTCTTTTACCCAAACTATAATTATACAGATTATATTATTTACGTTAGTTCATTTAACAGTTAAAATGTTTATTATTGGATAACATTTTTTATCAAACTGAACAGCTTTAAAAATATGTTATCAGGATTATCAGCCGTGATTATATCTAAGGTAGTTAAAAAATATCCTTGAGTATTATCAAAGATTTAGAAATGAATAAAATTTCGGCATTAAATAACTCATTATGATTTGATATGCCGTAACATAAATAAAACCATCCAATTTAATCCAAAATAGCTGCGCATCAACGTTGTTACAAAAATGAAATTGCACACACACACACATAGACAAACAGATAGATTGATAGATAGGGAGGGTTATGAACACAGACGTAAAATAATCGTTCCGTTCGAGCACTCATCCGCAACTGATTGACATATTCCTAACTTCTAAACTTCCACTACCTCTCAGTGTCACCTGACTGAGATTAGCCAATCCAAGCTACGTTTTCTAATTGATCTCCGGGTCAATCGTATGTCAATCAAAGTGAGTTGACCCCCACAATTTTCCCATCCACTTAACGGTTTAGAAATTAATTCGAATGCTTCACTTTCAGTCATTAATAGATTTTACAAATAGACAACATAACAACAGTAACTATTTTGACAGAATAATATCCCACTTTAAATAATAAAATCATAGTATATTTAGTTTAGAAGAAAATTGACATTTTATTTTGTTTAAAAAGTCTTGTATACATATTATTTGATTCCACATTAATTTGTACGTATGATAACATTACCTCACAAAAGATGTGTCATTTTTACTTGGGCAAGAGACTTAAATCTTCTCAGAATATAGCCCGATATCCTTTCCAATTTATAACTGCATCCTATTTTTGTAGAGTCAGCATTTGTACTAAAATTCATTTTTATTCATATAAATTTTCGATATAACACAGATAAAAAATGCAACTAATTGTAGTATAATGGACGGGTGTTATCGTTGAGAACGCGCGAGCGCATCGGCTGTCGTCAATCAGAGAAAATGTCACGAACCTAGCGCGTGCGGGCGGAATGTCCTACAGAGTTCAGACGTGATTTTAATATAATCACACATGAATTATCACTTGTTTTACGACTGTTTCACTGATGACATCGAACATTCTGGGATCTTCGATTTGTTCTTCAAAATCTCTATATAAGAAAACAAGTCAGGAGATTTTGGCAGTGTTGAAGGCAGGTTTCAAAACAGGTGCGTCAAAGGTTCAGAAGACTCCAACCCATCCTACCCAGCCTGTTACAACCCAACTGTCAGGAGCGTGTCAACAGCCGGCTATCACCGACACCCGCTGTCGCCACCAAGAAGAAGGGAAAGGAAGAACATAACGAAACGAACTTTTCGAACTGCAACTACTGTAGTGCAAGTGAATAAAAAACGACTACTATTTTTCTCCCTTAAATTTCGAGTTTGAGTATTTCTTTTTCTTACTTTAAAACACCACATTTTGGTCCTATAGTACATAATTACATTCCTTAAATCTTTTCTGGATACGTGCAAACAAGCATCGTGTAATTCTGCTGCAACGAGAACACAACGGAATTAAGAACTGTCTACTTTTACCTAAATTCGTGAAACACATTCGTAGTTCCTGCATAAAAATATGGTTTTCTAAATACTTGAAAATAATCTAGACTTTTATGCTTAAAGTTGCCATTTCTGAAGTGTAAAGTGGAAGAGAAAGAGACAGAGAGACAGAGAAAGAGAGATTTCTCATATATGATGATTGCAAAGCAATTGCTTTGATTAATGCCGGGTGCTGAAAGCATTGATACCGCTTTCATAGTCTTGCACGTTACATAATTCGATCTAACAAATAATTTAAAGTTTATGAATACATCACACCAGAAAGACCATTCCCTATAAACGTAAATCTAATTTGAGGCGTTGTTAGGAATGGAATTTAATTATTTTTCAGTTGCATGGATATCGGCAGTGAGACATATTATTTCCATCTATAGAAATAGTACAGTGAACTTTTCAGGTAACAGGTACCCACAGATTAAAACCCAGCCGAATAGAGGAAATATACAAAAAAGAAAAAAAATAGATGAAATCAATAGATGCGTGTAAAATCTTATCTTTGTTTACAGACAAAATTGAGCTGATAAAGAAATCGAAAATTTATGGACATGTTGATTTATCTACCAGAGGCATTCAATAAATGAAGTGAATTTTGCCTAAGGAGTTGGTAATTGGAAGTAAAGTATACAGTTGTACATTCTTCATCAAAATAAATTCTGATACATCCTTTCATATTCCAGCATGGTTTTCTTTACTGACTGGTGCACTCAGAACCTTTCCTTCACGTGAATCTGGGTCTGTACATGTACGTTCTTATCGATTCAGGCTTGACGTTACAAATCCATATTGAAAGAATTTGTAAACATTTTTACGTAAATATAATTCTCCGAAACACTGCTCATTCTGTCGTAAATGTATATCAATCGCACTTGTTAGCAACTCAAGACTTTATGACACACAGAGGTCTTAAACCTAAAGAACTGTTTGATTTTCTGGCATTTAGATATCCTCAAAATAAATGTTTTTGCGTAACACAGAGTTTACATTTATGGTAAAATAACTATGGGAAAATGTATTCTGCTTTTTAAAAAAATACCCTTATTTATTTTTTTGGTTTGATTGGTTTGGATTTTATAGAATATCAAACCTTGTAGGTCATTAAATGACATACCCTGTTTTTCATGTATATCAAATACATATAATTTGTAAACATATTTTGTAGATAAAATTTTTAAACAAGATAGAGCCTATTTTTTTTTTTTTTTTTTGCATACAGTTAAACGTTTTCAATTATTGCTATATAACAGTCACGATTTAATATCAGTCATTTCTTAGCTTACATAGTCCATAGGTAATTTTATTTTTAAATTGGAACTATTTTATTTGCGTTCCAGTTTTATGGCTGTTTCTACAGAGTAAAATGGTTTCAATCATTGCTATCTAACACTTATAATTCTATTCATTAGTAATCATTTGTTCGCAGATAGTGAAGTGACTACAAGTATTGCTATTGATCACTTATTATTCTATTCAACACTACCTATTGATTTCCACACAGTCATGTATTTCTATATTACACCAAAAATTCAATTTAGGCGCACGGTAAAAAAGTTTCAATTAATGCTATTTAAAACTACCGTATTTGGCAGCTTATAAGACGCACGGGTGAATAAGTTCCACTCCAATTTCAGCCTGGCAAATCAAGAAAAATCAAAGTACTAATAGTAATCGTGATGAAATTAATATAATGAATATTATCAATGTTAACACTTTTAATCTGCATAGTAGCCTTTTAAATAGGTACATGAAAGTTAATCTAAACTCTAAGCTAATAGGACCTAATTTGGCCGATTATTGCGAATTTTAAAATCACATATAGTATATAAGATGCAGGGTACTTTAAAAGATATTTTTAGTGAAAAAGTCAGCTGTATATACCGCAAAAACCATCATGATTCTATTCAATATTAGTCATTCGTTTACGCACGGGTAAATTATGTCCAGTTTTACTATGTATCACAAACAACCCAATAAAACATAAATTATTTTTTTACAAACAGTTTAATTGTCAAAGAATTCTATCTAGCTCATATAAAGGATCCTCTCAGGTGCTACCAAACCAGGTCAGAGTGGACCTGGGAAAAACGACAGTGAAAGGGTACTCCACATTCCCCAAAGTTCGTCGATTGGAGCCTCTACATCAGAATGTTTAGTTTCATATCTAGGACACTCTTTAACCGGGTGTGGGGGTTATACCTTCTGCCGAGATGCAGTCGGTGTATTCTGCCGCCACTGATGATTGGGCTTTTATTCACTGAATGACCTTGAGATTTTACACAATATGCTCTATTCAATCGTTACTTAGCTCGTTGTAGTTTTGTAGTACCGCACGCGTTTTCTATGGTGTGAATGAACAAAGTTTTAAATGTATTCTAAGTGGGCGCTGTGTATGTCAATAAAGTCCCCACGGTTAAAGAGTGAATAGAGGATAAACTAACATCTTTAAAAAAAAGTTACTCGTTCTTTAATGTTCATCGTCAAGGGAAATAAACATGGTGATGCAAGTTCAAATCCTGAACGAGGCAGTTTGCTTTTCACTTAGCGCTAAAAGCCTTGGGAAAGGTGTGAATAAAACTCCACCATCTATGGTAATTAATAGGACAGACTTAGCTATTTAACTATCGTATTGTAACTCGTGTAGGAAAAGAAAAAAATTTGATTTCAAACCTGTTAAACTCCGCTTAAAATTTGACCTTGTGTCACATCTGGCTAGTTATGAGGTGCTTTGCAAATAGAAACATTTAACGAAAAAATGTCCCATTCATTTTATTTCTATTTATCTACTCATTCTAAATACCATATGATCAATCTTTCTTAACTTTGCGATCTATCCGTCGATTGCGATCGACATACTCGGCACTCCTGCACAATTACCATGTATTTATAAATGTATCCGATGATAATATCCGATGAATCTGAGCTTAGATTTCGGTGTAGGATATGGTAGATATGGAAGGACGTCTCTCCTATACAGGACATAAATTCTGCTCAAGAAACATGCAAGAGCCTCTACAAATTAGCACCAGTGTCTTCGAAAGGTACTCAAAAATAAAAATCTGCTTTAAGGACTTCCAGTCGTATTTTCTTTTTATGTAGTGGAGGACCAAGTTTTTCAGATATTTTAGTTGGATTAACGTCATTTTTTCGAGAATTAATGAGATATGGACGTGACGAGTATTCATTTGTTGTAGTCGGCGTATCTGTAAGCAAAAATTATTAACTTTTATAAAAGATTATATCATGCAGGCACACACGGACACGCATGCACACACACGCACAGGCATACACGTACACCCACCCACCCACACACACACACACACACACGCATACACGCACACACACTCAAACACGTACGCATACTCACGCAAACATACCCACATGCGAACAAATAATAATAATAATAATAATAATAATAATAATAATAATAATAATAATAATAAATAGAATAGTTAAAGAACGCTAGGAGAGAAAAACGACTGGAGCGAAGGAAAATAATAGTTGTTCTCAAAAGTCGACGCCATCAAACAAATAGATGAAAGAAAAAAATAAGAAAAGAGTACCTCAGAAGAACAAGGAAACTTCTCGAAACCTCTGCTGCAGAAATATCCTCAAAGATATAAAGACTTAGGCAGTTCTCCTTGTAATTCTTAAAATGGACAAGGAAGGAACTCAGAGAAATAGAGCAAAAGACAAGGAAATTAATGTCTATGCACAAGGCTTTCATTCGAAAGATGACAAAGACAAAATATTTGTGTCAAGCATTTAGAGCTGCCCAGAAACATCAATACAAACTGGCAGAATTGCGCACAGGAAGACAGGGACGTGTTGTTGGTGCGCTTGGGACGGTCCCCAAAGAAGGCCAAAGGAAATGAAAATCAGAAAAATCTCGATCATCAAGACCTCAGCATTGAGATCGGCTAAAATAGTTAAAAGTGTCCAGGAGACCTGAAACGAAAAAGTATCCATTAAAAAAACTCGCTTATTATTTTACTTTTTTGAGAGTTTTTCACACGAACGTTAACTGGACTTTGAATGATAGCAAGTCTCCAGAAGTTTTCTAGACTATTTTCAGAATTCTGTATAATGATATAGTATGGATGGTCTCCAATTGTCCTCTTTTTTCCCACTCTTCCGGTCCCTTTTACTAATATTTTTAGGGATCGTTCCAAGTGCACCAGTTACAATTGGTATCACCGCCACCTTCATATAACCTATTTTTTTTATTTCTATATCAAAGGTCTGACATTTATCTCTCTTCGCTTTCTTTTATCTATACTCTATTGTCTGCCTGGACAGCAAAGTCCACAACTCGGCAGGTTTCCTTTTTTTTTCTTTTCTTTTTTTTTTTCGGTTGACTATCACAAGATCTGGTTGTCTGGCCGAGATTAGGTGATTTGTTTGTATCTGAAAATCCAAGAGAATTTCTGTGCTTCATTATCCAGAACACATTCTGGGTTGTGCAAATACTACTTGTTTGTGTAGTCAAATTTTAATTTATTGCTCAATTCAAAGTAGAAAACTTTCCCCGACCGGTCGCGTCTAGTCTTATACTCCTTTGGCGTTAATTTGCTGCAATCGCTTATAATATGATTGATCATTTCGTCTGTATCACCATGTATCCAACATTTTCTATTTCCTGTGTCTTATCTATTTTTGCTTTAACATAATTGGCGTTGTTTTTTTACTGCTATTAGAAAAGATTCATTTTCTCTCATAATGTTTCCCTTTCATAGAAACGTCCAAGTTTTCTCGTGTGAGATGTCACTCGTTTGTCTATGCAATAACTTTTCTTCCCGATTTTGTTTTCTTGTTAGCGTTGTTCTGTTCTTTTTTAAAGTTGCCTTCGAGTCTTCGTACCGGTATATCGACACTGTCTTGAATACTGGTGAATCCTCTTCCTTCTTCTTTTCGTGACACATATAATCTATGTCATCTCTTGGATGTAAGACCCGATGCATCATCATTAGTTTTCTTGTTCTCTGGTTTATTTGTTGAACATTGATCTGAGATACTCTTTTCTATTTTGTTTTTCATATCCGCTTGTTTGAATGATTTCTGCTTCCGATATTCTCAAGTGTTTGTAAGTTTCTTTTACTCCGTGCGTTCGGATTTTTCTTGATTGGATAATTCTATCCCTTCCGTTTATGGTTTACTTCTCATTTTAAGCATGGCAGATTTTTCTATGCCAAATCCCATCCTTATTTCGTCATTGTATATCCTCACTGCTCGTATTAGGTTTTCCAATTCCTTTCATTTTTAGCAAACACTTCATGATATCCATATACATTAGGGGATTAATGTTTTCTTGGGATTTATGAAGTTTGTATTTGCCTGTGCATTTTCTAAGTATGTAATTGAATGCCATTGCTGCAATTACAAATAATAATGGTGATAGCGAATCTCCCTAGTAGATACCTCTCAGTATTTTTGCTTCAGCTAAACTTTTTCCTCTTGCTGCCAATACCACTCTTGAGGTATTCATGGTATCTTCGATGAAATTTACGACTACGTCAGATATCTTATACGTTTTGAGACAGTCTTTTATCTAACTTTGTGGGACCATGATATATGCCTTTTTCCATCCAGTCCAAGTCATAGCAACATTTTTCCGTCTCGTTTCTTCTCCTTTAGGATTTGTTGTTCAATATACAAGGTTCATTAAATAAGTTTCCAGACTTTTTTTCGTATGGGCACTTTTATTGATAGTACACACATGAAACTCAAGTCCCCTTCGAAGTAACCTCCTCCTGTTGCAATGCACTTGTTGTACCGTTCTAACAACTCCTGGAAGGCCCCAATTGTCTCATAATGACAGCCTCTGAGCTTAGGGAATAACCAAAAGTCACACGGAACAATGTCTGGAAAATAGGTAAACTGAGGAACTGTCTTGATGCCCATCTTGATCAAATAGTCTGTGACAAGGATGTAGTTGTGGACTGGTACATTGTCCTGGTGGATATGCTACCCGATTTGAAGAGTGCTGGCCTCTTCCGACGGAATTTGTTCCTGAACCCCCTTAAAACCTTAAAATAGTAACCCTAACCCTAACCCTTTGGCCAATCAACTCTGGTGTATTTACTTCCTTACTCCTCCCACACCTCTCATCAACCCTCACAGACTCCTTGCCTTCCTTGAATCTCTAATGCTACTCAAAAAATGATGCTCGATTAATGCAAGATAGTTGAAAAGCAGTTTGAAGCATTCCATACGTTTCTTTGGCATTTATTCCAAGTTTAAAACATAATTTTATTGCATATCGTTCTTCTAAAGTATCTACACGTTCAGGTTACATTTTTGAAATTTACCAGCTGTGACAATTAGACTTTAGTAGCATGTAATCCAACTGCTACTGTACGTGTTCATTAAAACCTGAAAACATAAAAATTGATCCGTCATCTCATAAGATGTATAGCAATAACATACTGAATTTTCACGAGTCTACAACAATTTTAAAAGCCTTCACCAAAAAGAAAGCTGGAAACTTATTGAATACACCACGTATAGTACATATGCCCTTCCTCCTGTTCCTTTGTGACATCATTTCTGTTATTTGGTGAACAGTCAACAGTTTATTAGCGAATAGCAAGTCTCCTCCATAATTTCTTCAATGATTATTTTCCACATCATCAGGAGACATGTTATGGGTCTGTTATTGTTGGGGGTTGCTTTTTGGGACCTTTTCTTGATCAGGGTGATCTTTCCTTTGGTTATCTATTCGGATATGCTTGTTTCTTCTAAGCATCTATTCATTTTGATTGCCTGTCTATGGTGGATGTGATTTTCTTTTAAAGAACAGTATCCACGTACGCCTTTATAACTCTGTGTTTTCTTCTTCTTCTTCTTCTTCTTCTTCTTCTTCTTCTTCTTCTTCTTCTTCTTCTTCTTCTTCTTCTTCGTCTTCTTCTTCTTCGTCTTCTTCTTCTTATTATTATTATTATTATTATTACTATTATTATCATTATTATTATTATTTGGGATACAAACAGATCACAAAATCCAGGCTGAAACATCAAACCTTATTTTAATTAACAAGAAATAAAGTAACGATAATATAGTTGATTTTACTGTACCAGTAGACTACAGAATGAAAATAAAAGAAAGTTTAAAGCTAGAAAATTACTTGGACCTTGTCAGAGAGTTAAAAATGTGGTGGAACTAGAAAATAACAGTGGAAGCAATTTAAACTCTCTAGGCCATAGCAAAGATAAAATTGGCTTAGCTAAAATTGGCTAAGATAAGAAGATTTGCTCTTACTCAGAGCTGGAGTGAAAAACTTCCAAGGAGTAAAATATTTTTTAGTTTCTTATGTTTATAAATATCACTCAATATCGGTGATAAAACATATTTCAATTTATTTTAATCTGAGAATTAATTTTTATTTATTGCAGTCTTTTACCCCTCATCTTAGTAGTTTTTGTGTTGTTTCTTCTTTCACTACGTTTCGGCCAAATTTCACCTCTGGCCTTCTTCACCTGGAACCGAAGAGACTCAACGCCTCTATCCAGTGCGCCAGGGGGCCCTAAGGGCGATCAAGGATGGATATTTTGGTCTTATAAATCCTTATCTGGTCTTCCAGAGTCGGGTCCGTACCGAATTGTTTGTACTTGTCTTTAATTGGAATCATTTTGAGATGAGGCTTTTTATTTTAATCTGAGAATTAATTTTTATTTATTGCGGACTTTTACCCCTCATCTTGGTAGTTTTTGTGTTGTTTCTTCTTTCACTACGTTTCGGCCAAATTTCACCTCTGGCCTTCTTCAGGTGATTTACCGCGACCTCAGATAGGAATGCTGAGTCTTGTAACCGTATCCCCAGTAATTACTGCCTTCCATAGTTGTTGTCTATCGCACCACGTTTTTGACCAAATAAACCTCTGGCCGGCTTGGGTAGGATTTGAAACCGCTATCTTCTGACAATGCTCACCTGGAACCGAAGAGACTCAACGCCTCCATCCGGCTAGAGGTTTACTTAGTAAAAACGTGGTGTGATATACAACAACTATGGAAGGCAGTAATTACTGGGGATACGGTTACAAGACTCAGCGTTCCTATCCGAGGTCGCGGTAAATCACCTGAAGAAGGCCAGAGGTTAAATTTGGCCGCAACGTAGTGAAAGAAGAAACAACACAAAAACTGCCAAGATGAGGGGTAAAGGTCAGCAATAAATAAAAAGTAATTCTCAGATTAAAATAAAAAGCCTCATCTCAAAATGATTCCAATTAAAGACAATTTCAATTTATGTTTAAATAATGCTGGCACCGGCAAATGGTGAATCATTTTCTCATCAATGGAATCATCACATCAAGAGTACATCATGTGGTGGGTATAGCAAGCACAGTTAAACTTTTTAGTTTAATTCTGACCAGATAACAAATAAAATAAGCATTTGCTTCATCCCACGACAGAAGTACTTCTCCATTTGGAAGAAAATTAATACGCGAGGACGCATTCGCCAGGAAGATCAAAATAATTAATTTTGGGGTTTTCATAAAGACATTTGTTTTAATGTATGAATTTTAACCTAAAGGACCCTACCTTCTCTGCCAAATTAATTGCTGAGAACTCAGCAGAAAAGAAATCAAAATAACAGAATACACACACACACGCAATATATATATATATATATATATATATATATATATATATATATATATATATATATATATATATATATATATATATATATATATATATATATGGGGGGGTAGGCGCGTGTGCATGTTCCATTCATATCTCAATTCCGAAAGAAAGCATAAAGTATGTAAAAATATTATAACATTTGCAATTTATTCACGCAGTACATTTACAAGCTATATATATATATATATATATATATATATATATATATATATATATATATATATATATATATATATATAATGGAGATTTTTCTTTTTATGAAGGTCATTATTTCGGTGGCATCTCTCGGATGAGCTTTATTGTCACGTAACAAGGGCATTCAATGCAGGTTAAAATTTACGGAGGCAGTGAAAGCAAAGCAATCGGACCAGTTTGCCAAGACCAAACTTGTAGGTAATACGACATGCAATTCACTCACGCTTTATGCCTACGTTAAATGATTCTCTATTCTAAATAAATTCTAGAAATAACTTTTTAGTAGATTTCAGTATGCTGTTGCACTTCTTCTCAATGATATAAAAAGTAAAAGCTAGACATATCCTCTTTCGTCAGTAATACCTTAAAGAAAAAAATAATTAATCACAAACTTTTATTAATTTACCACGTATAAATAGCTGATTGTGTTCCATGGTGTATTACTTAAAGCCTAATTCTGTTTTACTCACACAAAGTCACACAAAGTCACACACACATACACACACACACACATACACACTATATATATATATATATATATATATATATATATAATTTCGAAAAGAACATAGGTAACATAATTTTTAAACATAAAACATCCGTTTATGCAGAGTTCGATGCGTTTAAAATTTACTATTTAACATTGGTAATTCTATTTGATAGTAAGCATTTTTGCTCATGATAAAATTAATTCAAGTATCGCTAATTATTGTCTGCACACAGTTAAATGGCTTCATTTATTGCTATTTATCATTTACTCACAGTAAAATAGTTCCAAGTATTACTACCTAACATTTTCAATTCAGCTTGGGCGGTTGAATACGCCGACTTCATCGTTGCAGTTTTATGGCATATCAACAATTAAAGGCTATTTCATGCCAAATCGTGTTTATACCTATATTAAATATAAATATGATCTTTGCAGATGACTAAGGTGCTCCCTAACAAAGTAAGTCCTGGATTGAACATTAAACTATGTCATTGTGACGTTTCTGTCCAAGAGCTTTGGTGAATGTAGACGTTTCGACACATTTTGATTATATCATTTTTAAACAAGCCTGAGCTCATTTTTTTGCACGCAGTTAAATAGTTCCAAGCATTGCTATATATTAATCATAATTCAATTAAACATCAGTCATTTGTTTACCTATAGTTGAATGTTCAAACAGTTCTATTTCTAACTATTCAATTTAGCGTAATTCGACAATGTTGAATGGTTCGAAGTATTGCCTTGTATCACTAAGAATCCAAATGACATAAGTCAATTGTTTGCTCTCAGTTTAAAGAGTCAAACCGTTCTACTTGACCCATACAGAGATCCCAATCAGAAACTACCTCTCCGGGTCAGGGTGGACCTGGAAGTATGGCAATGAAGGGTTACTCCACATCATAAATCTCCTAGGCTGGAGCCATGCCATCATATTGTTTAGTGTCAAATCTATGACACTCGTTTGAGGAATGTTTTACTCTTCTGCAGAGAGGCATTCGGTGTATTCTACTGGTTGTGATGTGCGTGGTTGGTCAGTTGAAGGTTAGTTGGTTTTATGGCATATCAACCTTTATAGGTTATTTAATACCAAATCAATTTTCATACAAATTTCAGTTCTATTTCAAACAATTCAGTTTAGCATGATTATACAGTTTAATTGTCGAAATAATTTCTATTTAAAGTTATCCGGTTTAGAGTTAAATCTAAAAACAGTTTTATTTCAGATGATTCAGTTTAGCATAAGTACGCAATTTAGATGTCAAAACAGTTCTATTGCAAGCAATTCAGTTGAGCATAACTACGCAGTTTGCATGATAAAACAGTTATATTTCAAGCAATGCAGTTTCGCATAAGTATGCAGTTTAGTTCAATTTGACCCATAGATACGATCCTATCAGATGTTACCACTCTGGGTCAGAGTGGACCTTGGATTGATTGCAAGAAAGGGGTACTCCGCATTCCCCAAAGCTATTCTGGAAACTCACCATCAGATTGTTTAATGTTATATGCGGGACACTCGTTGGAGTGGTCTTAACTCTCTGCCGCCGTGTAGTAGGTGTGTTTCTTCAGGCCAAACCGACTGAGCAACGGGATGAACGCGTAAATTTAGTGTATTAGATTGGAATACTTCATATCTCGAGATTCTCATGAAAAAATGATGTATCAAATGTTAATATGGATGTACATAGAGCATAATTCCTTAACCTCTAGACATAAAATAATCTTGGCAGTTTGCATTCAGGTAAAATCAATCAGTATAATTAATCACTTATTTCTGCTCATATTTGCATCATTTATCTAACCGATCTATTTAACCAATAAGTAGGACCCTAACAGGCATTACTTCACCAGATCAGAGTGGAACTTGGAGTAATGTAAGGGTACACTTCCCTCCTCAGAACTCCACAATTGGAGCCTCACTACTAGATTCAGGATAACACTTTATTTTCTTGTAATGATGTACTTACTCCTCTGCTGAACATGCAGTACACGTATATTTAAACCCTGCTGACAAGGTTTACGAAGATCATATTTTACATTTACATGTAAGCATACAAATTGAAATCGAAGAACATTTACTTGAATTTCTCTCTAAGAAGAAACCAACATAGGGTTTAGTCAGAATTTAAGAGGGTTGGCTGAAAAGTTCATTGGCTGAAAAGGATACTTTCATGGACTGTAACCAAATAAGATCTGTTTTTTAACATTGCAATCCACACACTTTCATCTTCTGTGTTGCAGTCCTTGGATCTGATTAGTCAATAAACTCATCAACAGTGGATATGATGTCATTCTATGAACTTTTCTACCTAAGATCTTTTCAAGTCCCCTTCGTTCAAACGATTTTATCTTATCAATCAACTAATAGCAATAATTCTTTGAAGGTCAAAAAACACAACAGATTATTCTCTTAGTGTCTAGACTACTGGAAGACTGAAATCACATTTTAATTCCTCCAATAACGGTGTTTTAAACATACGTATGAGCAATCTGTAGTTAATTTATACTTAAACTGTTCCAGGAAAACCTGATCCTAAAATGATTGTACAAATCCTAAACGCTCTCCCTGGTACTGAGTTGAATTCAAATAAATTACACATTAATACGGAACAATTATATGAATGGGATTCTCACTGTTCTTCTCTTTATCATCATCATCATCATCATCATCATGTCGCGCCGCCAGCGCGGATATCCCTGACCCTCTCTCGCCATTTCTCCCTATCATTCATCGCCTCCAGCAGGTCTTCAGGGTTACATCCTGTGTCCTCACATAGTTGCTGTATGTAAGTTCGTGCTGGTCGTCCCACTCTTGCACATCCATATGTGGGGGTCCACAGGAGTACATCGCTTATGAGCTCGTCCTTGCTTCTCCAGCAGTGTCCTGCGTGTCTGGTTCGTCGAACTTGTATAGTTTTCGTGATGGGGGGCAAGTGTCCGTATAGTTGGATTCTCGTGGGGTGTTGTCGCCAGGACTTGTTTAATACTGCTCTCAACATTCTTGTGTAATTTCCGTCCAGCCTCCTCTCCAGCCGCTTCGTAAGCGTCCATGTGGTGCATCCATATAGCAGTATCGACACAACCGCTGCCTGGAAGAAACTGCGTTTCATTTTATCAGTTAGGTCCGACTTCCATATGATCGAGAGCTTATCGATAGCTGTCCATGCCTTCGTCAGTCGTGTGTCGATGTCTTTTTCGGTTGATGAGACGCTACTTCCTAGGTAGGTGAATTTGTCGACTAGTTTCAGAGAGGCTCCGTCTAGTGTGGCAATGTTGCCCGTTTGGTTGTAACACATATATTCAGTTTTGTTTGCATTGACATGGAGGCCAATGCCAGCTGCGGCTCGTTCCAGACTATGTAGTAGTGTCTCTGCTTGATTAGGCGTATTCGCTAGTATCGCCAAGTCATCAGCGTAGTCGGCGTCCGTGATTGTTTTTGCGGGGTACCTTTTGCTTCTTCTCTTAGTCAGCTCGAAGCCATTTTCTCTGATTTTGTCGATCGAAGTCCTAAGCACATAGTCTAGACAGATGATAAAGAGGTACGGGGCTAGTGTGTCTCCTTGTAGTACTCCTGCAACAATGTCGAAGTATTCCGTGTCTCCATCTGGTCAGCGTACTTTCACTTTGGTGTTTCTGTAGAGAATCATTATCGCTGCCACTGTTTCTTTTGGTAGGCCGTATGCTAGTAGGATTTGCTCCATCTTCCCTCTGTGTATGGAATCGAAGGCCTTGGTAAAGTCGACAAATAGTAATGTCGCCTGTAAGTTTTTTGCCCGAACGCCTTCCAGGATTCTACGGATGGTCAGTATTTGTGAGGTTGTGGATCTATTTCTCCGGAAGCCATTTTGGTTCTTCTTCAGGATGTTGTCTATTTTGGGTTCTATGCGGTTTCGTAGTAGGGCATTGTAGATTTTGGCTGCTATGGATGTAAGTGTTATCCCTCGGTAGTTCTTGGCTAGTCCGAGGTCGCCTTTTTTAGGGAATGGAAGGATGCATCCCTTCGTCCATCTCTCTATCCTATTTTGACTATAGACTGCGTTGCATTGCCGGAGCAGTATATCGTCGAATTGTCTAGTCTTCCACACTTCTGGGGGGATCTCGTCTAGCCCTGCCGCTTTCCTATTTTTAATTCTTCTGAGAACTGAGTCGAGTTCTTCTTTGGTGAAAGGACCTAGTTTTACGTCTAATTGCTTGCTAATAATTCTGGTGATCGGTTCATCCGTTATTTCCGGTGGGTTTCCTAGTAGACTTTTGAAATGCTGTTCCCACAGTTTTACTCTTTCTTGTTGGCTTGCAGCTTTCAATTTTGCTTTGGCTGTGCTCTTCCTTCCACTTACTTCGTTTATTGTTTGCCAGGCTATCCTGGATTGTCTGTCTTCCACCGAGTCTCTAATCTTATCTATCTGATTTTGTATGTATTCTGCCTGTTCTTTTAGGTATATTCCTGTTAATTGATGTTGTGCCTTTTCTAGTTCTCGTGCATTTGTGTTTGTTGGGTTCTTTTGATAGCTTTTGGAGGCAGTCTTCACAAGTGCACGTTTTTCTCTAACCGCTAGCGTTTCCCAAGGGGCTCTATATTTAGTTCTAGGTTTTGTTGGAATACCCTTTGCTGCCGCCTCAAGGTGTGCTTCTTCATATATTCTTGGATTTTCCTTGACAGTGACACAAATATCTATATAATCACGGGATTTTTTGGTTTGAAAGCATTCAATTATATACTCATCTTCATACAAGTAGAAAATGTTTTAGCATGTTTTTTAAGTTGGCCGACTGTTGTCGAAGAGGACTCGAAAACTCCCTCTTCTCATTTCCCTGGATTTATCCACTTACCGTTGATTTATACCTTATAATACCGAGTGTTAAGCAATGAGGCATCAAGTACTATTTTTTAGTGCTTGGCATGACACGACCTGGGATTGAACCCTGGTTTCCCGGAGCATTAATGGACACTCTAGGTACTATTCATCCCATGTTAGAGGTAATTATTCTTCTCTTACTAGTTGTAACCAATTTGTCAATAAAAGAAGAAAAAACTTGTTTCTGACATAAATAATTGAAAAGCCCTATCAATACGATTGAACACCAGTTTTCCGGGCTATTGGCGAACACTTTACGCTCTATTTGTCCCCTATTAGAGTAATTATTCGTTTCTCACTACCTGTCATCTATTTGTCAATAAAAGTAGAAAAATATTTTGACATGAATAATTGAGAAATTCTATCTATGTTTTCATATTTATTATTCTATAAAACGCCTGGACAAGCGTAAGCATAGAAATCAAAGAAACTGAAGGGAAAACTCAGTAGTTTCATTTTTTTACAAGTTTTATTCGGAAATTAATCGACAACTTTATATAAACAAAAGTAGCCTTCATATAGCGATGACACCTTAGCTCATTTAATTCTCTTCCCTTTCGGACCTAATACATTTATCTCAAAGCTTCTTATACATATCAAAAGATTCTGTGAGTCTGCTTCTGTGATCGGTGTCAGCTTCTTTGACGCAATTATGTATATTTCAGCCTGTTCATTAGTTTTGCGGGAAAATAGAACTTTTCATAAGACAAATGAAAACTGTGATATGTTATGGAAGTTCTTATACTATGAGTATATGGATGGGCTTTCATTTAGAAATTGATATATGAATGCACAAAAAATAGTTAAACATAGAAATCGTTAGACTCTTTTAAGAAATTTTTAAATTAGCGCAACAGCTAAGGGTTAAGAGCTTAATGTTCTCTACTATTTTCTGCCAAGAAAGGCAAAAAATAGATATATAACTTTCCTGGGGCTATCAGTGTGAAGTGATTCACAAAAGCTTTATTCGTTATTTCATCTAGTCTTGTCAATCCTATTTTCTTCAATAATAATCCTTATTGCACTTGCATTTATCTATCTATCGATCTATCTATCTATCTATCTCCTTTTCTCACCTTCTTTCTAATCCGCTAATCTCTTTTTCTCTTCTTTTCTCTTTTCTTTCTCTCTCTCTCTCTCTCTCTCTCTCTCTCACTATCTCTCAATCTCTTTCTATTTCCCTCTTTTTCTCTATTAATCTATTTATCAATACAGAGATGACACACACGGTCAATTTAATATGCATTGCCTAACCGGAAGCATGCCTACCGGGACGGATAAAATAACACAGTTCCGGTGTGCTTGAGGCGCCAGGAAATCAACCCAGAGGTTACATGATTTAGGCAAGGAAAGGCGTTGCCCTGGGGGAAGGCTTTCTGGAATTAGAATATTTTAGAACATCTGGCACAAGTGCCACTTCACTCCCAACGAAACCAAAATATGTCACAATGACCCTCTAATTCGTGGTGTCACTCAGGAAGCATACCTCTCTAGAAGTTGGTAAAAGAACTGGTTTGGTTCTGTTGGCATTTCCTTATAGACTCCATGTAATAAAAGTATCCTGTCACTATTTTTGAGGAAGGAAACAGATACTCCCTGGGGAATGATTGCGGGAAGTAGGCTAATCATTTTTAAACTTCACACTCGACGACGGGGCCAGGTGCAGGATCTCTCTCACTCACTCTCTCTCTCTTTCTCTCTCTTTCTCTTTCTCTCTCTCTCTCTTTATCTTCCTCATCTCCCTCCTTCTAAGAATATATATATATATATATAATTACCACTAACCCAAATGACTGCATCAGTTATTAATAACAGTTAAGACTATATCAATATGCAGTTTTGTCGTTTAATCAATTGCGGTATACACAGCTCCATAAATATAAAAGATTCCTTCGACGGAGATGAAAATCAATTATGTAAGATTTAGATTAACTGACTGGATAAGGTATTATTTTATTGGATGTGACATCTATTTAAAACCCATATAGAAATCAACAAAAAAAAAGCTCAATATGGAATCTTAATTTATCTAATGTAAAAGTTGTGCTAATTGTCGAAATGACGATGCGAAAATCAACAGGTGAGCCGGGAAAACGTTCTATATGGCTAAATTTCGAATCTTTATTTTTAAACGATTCTACCGTGTAGAATAACAACGATTATAGCAATATAACACTTATTCCCTCAAGGATCCCAGCCAGCGTCCAGTGGGCATACAAAAATAAAACAGGCTGTACCTTTATACATTCCTGCATCAATACTAAATTGAAAGCCGTATTTATACACGAATATGCCCACAAATAGACCAGCTAACCAATCATGATCAAGAGAATGGATTTGCCCACGTGGACACAATGAAATGCTCCAACGTGCTATAAATGACTCTCTTTCTTCAGAGCTCAGGACTTACTCAATACTAAGCGACTGAGTCCTGATTTTGATAACTCATCAAACTTAATAATCCATATCGGCAAACGATGGAGCTGTGGTAAAATCCTGATACGAATTCCGATTAATCGATTTGTTGTCTCGAGCCTAGACTTACGCCATTATCGACAGCGGTGACAAATTTCATTATATGTTATAATATATATATATATATATATATATATATATATATATATATATATATATATATATTGTGGGTACCGGAGAAAGTAATTAAAAATCTGATCTAATTATTTTCATTCTCCTTTCTTTAAATTGAGTGAAGATTTTGCTCAAAACCTAATGTACAAAATCTCTTTTTGTAAACAAAAATAATATTAGAGCTTAGATATTTTTAATGTATACAGTTGAGATTCGCGCACTAATGTATAGTAGTAATTGCTAGCTTAAAATTAGAGCGATATATTCTGTCTGTGCAAAGCTTTTTGTATCATATAAGAACTGTTTTCTATAGAAGTCAGATGAAAACGTGTAAAGAAAATAAAAATTGAACAACTATTTCTTTATTTTCAAAAATTGTTGAGATGAAATGTGTTCTTGAACGAAAAGAATCTATATTTTCACTCAAAATAAATAAATCGAAAGGTGTTTAAGTAATAAATCATAACATACCGTTAGTTGAGTAAGTATAGATAATTCCATACTAATTGAAGAAATAATTATTTCTTTGCTTATTTATAGTATTTACGTATGCTCAAAATTAACCAAAAAATTGGATGATTCATCTCTGAATCTAATTGCTAATGTAATTGTATTTTTATTATTTTTGGCGGAAAAGATTTCTGAAGTTATTGTGGATTTTGATCCATCAATTCTCTCATGTCAAGTCAAATACTGTTGTCTGTGAAGTATCGCAAACTTTTTTAGCTAGCATGAATATGCCGACTGGTTAATACATGCAAAACTACAGACAAAGATTACAGCTCCCCGAGCCCCATTTTTTGGCCCAAAAATTAACTCAATTTTCGTATGGAATATAGTTGTTTTGCCATATATATATATATATAATAATAAGTTAGTAAAGTTGGCGACCGTAGTCGAGGGCGACCAGAAGGCTCCCTTTTCAATAGCTACTACACCGAGGTGTAGGGGAGGGCGCTACTCCTTTCCCTGGGTTGCTCCACTTTACCCTCGATACATTCTTTATATTGCTGAGTGTTACGCTAGGAGGTATCGAGTATCATTTTAAAGTCTTTGGTATGATGCGACCTGGGATTGAACCCAGGTCTCCTGGATCATTGGCGAACTCTCTACCCACTCGGTCAATGAGCAGGTGAGTGAGCAGAAAAGCTCATCGACTGAAAACTTTATACGATCAAGTCATATATACTATTGATGAGGTTTTTAAACAATCTGATGGTAGGAGTGTGCTACAAAGGCGAATATGTAGAAAAATAAACTTTTCTTGGTCATATTCCATGAGAGTATCTTGGTGAGCCCACGAACTCTTCTGCCGATCAACGTATATATACGGAAAGGAAAAAAAGAGATAGAGATAGAGAGAGAGAGATATGCCGACCTACAAATAAACAGATAAATGTTATTAATATATTCATAGAAATACAATTTCTTTGGTGAGAACATAGTTGAAATGATGTCGTTGTTCATTATTTAGGACTGGCAATGTGAGAAATAAATAGAGAGTTTGATATTGATTTTTGGAGTGCTCTCAATTTAGCGACTGGCCTGATACACAGCATTATAGCATGCATAACAAACCAATTACAATGGATCTAGTGTGCTTTTATAACTGGTTTTATGTAACTTCTACTTTTGCAATCTGATGGCGTCGCACAGGTTCCGGGAAATAACTATATTCCTTTTGCTTGTTATAAATATTTTACTCCTTACGAGGTTTTCAAATCTGTAGTTACTTTAGGTTTCCATTTGAGTCTGAGTAACATCAAGTTTCCTTGATTCTTCAGGAATTTTCTAAACATTCAGTCCAATTTGAGTAGTGCTGGGATCTAAGAGTTTTAACTTTTCCTAGTATTTTTCCATTTTTTTTCTTTTGATTCTTAGGAGTTGCTCCTTGTGCTGTGATTGTATTCGTTATTACTATCATCTTCATATTGCAGAACCTTTCTTTAACTCTGTGACAAGTTCCTGATATTTCAATAGTTTGCATTCTTTAATGTTAAAACTGGAATCTGCAGGTATGTTTGTTTGTTGTTGTTTTTTTGGTCTATTATTAGGTCTGGACTTTGGAACGAGAATGTGTGATCTTTTTTTTTTTTTTGTTTTGTTTTGTTGTGTTTTGTTTTGTTTTTTGTTTTATTTTCTTTTATTATCATTAGGTCTGGTCTTTTGACCAAGATTGAGTGATATATTTTTTTTGTTTGTTTTTATAAGGTCAGGTTTTTTCCAGGATTAGTTGTTCTGTTTTTTTGTTGTTTTTTTGGCGGGGGGTGCTTTGTCTTTTTTTTCTTTTTTTTTCTTTTTGTGTTTAATTTATTTTTTGTTACTGCAAGTCCCAGAGAATTTTATGGGTTTTAGTTTCTGGTTTGTGCATGCACTATTTCTTTCTCCGATTGAATTTCAGTATTTTGTGCAATTAACAGTAGATCCAATTCCTCACCAAGTTCAGCCAGCTCTTTTACTTATTTTTTACTAACTTTCTGTTTCCACTTTTTATCTGCCTTCTTACGACACCTCTCTTTCTCTTCGTTATCTATATATGATAATCCCTTGGGTCCAATCTCATCCAACGTTTATGTATATATGGAAATATTTTGAACCCCTGTTATTAATGATTCCATTTCTTCCATCTTCCAAGTCCTGCTCAATGTTATCACTATAATTATATTAATCATTATTCTTTCTTAACGCCTTACGAATGTCAAGTCCAGTTAATTGGGACTGCAGAATACACCAACTGCATCTCTGCAGAGGGATATCACCTCGCTTTCAACGAGACTCCCGCATATGACACTAAACACTACGGCAAATGTGAAGTACCTCTTCGTTGCAATGCTCCAAGGTTTGTTTTGACCTGGAATGGTTACATCTGATACGGTCTTATCTATGGGTTAAATAGAGCTGTTTGATATTTAAACTGTGTACAAACAAATGACTAATGTTAATTTGAATTCTTAGAAATAGAACTGTTAAACCATACAACTGTGTGTAAGTGAATAACTACCTAATGGAATTCTTACTGATAAACATAAATACTTGGAACCATTTAACTGTGTAAACAAATGAGTAATGCTGAATTGAATTATTAGTGTTAAATAGTAAAATCTGTAACAACTTCCCTGTCTGTCAACAAATGATCAATTTAGAATAAAATTATTTAACTTAGATAACAATAATTCAAACCATTTAACTGCGTAGAAAAATAGCTATTCTTGAGCTCAAACAAATTAGTTCTAACTCATCTAAAAATGAAACTACCTACAAAATATTCACTTACAAACCATATATATATTTATCCATTTAAATGTACACAAATAACTGGCTGATATTAAATTGTTACTATTACATAGCAATACTTGAAACCATTTAATTGTGTGAAAAGGATCAGTAGTAAATAGAATTATTCCTGGTAGATAGAAATACTTGAAACCATTTAACAGCGTACAAAACAATTAGTTCATGCTCGTTTAAAATGCTATCAACAAGATATGTTTCCAAATCATATATATCTAATATATTTGCATAAATAGGATTTGACAATAACATACAATGGTTGATGTGCCATAAAGCCAACCAATCTATACCAAAGAGGCAAATGTTTCAAACTAGCTTAAAATGATATTTTTTCACTGGATTCTGAGTGACAATAAGTCTTGTCAATTCTTTGGGGATCACCATCCCAAATAAGTTTTGCTTGCCATTGTTAGTATTACTGCAAGAAGAAGAAGAAGAAGAAGAAGAAGAAGAAGAAGAAGAAGAAGAAGAAGAAGAAGAAGAAGAAGAAGAAGAAGAAGCCTGAAGCAGGTTAATGATTATCATTACCGGGGAAATAATTGAATAACAGCTAAGAAAGCTTTTTGTTCATTCGACATTATCTTTCGTTTAAAATACTTAAGAATAGCTTTATCATGCTCTGAACCAGTCCATAAATATCAAAATAAGGAATAGCACAATATCGAGTGTGCCAGATTGATTCATAGAGAAGAGAGTGATCAACTCAGCAAACTACTTCCCTTTAAACTATATTTCTTGTAACATATTTCAGTTGCGTCTATTGCCAACCCGTACAGAGAGAGAGAGAGAGAGAGAGAGAGAGAGAGAGAGAGAGAGAGAGAGAGAGAGAGAGAGAGAGAGAGAGACTTTAAATAAGAAGTCAAGAAATTTCTATTTGTCTCATCCGAAATATGCCGAAACCAAAACGAATGTGTAGACCATTTTCTGTTACTTCATCGATATTTGATAATACAAGTGAATCGATATTTAATAATTTACGGAAATTGACAACTATCTCTATCCGTAGACATCTAAGACGAAAAGACTATTTTAATCAACTTAGATATATCAAGTCTGAATTTTTTCAAACCTTTGGACAAAATTGTATTCTAAATTTCTAGTATATATGATAAAATACATTACACATTTAAAAGCAAAAAGACATGATTGTATATGATACCAGTTGTTTAATAAAAACTTTGGTATTGCATACAATATTTTAACCACATAGCATGAATTCTGACACAAGTAAACAATAATTTTCAAAAAAGAGTGTGTACATTTACTGACTGTGTATAGTCCTCCAGAATCATTTCGTACATGATCTGACTAAGTATAAAATACTTTCAGAAATCGGTACATATCGTCTCTAACCAAATATAGGCTTATTACAGCAGTTAGCATTTATATTTTCTGACTGTTTTTGGAAATTTGTACATATGTTTCCAATCTGGAAAAGCGGTCCTCCTGTTAACGGGGCTTAATTCACGCCGACTATATTCTCTGTGCCATTGCTCTATTTATTAGAGTGTTCGCCAATGTTTCGGGAGACCAGAGTTCAAGTCGAGTCGTACCAAAGACTTAAAAAAGGTACTTGATGCTGCCTTGCTTAGCACTCAGCACTATTAGGTAAGGATCAAGGGTAAATTAGAGCAATTCAGGGAAAAGAATATCGCCCTCCCCATCCCTCTTGAAAAAGGAACCTTCGGGTCACCATCGACTATGATCGCCAACTTACTTTTAACTTTATATACTCTGTAAAGGGCTTGGCGCCCCCACCAAAAATGGTGTCCTGCATATGAAACTGAACTATATCCGGTGGCGAAACTTCTATACTGGAAATCCAGTGTGACTTTAACCCTTCCATTTCACTTATTCCCATATCTACTCTGAGCACAAATCTCTTCTATTGGTCAAATATATCTGTTTAAAGATTATTCAGATTCAAGTGGATAAAAAATGAAATTTTAATGTACAATAAAGGGGATTTTCTAATATTTAAGCATAGAATAACACAAGACTGGTTGACATGCCGTTCAAAACAAACAACGAGGCAACAGGCTGCCGGAAATTAAAATATTAATATCCTTAATCCTTTCTAAAACATATAGATATAAATATAAATACAAATATAAATATATATGAAATCTTATTACCAATAAAACTCACGTTTTTGAAACGAAAATCTTCAACCCGCTTCTATGTTACCACATCGTAAAAACCGTATCGTAGACACTACATAAATAAAGCCCAGAGGTAAAGACTTTTAGGAAAGTAATAATACCATCTTCAAAGAAAACATTAAACAGAAAAGAAGACTTTGGAAAACTTTCGAATTTCTTATTTTCTTTTATTGAGAAGTTCATCAAAGTTCGTTTCTGATTTGATGAAGCAAAATTTGGTTATTTGTTTATTGTTTGTTTGTTTGTTTGTTTGTTTGTTTGTTTTGCTATTTTTTTTTTTTTTCCTTTATTTAAAAAAAAACTAATAATAACAGTCGAGTTCATAGTCGAATCATTGCCAAAAATTTTTGAAATGTAAAAAAAAAACAACCCCCCCCCAAAAAAAACAGGAGATTAATGAACCTACTTCTCAGCGTGTCATCAAGTGGAAAGGAGACTGGAATTAAACATGGGAGTAGCAACATTTATGAAATGCGTGCAAAACTTGGGAAAATCCTGGGTTTTAAAAATAAACTAGCATGACATACGAGTTACCTGAAACAATTGCAATAATTAGAAAAGCATAATACTATCATCATTCTCGTCATAATATGATTAGCAGCATCGACGTTACTATAATTTCTCTTGTAGTCAGTAATGAAATCAAAATGATGTTGATGATAATTGCCATTCTACTTTTTTTTATTTCTATTTCTTTAGTGTAAGATTAATTTTTAGATATATATGATTTTTTTTTTAACTTTATTTCATTTTTATTTCTAATAACTTTGAAATAGCTAAAGAGTCCAAAGCAAACTTTTATCTCACAAACCAACTAAATAAAACTGCACGAAGAAAAGGGCAAATAGGTTGTCTCTTGAAAAAAAAACACTCTCGTTTATTTCGATATTGCATTTATTTTTGTTGGTAAGTTAATTGGTTGGTTGGCTGGTTGTTTTTTTTGTTTTTTTGCTTTTGTTGTATGTTGACCTTCGACCCGTCCAAATATGCCATTCCAAAGAGAGCGGAAGTGACTCATTCCGATGGCTAGTTATTGGAAAAAATCGCGTAGGCGGGTTTAGCTGACAATATGAGACAAGTTAAAATCCCGCGGTACAGCCACAGACTGATGCACCGGAAGAGAGTGACATGTGAACTGCATGACAGTTATTTACGCTTGATGACGATCAAACATGTCATTTCAGGGACGGCGGAAGTGACACATTCCGATGACCAGTTATGGGGAGATAATGAGTGTGCGATTGAACTATTATATAACTCGGTGAGGACAGGAAGTCATTGAGTTTGGAGATCAGATGAGTGACAGACAAGATACGGTAGAGAGAACTGCACCTATCGGAGAGGGCCCCCAGACCTCCGGTTGAGCAGTCCAGGAGAATGAGAACGACACACGGCTATGTCCGGAGGTGCTGGGGAGGTCAATATGTTGCAGTCTTTGTTCAGTCTCCAACTCCCTCTCACACACAACCCTTTCAGTAAAGTGAGAGGTATATTTTTTAAAGAAGTCTTCGCTCGTCTTTATTATTGCGTCAATATGTATTCTGCATGTATATGTGTATATATGCATATTTACTATGTAGCTATACAACACTTTACGGTGTATCAATCATATTTGGGTCATTTAACGCCAATTTAAAATTGTAACAATTCAGTTTACTGTAAGTATAGTTTTTTTACAAACAGTTAAGTATCAAAACAGTTATATTTCTAATAATTCAGTTTAGCATAAGTACTCAGTCTAGTTCTTTTTTGCCCATAAGTACGACAGTATCAGTTGCTACCACTCTGGGGCAGAGTGGATATGGGAGCAATAGCAATGAAGGGATACACCGCATTTCCCAAGGCTCAAGCATTCCTGGAACCTCACCATCTGATTGTTTTGGGTCATATCTAGGACACTCGTTGGGTGAGTCTACCCCTCTGCAGATAAGCAGTCAGTGTGTTCTAATGCCCTAGCCGACTGGGAACATTACTTTTGGGGGAGGTCCCCGCGTCATAATGACTGAAATGTCGGCCTGCAGTCTCAAAATAAGGGAGTTAGAACTATAAACCTTGATGAGAACTGTTGGAGGCAGCGACGTTCTCCCTAGGAATTCTACTCATGGACTTACCAATGTTGGCGGATCAGCAAAAACTTGTTTTCATCTAAAGTGT
The DNA here is from genome assembly GCA_963585895.1 of Sepioteuthis lessoniana. Lineage (NCBI taxonomy): Eukaryota > Metazoa > Mollusca > Cephalopoda > Myopsida > Loliginidae > Sepioteuthis > Sepioteuthis lessoniana. The sequence continues at coordinate 34,421,035 of OY757904.1, read as the reverse complement.
GGAAACACTGGATACCGTTTCGAGGACTTGCCAAATGCGATAGCTAATAAGGACGGAAAGCGAGTGTATGTCAAGTGAATACTTGCTCTCAGCACACTTTGATAATTGCCAGGAGGATGATGAAGATGCGACTAAGTGTTACCAACTCAGATTGAAAAAAATTCTTTAAAGAAACGGTATCACTTTTTACAAAAATTATTAACCCCATGAGATAAAACTAAGATTGTTAAATCTGTTTTCTATTATCTGAATTTATTTTTTATAGTAACAATAAATATTAACACGTGATATGGGTCTCATTGGAGTTTTCCAATATTCTCTCTCAATTGCAAGCTTTGAGCATAGTCATTGATTTCCTTGTTGCATCATCCATATTTCTGAACTCTTCTGTTCATTTTAAAAAGATTTCTGGCTATCTTACCATGGAACCCATTGTAAGATACTCTTTATTATTCCTTTGATTTTATTTCTGCTACTTATTTTTGTTTCAAGAGGTTTTCTCGTTCTTCTAAGGTATTCATTTTTTACATTTCCTTTACTTAATGTTGTACGCTTAAAATATCCCAAGATTTTTTATAGTTTTCCTTTTCTTTAAGTGTTCTGAAAATTTTCTCATTTAATATTTTTGATTGCTTTCTTTGTTTAATGGCATATCAACCTTTGTAGTTTATTTAATGCCAAAGCCATTCTCCTAGAATAATAGTTGTGGAATTATTTAACCCACAGCTGGGACGATAAGGGGTTTCATACCTTTCCCAAGGGTATTTACCCTAAAGTGAATGTAATAGCGCAACTGGAGTTCGAACTCACTTATTACGATTCCGCAGTCCATCGCTTTAACCATTACACCAGGAGGCATCCCCTAAATAGTTCTGATCTTTCAGTGGTTTCATCGGTTTCCTTATTGCTTAGTCCATATTTCTGAGCTCGTCTTCGTCTTCTTCTTCTTCTTCTTCTTCTTCTTCTTATTATTATTATTATTATTATTATTATTATTATTATTATTAGTAGTAGTAGTAGTAGTAGTAGTAGTAGGTCCACAAAAATCCCCATCTGAATGAGAATATCATGATCACCATCACGGTAATATAAGTATTTATAATAACTTCACGGCCTACTCCGCCTTGCCCACCATGAATATCATTCATGTCCGACTTAGAATAACTGGCAGAAATTTTTATTTTACGATGTAAAGCATTTCACCATTTTACTCCTTCTTGTCACCCATACTTGTGCATGATTTCGTATCGTCTTGTTATTTGGTTGCAGATTTTCCTATTTTTAGCGGCAATTCTGAAGAATGATTTGTTGCTTCAACAGTTTTCTAAAAAAATACCTTGTCATGATTATTGGCCTGAACGCATTTCAGAGAAAAAGGTTTTGCTAATGTAATGTTTGCCATCACACATTTTCTATCGATTAATGGCTGAAAATACGTTTTCATATTGAAAATATCTGTTGCACAGAGCAGAGCATTCTCAACTATTAGAGTAAATTCATTAAAATAGAAAATATACGTGAACAAATGTGTCTGGATATAGATCGATAGTATTAAAATATTCTTACACCCAAATCTTCTATGGCATTGACGGCATTTTTGATTACGAGATATGCCTTAATCTGTTAAAAAAACTACACAGTACTTACTTCCAAAATGGCTATTATGTAGTTTGTCTTACTCTGCAGTCACTTACATTAAATGTTCTCAAAGTGTCAGTCAAAATAGTATTTCCGAAGTTTACTTGTAATACTATTTAGTTCTTAAGTATATTTCATGTTATTTAATATTAACGAATGTATTTCGTATCGAAACAAAAAACTATCGAAGAAAACAAGTGATAATAATAACGGAAACTAACTGGTATTTGGCGTGTTTTGCATGTATTTCATCATAAAATAGTTTTATTGATTCAATATAAAATCTGAAATCTTTAAAAGATATTAGATTAATAAAATTCACAGATATAGAGAAATATCAAGATGTGATCTCTCACTGAAATATTAATTTGTTACTAAAATACACAAGAAGTCCTTTAGTGTTATTTTATAAATCTTAGAGAATACAGTTTTATCTCGCCCTAGATTATTAATCGTATCCAAAATCCATGACGTAACACAATTTTTGACATGAACCAAACTTAAATGCCTTAAAATCTAAAGAAAAACCAAAAAAAAACTCTCTAGAAATAGCGTATATAATCGCTAAAGAATATAACTAGGGCTACAATTTGAAGCATATAACAAACTCTTTTTAGATATATTTATTGATTATTGGTTAGATAAATCAACATAAGAGATGCTGTCGGCGTATTCTACTTCTCCAGCCAACTCTCCGGTCTTACAAAAAAGTAAGGTGTTGATTTTCTGTTGTGTCTAATCGATTTTCACTTTAATATGCTTGGTCTTTATAGCGTTGTTTTGTGTTACACTTCGCAAAGATTCAGTATCTCACTTGACATTACATTTTATTAAACATGTCCATCTCTTTTTATGCGCACTGTTACAAGGTTGTCGCAAGAAATATCGATACAGTTGTTTTTCTTCCTATTTCTGTTTCCTTGTTTGTGTTCATTATCTATCCGTACTTATATTGCCAATGCTGTTTGTGACTGCTCGAATTAATATTTCTTTGCTCTTTTAAATGTAGTCAAGTGGTTTTATTTTATTTATAGGTCAACACATTCCACAAAGTTGGTGAGTTTTTTCCCTCTTTTTCTTGAAATAGTCGGTTTACGTCATTTCTCCGGTATAAAACCTGGTGTATAGTCGCCATTTTCTGATCCTTTGGTCCATTTATCTTAGATCCTCTCTTGTATATTTTAAGAATTAACCTGAGAATCTTACCATGGAGACTCTCAAGGTGTTTATCAGATGATAATTTTGCTATAAAGCGTGGCTTCATGAAGGTTTCTCGTTATTTTGAGATATTCTTTTCTTGTTTTTTCTTTATCTCTGCTTTTTGATGGTTTCTGCTTTTAATAGGACAAAGTAGTTGTCGTGTTCTTTCTCTCTGTGTATTCTAATTCTTTCCTAATTTGAAAGTTCTATTCCTTCTGCTGTTTGTATTTTCCTTAAATTCCTTTTTTTTAGTAGGGGGGCGTCCTTGGGGTGTAATGGTTAAAACGGTGGACTGCGAAATCGTAGTAAGCAAGTTCGAAATCTAGTCGCTTTATTGCGTTCACTGTGTCGTCAGTCTTATCTGCGGTTGTCTTTTTGGGATCTTTTCATTACGTTAAATACCTGTGCGTTTTATCTTCCTTAGCAGTTTCGCTTGCCGTAACTTCTTTATTTGTCCTAGCTTCATTTCCAATCCATGTTTTGTATTTTTGTTCGAATTCTTTTAGAGGATTCTTTTTTCATCACCAACTAGTTTTGTCTCTGCTCAGATTAACTCCTCCACTTCGCTGATTTTAAACGTTTGGATATATTTCAATAATTTATTAATTTTTAATCTCTACTTCAACTTTTTTCCAGTCTTGAATCCTTAGGGATGTTTATGTAGTCTTCTGTTCTGTTATGATTTCTTTATAAATTCTACATTTTGTCTGTCTTCATATGTTAAGATTGATGTTGCTGTACTGAGATCTGTGATTGTTTGGTTTTTCAATATTTCATAGTTACATAAGGATTTAATTTCAAATGACATTGGAGGTGCCCGTGGTGTAACGGTTATCGTCGTAGGAAATGGACACAGCGACACGAGTTCAAATTCTGGACGAGGCTGATTGCATTTCATATTGCACTAATACTCTTGGGAAAGGTATTAATCAAATGATTCTCCCTCCAGCTGTGGGTAAATAGTAGGACAGACTGAGCTCTTCAGCGTTATTGAGGCAACTAGTCTATGAGAAGGAAAACTCTGAATTAAAACCTGTTAAACCCCGCTTAAAAATTGACCTTGTATCATATCCTGATTGAGCGGAGGGGTAGGTAAATATGGACATTGGATGGTATTTTTTCTGTCTTCTCTTGTCTACTTTTTTCTTTCATACCTCATAGATGCATTCTTGCTTTGGTCTTGGTTTGTGTACCTAAAATAAGAACAACCAACATTTGCAGGATGCAGATGGATCCTCCTTACTGGCTATCACTGGAGAACCTACCAATCATGACACTAACATATACCATCTGAGTCCCACGTTGATATGGGTTTGAATTTGTCATTTTTCATGCGTAATGTATTGCAGCTATACCATAATCAGTGGTTGATCATTATCTATGTTCCTGTCACAGATATAACCTTGTACTCTTACAAGAAAGAGAGCATTTTAGAAGACGAAAAATGTTTTCTTTAAATCAATTCAGTTTTAACTTAGTATAAGTCAAACAGTCACTTCTTAAAAGTCTTAGGGATTAAAATTTAATTCGTAACTAAACCAGCTACTTTTTGCAAGGATTGGCTTATGACTGATTCTAACATTTTCTTATTTAAACATGAGGCATTTTGGGGGATTCGACAATTCCCGATTGTCACTTACCAACTGCTTATACTACTCCACACTTCTACAGAATACCAATCTCGGCGACACGAGTTCAAATCCTGGCCGAGACTGATTGCATTTCACATAGCACTAATACCCTTGGGAAAGGTATGAATCCAATTATTCTCCCTCCAGCTATGAGTAAATGGTTGGGCAGACTAGGTTCTTCAGTCTTTGTGAAGTAACTTGTCTAGAAGGAAAACTCTGAATTCAAACCAGTTAAACTTCGCTTAAAAATTGACCTTGTGTGATATCCTGTCAGAGCGGTTAGTAAATATGAATCTCCCTCCTTTTTTTTATTACTGGCTTTTGGTAAATAGGTTCCATTCTCGAGACTTGTAGGGAAATGCTGCAAATAAAGATTCTTTAATCTTCAATTATTTTATGGTCTTAAGCTGGTTAAAAAATTTTCTAGATACTTTTTGATAAAAAAAACACTAAATTTTACTACAATTGTACGGTTTAGCTATTTAGAAATATTCATAGACTAGTCAAATTTCCACATATCATTGAAAATAATTTTTGTTGCACTTGCTTATCTGGTTTTCAAATTCTTATAGTTTGGCTATCAATCAATCTTTGAATATTATATTTGCCACTTATTTCTGAACAAACCTGTCGGCTGAAGCTGTAAAATACAACGACTACACCTCTGCAGAGAAGTAACACCCCCACCAATGAGTGTCCTTGATATGATACTTAACAATACTAGAGCTTTAGGGAATACGAAGTACATCTTTCATTACCTTCACTCCCAGGGCCACTCTGTCCAGGACTGGTAGCACCTGATATTTATCTGAGGGTCAAATAGAACTGTTTGACGTTTAAAACTTGTGCAAGCAAATGACTTATGCTAATTTAATTATTTGAAATAGAATTGCTCGAAGTGTTGGGAAAGCTAATGATTTTACATATTCTATGATCCATCTATATATTTGGATATTACTTTCCATGTCACATTGATAGTACTCTCCACGAAGTGAAATATTCTGTATTTCATATAGGCTGAGACTACCATATGTCATATTACTGAATTTGTTTATCATATCCAGGGCTTCTGTCATTGTTGGCAGGATGGTAGTTCTAAGGTGCCATATTTTTTTTTAATTTCTATTTCTAGGACATTGTATTAACATATTTTATGTTATTCTCTTTGACTGATATCTTATTTTCTATTGACATGGATGTACTAATTAAAATGCAACTTTTTTTTTATAGTCCTTAAACACTACCAGGCCTATTGCTCTTATTATTTGTTTTTGATAGCAAAGTCCCGGAGAATAATATCTTGTTTGGCTTCTTTTATTGGATCTGGTCAGTATTTACGCTGTTATTATTGTTATTTTACTCTTTTGAGAATTTTTCTCACCGACCTTAGCCGATGGTTTCTCACTAGAGTTTGAGTGACAGCAAGTCACTTTAAGTCACCTGGACTCTTCTCAGTATTCCGGCCGATTTTAATAATGCTATTATTTGTTCTCTCGTTCTCCGATTTCCAACTCCTCCAGCCCTTTTACTAAACTTTTCGGGATCGTTCCAAGAGCGCCAATTACAATTGATATCATAATCACTTTCATGTTTCATCGCGTTTTTAGTTCTCTGCCAATATATATTTGTCTCTCTTTACGTTTTCTTTGATTTTTATTCTGTGGCGACCGGAACGGCAATGTTCACCAGTCGCTATGTTTTCTTCTTTTTTTTTTTTTTTGTTTACTATCTCTAGGTCAGATCGTCTCAGCGGGATTATGTGATCTGTTTGTATTTCAAAATTCCAGAGAATTTTGAGCGTCTCATTCCGCATGAATGATTCTGGTTTGTGCATATACCACCAGGCAGTATTGTCATATTTCAATTTCTTGCACAAGTCCGAGTTTACCACCTTCCCCACTTTGTCATGTCTAGTCTTGTACTTCTTTGGTGCTAGATTGCTATTAGTATTAGCCTTGTGGGTAAAGTGTTCGCCAATGACCCGGGAAACCGGATTTCAAACCCAAGTCGATTCATACCAAAGACTCCAAAAATTGTACTAGATAGCTCCTTGCTAAACACTCAGCATTATGAGGTACCTATTAAGGGTAAAGTGGAGCAATCCAGAGAAAGGAGTAACGTCCTCCCCTACACCTTGGTGTCATAGCCATTGAGAAGGGAGCCTCCGGGTATCCTTCGTCTACGGTCGCCAACTTTACTTGCTATTATTATTATTATTATGTTGTCGTTACTGTTGCTGCTGTTACTTTTTTCTCTGATGTTGTGGCTGTGATATTCACTCTAGAATGGTAGACATAAATTTGCTAGTGTTGAATTCAAGATTTATAAAGAAAGAAAAACATAAACTATAAGTAGCCATTTTGAAGAAAATATAAATGGAAATTTTCGTCTGAAAATCTTTCAGCCTTCAAGAAATCCTGTTTCAGCAATCTTTGCTTGCGTGGAAGCGTTCATTAAGTTAGCGGCAAAAGTGGCAGCTTTTATCCAAACATTAAAATGGCTTCCTTTCAATTCGTTTCACGCGATCTGCGTGGACGTTCTTCATTTGCCCACATTTTGACAGACTCTCACACCTTCCTTTCCAGTGATGTTTCATCTATTTTTTCTCTCTTTTTATTTATTTTCTCACGAACAAATACGACTACATGGCGGTCTACCATCGAGGAAATATCCGTTGCCCTTTTCATCAATTTCGAACTTTCCACAAACAAAAGAATTAGACGAATGATGCAATATAAAACATTGAACTGTTAATGTTCAGAGTTCTATACCTCAGCTGTCAATTCTTTTTTTAAAAAGATAGGCTTATCAAATATCTGACATAGCTACAGTTTCTTATTAGGTTTTAGTGTAACGCTTATAGTGGTTGGTCGGTTGGTTCGTTCGTTTGGTTGTATGGCATATCAACCTTTGTCGGTTACTTAACGCCAAATCCATTTTCATGCAAATAATCAGTTCTATTTCCAACAATTCAGTTTAGCATGAATGCACAGTTTATATGTCAAAGATATTTCAATTTAAAGTTATTCAGTTTATTGAAACAGTTCTAATTCAGTAAAACAGTTTAGTATAAGTACAGATTTTGTTAACACATATTTAAATGTAAAAAAACAGTTTTATATTAAACAATTCAGTTCAGTGCAAGTACAGTTTCAATATCAAAAACAGTTCAATTTCAAACAATTCAGTTTAGCATTAGCACGCAGTTTAAACGTAAGTACAGTTTAATTGTGAAAAACATTTCTATTTAAAGCTACTCAGTTTAGTGAAACATTTCTAATTGAAACAAGTCAGTTTAGCATAAGTATGCAGTTAGTTCTATTTAACCCATAGATAAGGCTCTATCAGTTGTTACCGTTCCGGGCCAGAGTGGACCTGGGATCAATGGCAATGAAGGGGTGCTCCGCATACCCCAAAACACCAACATCACTGGAACCTCACCATTGTTTAGGGACAGGACACTCATTGGGGGGGGGGTTCTTACCCCTCAGCAGAGTTGCAGTCGGTGTATTCTACTGCCTCAGTCGACTGGGCAATATAGTAGTTGGAAATGGAATCGTCTACCTGAGTTCGAATCCTGGACGTAGATTTTGCGTTTCACTATGCGCTAATGCTTTTGCCAACGGCATGAATCCTTATTCTCCCAGCTATGGGTAAATAGTTGAGCTGACTCAACTCAAGTCCGTGTTTGTTCGTTTGTTCTTTTTTTTCCACCCTCTTGGTTGTGTTTTGTGTGTCCGTAAAGAAATGTGTAATGCCCCTGTTCGAAGAAAAGAGAAACCACTAGACGATCTGATCTAATGGCTGTTAGTGGTTTAAGAAAACTCATCCTGGACGTAGATTTTGCGTTTCACTATGCGCTAATGCTTTTGCAAATAAATAGTTGAGCAGACTTCGTTATTTAGCTTTACTAAGGCCACCAGTCTAAGAGATGTAAAATGGAAATTCTAACTACTTTTACCCAGCGTAAAATTGACCTTCTATTGAATGCTCCTCATAAATGGAGGTGTTGGGTAAACACATTAATTGACAAATCCTTTAGTCAAATTTGCTGTTGTTTGATTACCGTTGATGCGAAAAGGTAAGTAATATTTACTTAAACACAATCCTATTTAGAGGCATTTAAATCATTAAGAAATACGTTACAGAAGAGAATCAAATTATCATCAAATCATCATGGAAGTGGGGACATTATAATGAACGACCTTCCAGAATTTGTAAGAAGCAAACAAACAGTGGCGTGATCACTTCGTGGGAAAAGCGAATGATAATAAAAAAAAAGCAGTTTCTGGCGCCGATCAGAGAATTTCTTTTTCTGTTTTGGCACGAAACCCACACAAAGGGCCATAGAGCGAGATCTCCAGCGAGACGAAGAGGTGGAGGGAAGAAAGGTCTGGGAGAGGACAGAGAGAGCTCAGTTGAGAAAGGAAGTCAGAAGAGATCAATCGGCTTGAGATAGTGGTCCAGGGAAGGACACGATCGGCAGAAGGAGGCAGTGGGAGAAGACAGTCAAGAGATGAGTCAACATTCCAGGGGTTTGTGGAAGTTTGGCGCAAAATACAAGCCCGCGATAGCCTGCAAATGCACGGAGAGCTGCACAAAGTGTTACATAGTCTTCCTCTTTCTTGCGCTTCGAGCTGACTCAAGTCTGTGTTTGTTCGTTTGTTTGTTTTTTTCCACCCACTAGGTTGTGTTTTGTGTGTCCGTAATGAAATGTGTAATGCCCCTGTTCGGAGGTAAGAGAAACCACTAATGGCTATTAGTGGTTTAAGAAAACTGATTTTGTGGGGTTCGGCCGGCGAGGGGGTGTTATCAAAAGTTTTCATTGAACTTACTTATTGTTTATTCTTTTATAAATTTGTTGACATTTTTATTTATTCATTTATTTTATTTATTTATTTGTTTACTTATTATTTACTCCTTTAGAGTTTTTCATATCAGTGTTAGCTGATGTTTTTTCCACAGGAGTTTGAGTGGCAGCAAGTCTCCTGAAGTCTCCAGGACTCGTCTCAGGATTCTGGCCGTCCTTAGCAATGCTGTCGTTTGGATAGTCTCTACCCGTCCACCAACTTCCAAGTCCTCCAGGCCTTTAAATAATCCTTTAGTTATTGTGCCTAACGCACCAATCACAATTGGCACAATCGTTACTTTCATGTTCCACAGCTTATTCAATTCTCTAGCAAGGTCGAGGTATTTATCCTTCTTTTCGCTTTCCTTCAGATTTATTCTGTGTTCCGCCGGGACAGCAAAGTTGACAATTTTCCAAATTCTATTTTTTTGTTGTTGATTATTATAAGGTCTGGTCTTCTGGCCGGGATTAGTTGATCCGTTTTTATGTTAAAGTCCCGTATGAGTTTATGCTTATCATTTTCTAGGACAGGTGCTGGGTTGTGCATAAACCATTTGTTTGTATGGTCGAATTGAAATTTCCTGCACATTTCCCAGTGGATAACCTTGCCGACCCAGTCGTGTCTCGCCTTATACTTTTTCTGTGCTAATTTGCTGCATTAGCTTATTATGTGATTGATCGTTTCGTCTTTGTCACTGCATGGGCTACATTTACTGTTTTGTTGCGTCTTATCTATTCTCGCTTTGATATGATTGGTTCTTATGGTGTTGTCCTGTGCTGCTTTTAGGGGGAATTCCGTTTTTCTCTTAAGGTTTCATTTTCTTAGCCAGGTCCAGGTTTTCTGGTGTGAGATGTTGTTTATTAGACGTTTAAAGCGGCCATAGAGTTGTTTTTCCTCCCATTTTGTTTCCTGGTTGTTGTCATTCTTTCGTCTATCGTGTTGTCCGCATCGTTTCTGATGGTTGTAATTCGTCCTCGTTCGTGTTTTTCTATGTAGTCTTCGAGCCGTTGTATCGATGCGTCAACGCTGTCTTCGATGCTGGCAAGTCCTCTTCCTCCCTTTTTTCTAGATACATATCATCTCTCAACGTTGTCTATGCCTTATGAATGGTCATTAGTTTTCTTGTTTTTTGGTCCATTTGTTTAAGTTCCTCTCTGGTCGACTTAAGAAAGGGTCCCGAATATCTGACTAGGGGCACAGCCCAAGTATTTATTCCTTTGATGAGGGTTCTGCTGGAGAGTTTTGTCTCGACTAGTTTTCTCGTTCTCCTGAGATATTCTTTTTGGATCATGTCTTTCATTTGCACTTGTTTGATGGTGTCAGCCTCCAAGATACCCAAGTATTTGTAGGTTTCATTTTCTTCGAATGTTCTAATTTTGTCGTGATTTGGTAATTCCATTCCGTCAGTCATATGTCGTTTGCCACTTTTCATGACGAGCATGGCGCTTCTTCCTATGCCAAATTCCATTTGTATGTCCTGACTGTATATTCTAAACGCGTGTATGAGAGTTTCCAATTCTTTTTCATTTTTTGCATATAATTTGATGTCATCCATGTAGATTCGGTAGTTGACCTTTTCTTGCGATCTGCTGAGTTTGTATCCGGCTGCGCATTTTCTGAGTATGTGGTTCAGTGGCATCATGGCTCTTATGAATAGCAAGAGTGATAGTGCATCTCCTTGGAAAATCCCTCTTTGGATCTTCTTTTCAGCTATACTTTTTCCTCCTGTTGTCAGCTCCACTCTCCAGGTTTTCATGGTCTGTTCGATGAAGTTTATGAATTCATGTAATATTTTGTACATTTTGAGACAGTTTAGTATCCAGCTTTGTGGGACCATATCATATGCCTTTTGTGGTCAATCCAGGCCATAGCTAGAATTTTCCGTCTTGTTTTGCTCTCATTTAGGATGCGTTGATCTACGTAGAGTAATTCTGCTGTGCATCTCGATCCTTTGCGGTATCCTTTCTGTTCGTTAGAGAACAATCCTCGGCTTGTTAGCAAGTAGTAGATCTTTTCCCTTATTTGTGCTGTTAGTATTTTTCACATCATTGGTAGGCAGGTTACGGGTCTGTAATGGTTTGGAGCAGTTCCTTTGCTAGGGAACTTTTGGATCAATGTAGTCTTTCTTTTGGTCATCCATTCAGGTACTTGCGCGCCTTGTAAGCATCTGTTCATTTCTAGTGCTAGTCTGCCGTGAATGGGGTTGACTTTCTTGAACCAGAAGCCATGTATTCAATGGGCTGGCGCTTTCCAGGTTGATATTCTTTTTAGTGTTGTTTTGAGTAAGTCGATGTGTATTTCCATTTTGTGGTCTTCTTCAAGTCCCTCTAGTTCTCTTGTAATATTGTTTATCCATTCAGCATTTTCGTAATGTTTCTTTGGTTGCCATATTTTTGTCCAAAATTGTTCGGTTTCTTTTATATCCGTTTGTGGGTATGTTTTCGTGCCACTCCCTCCCAATTGTTGATAGAATTTTCTTTCGTTGTTTTGAAAAGACCTGTTTTGTCTGTATTGTTTTACCCTATGTCGATATCTCTTTAATCTTCCTTCTTTGGTCAGCACATTATAGTTTATTTCCTCAAGTTGTTATTATTATTATTATTATTTTGGAGATGGACTTCCTAGCCTTTGAATTAGATGTATAAAGCTATGTTTTTTTGGTTCAGAACTCTGTCAAATTTCTGTTAACTTCCTTATTCTTCTATGAATTTTCATATGATATCCCTCCTTACCTTTACTTTACGGGAATATCCAACCAAATGTTGAGTCTGTTTCTTCTCTGCTCTTTTTTTTGTGAACCAAACATATCAAAATATCCTCTGATTTGAACGTCAATGTAAAAGATGTATGCGTCAAATTTGTAACAAACTGCAGATTTATATTGTAGCAGAGGAGTCTTCCTGGTACTGGTGTAAATGTTTAATGATGTAATGAATTCTCAATATAATACCGGAACAGAAAACAATTAACATGAGGTTAAATTGAACGTATTGTATTTTATATATTATTTTAGTTATGAGGAGTAATTTATAAAATATTTTTTGTTTGAGAATTAATTTTTCTATGTTTACAATGTATAGAAATATTTTTCTAACCTTTATTTTTAATTATTTTCTTAGACGTTGGTCTTGAATTCCTTAGAAGGTAAAACGTTTGTTTGGTCGTGAAATTTGGGCGGATATTTTTGGTCAATAGTATGAGGTATGAGGTTTGTTTTCTTAGACTACCGGACTGCAACTGACTAGGTAGGTTTTAATTGCGTATTCAGACCCGTTAGCTTTAGGCAACAAAATAACAAGAAGTTATTTTAGGAGACTACGACACACGAGGATTTTTTCAATTTTTAGATTTCGTGAAATACTCTGGTTACATAGATCTTGCGGATGGCATGCAACTGAGTTGACGTCAGGATGTGACATGATAATTTATTACATGTTATATTCTGAGAAATGAGCTGTATTTTTTTTATATAACCAATTCTTTTTACAGTGCTTTGTGTCAATCAACTTCACTTCCAAAGGTCTTCCAAATATGAACATTCATGCTTACAATGCCAGGTGTCGAACCCCCATTGGTAGAACTCATACCATCAGAAACCAAAACTGACCAATGATATTAATATTTAATAACATATCTTTACTCCATCATAATGTAACTTCACTGCAATTACAACAATGTAATAACATCAGATAAGCGTTTTAGTGCTGAAAAACTTTTGGATTAACAAAGAAAGGAATCTTTTTCACACTTTTTATGAAGAAATCTGAGAAAAAAATTCCGAGTGGGTTGAATTATGGAATTATCATATGGAATATAATGCGAATTTTATTATTCTAGGACCTTTATTTCTTGATTCTAGAACTTTTCCTTACACGTCAAATATTTTGATAATATTTTAATGTAAATCTTTGTATAGTTTATTTTGAAAGAAATAAAATCTTGATTTAAAAAAATAACAGTTCTTTTTATCAAGTTAGAATATATCTGCTCATACAAAATATATAGAGTTTCCCTTATAATACGGATGAAATATGTAAAATAATTTCTGTTTCTATAATATTGAGAGAGTATAAAAGGGATGAACATGTAAAAGTTACAAATCACAATTTGATTTACGTTCTTCAATTAGACGCAAGTTATTATATTAATCATAATGACTAAAGCTATTACAGTTGAGACAGGTTATTCTGCTCGTCTTTCATCGAACTGCGAATAACACGTTTTGAGATTCTTTTATTTCTTTTATTTTTTACTGTAGTTTTTTTCTTTTTTGATAAAATTCTTCAATCCAACATTTAGCGTAAACAAGCTGCAATAAAAGATGTAAAAATATAGATATGTCACGACTGAATTTGCTGATAGGCAACGTCGTTTGCTCGTTACGATTATTATATATATATATATATATATATATATATATATATATATATATATATATATATATATATATATATATATATATATGCGTTCTGGTCAACATAAAAGAACATGGTCTTCTGGTGAGCATTTTGACAGCTTTCGTTGATTGATAATCTCCAATATAGATATTTCTTGTTTGCTAAAATTTGCCGACGTTTAGAGGGATTTTATTCTGAACACCGGCCATGATTTATCTATTAGTAATAAGGGTGAAAGACGAATTTATAAGAGCTCTTTTCCATTGGAACAAATCTGATTTATGATCGATTAGGTTATTGCAAGAGAAACGGTAGAATTTACAAAAATAAACATACCTAATATATGAATTTAACAAAACTATGCTTGAAAAAAAAACATAATTTTGTCGAAATTTATCGATAATTTGTATAAAGTAAACTTGAAAATATCTTCATTGGATTTGATTAGGATTTTGTTTTTGCCAAAATAAAATTCTATGAATATAGGAATTTGAGTTGGATTTGGTTATAGTCGCTTAATTAGAATCTTCTGAAAATAAAAAGAAATTGATTGGCTGATTGGTTTTAACGGAATGTAAACCTGTCTAAAGTCATTTTATATTTTAATGTTAAACTCATCTGAATCGTTACAAACGAAAACCATTACGAGCGATCTCGTGTTTAAATCTGTTGCGATTCAAAATTTCCATCTTTGACATTTTGTGGTCATATGCGTAATTATATATAAATATAAATACACTATCTTAAAGTATTCAAACAACAAAATAATAATGATCTGAAGGAAGGATAATTAATATAATGTATTATTAAAATAACTAACTTGATTTATTGATTTCAACGGCATGTCAACACGGGAATGTTATATGCTGCACAAATGTTCATTGTACGTTCATATTCAAATTTATAGTGAATTTGCTTCTTAAAAGGTTTTCGTTTGTAGGGGTTCCTATCGAATAGGAATAATTTCAAACAAATCCATTTAATGCATGCATGTGAAACTCATAGGCACTACCGTTGCGGATCAAATGCACCTAAAAGTAACAGCAATGAAGTTATACTCTACACACTTGGAACCTTAATATCAAGTACTGATCAGTGTCATACGTCGGACACTACTTTATTAAGGGAGCAAACCCCCTCTACAGAGAATACAGTCAGCACATTATAAGACACACTGACGAGCTGTTGGACTTTTATAGGAGTTTTAGCAACCACAAATTTCCTCTGTCCTCCATAACTTGTCTTAGAATTCTTGTTCATTTTAACAATGCTGTAGTCTGAATCTCTATTTGTTTCCAAACTGTTGGGGACTGATCTCAAATTTAAGCCTTTTTTCCCAAACCCTTGGGGACTATTATAAGAGCATCGATTAAAAATGTTATTACCATCACGTACAAATTTCACAGCCTTTTCTGGTTCTTTGCAAGATTCAAGGATTTTCTATCTTTTTTTTTTTTACTTTGATACCTGAAAAAGAAAAATCCTCTTGATGACAAAAATCATCATTATTCAATTAATTGTATGTCTGATATTTACGCCAGAATTAGTTGATCTATTTGTCATCTTAAAATCCCTAAGAATTATACTCGTCTCATTTTCTTAGAAAGTTTCAGATACATGTACATACCATTTAGTTGCATGGTCGAATTGTAATCTCTTGCTCAAATGCTAGTCATTCAAATTTCCTACTCAGTCAGCTCTTATCTTTTATAGTTTCTGCTGCTTAGACTTATTATTATCGCAAATAATAATAATAATCATAATAACCATGCAAAACTGGTAAGTCTACCTTACAGCAGAAGGAAAATGGTTAACCGATTGGAAAATCCCGAGAGGGATTACCAGGGAGATAAGCTATCACAATTAACGTTTGTAATAGCGATGATGACACTTAATTACATACTTAGTAAATGCACTGGTAGATAAGAACTTTAGAAATCTCGTGGGAAAAATTAAGTATCTCATGTACATGGATGACATAAAATTGTTTGCAGAAAATCAAAAAGAATTGGAAACCTTAATACAGGATTTGAAGATATACAATCAAGATACAGAGAATAAATATGGCATACAAAACTGAGCCATGCTGATAATAAAAGGCGGAAAACCACAAATGACTGAAGGAATTGAACTACCCAATCGAGACAAAATCATAACACTCAGAAAAAAGGAGACCTTAAATACTTGTGAATATTGGAAGCGGTCACCAATAAACATGCAAAGAAGAAAGAAAAAAATGAAAAGTATACCTCTAGAG
Organism: Sepioteuthis lessoniana; assembly: GCA_963585895.1. Lineage (NCBI taxonomy): Eukaryota > Metazoa > Mollusca > Cephalopoda > Myopsida > Loliginidae > Sepioteuthis > Sepioteuthis lessoniana. The sequence goes on along the minus strand of OY757904.1, from coordinate 34,405,062 downwards.
AACAGAAAAATACTCGAAATCAAACTACATTGCAGAAATCTCATCAAAGGGATAAATACCTGAGTTGCACACTTCCTAAGATACACGAGGCTATTCGTAAATGGATTCGAGAAGAGTATCAACATATGTACAAGATAACAAGAAAACTCATAACGATCCATAAGGGCGTATATCCCAGAGATAACGTTAGTGTTTATCAGGAAAAGAAGAAGAGTTGCCATAATCCGAGTTAGCGTCGATGCATCGACAAATCGACTTGAAGATTACATAAAAGAGTGTGAGGAAGAAACAATCAAGATAACACAAAGGGCAACTGATCAAATACAACCAAGAAACAAAAATGAGAAGAAAAACTAATGTATGGACATTTCAAGTGATAAACAAGCGAAATATCTCATGAAAAGACTTGGACATGGTTAAGGAAGGGAAACTTACGAGAGAAACTGTATCTCATCTGATAGCAGCACAAAATAACGCCCTAAGTACTAACTATGTCAAAGTAAGAATAGACAAAACCCAATCAAATAGCAGATCTAGATTATGCGGTGATAGAGACGAAACAATTAACATTATAACCCAATGCGGAAAATGTGTACAATGACAGTATAAAACGAGACACACTTGGGTGCGGAAGGGGATCAACTTGGGATCGTGCAAGAAGTTTAATTTTGACCATACAAGCAAATGGTGTGTTCACAACTTGGAATCCATCTTGGAAAATTAGACACACAAAATTATTTGGAATCTTGGGATACAAACAAATCACCTAATCTCGGCCAGACGACCAGACCTAGTAATAATCAACAAAAAAAAGAGAACCTGCTGAATAGTGTAATTTGTCATTCTGGTTGATCACTGGATAAAACCGAATGAAAGTGAAAAGAGAGATGGATACCTAGACCTTACAAAAAAACTATACAACATGTTGGCGATGGTGATACTAAATGTAGAATACACCGACGGCACCTCTGCTGATGGGTAACACCCCTCCAATGAGCATCCTAGATATGACACTAAACAATCTGATGGTGAGGTTCCAGTGATGCTGGGGCTTTGGGGAATGCGGAGCACCCCTTCATTGCCATTGCTCCCGGGTCCACTCTGGCCCGGCGTGGTAGTAACTTATAGGGCCCTACCTATGGGTTAAATAGAACTAACGGCATACTTATGCTAAACTGAATTGTTTAACTAAACTGAATACCTTGAAATAAAAATGTTTTTGACAATTAAACCGTACTTACATTTAACCTGTATGTTTATGCTACACTGAATTATTTGAAATGGAACTGTTTTTGACATTGAAACTGTACTTACACAAAAATGAATTGTTTATCATAGAACTGTTTTGACATGTAAATGTGTAAACAAATTCTCTACTTATACTTAACTTAATTAGCTGAATTAGAACTGCTTGACAAAACAAGTATCTTGAAATAGAAATTTTTTCACAATTAAACTCTACTTACATTTAAACTGTGTACTTGTCCTAAACTGAATTGTTTGGAACGGAATTATTTTCATAAAAATGGATTTGATGTTAAATAACCTACAAAGCTTGATATGCCATAAACCCCAAACAATCAACAAACCAACTGTGATTGACACGCTTTGTACGGTCTCCAAAAAACTGGTAGTGGGAGTGAAGGACTTGGAAATAAGAGGACTAGTTGACACCATCCAAACTACAGCCTTGTTGAGATGGGCGATAATGATGATAAGAGGAGACTTGTTATCTCTCAGGATCCAATGGAAAGCAATCAGCTAATGCTGATGTGATGAACAACCAAATGAGTAAAATAATATCTAATGTTCAACTTTATTTGCGTTTTCTTTCTTGGATTTTCCCCTGTTACCTTAGATAAGGAAATACATTGTATATATGTATTTGATATTTTTTTCATATTTTGATGGGTTTTTTTTTTGTGTTGTTATTCCAATAATCTTGACAGAACTCTCTTAAGGGGATGAAAAGTTCAGCAAAGAGCATTCTTTTAATTTTGTATAGTCTGAGAAGGCCAAGAATGTTGTTAACGTGTTTATCAGTGTCTTTGTTGATCATATCCAATATCCCACTTTTACTGGTGCTTAGATAGATTTAAGGAGTCACGTTGATTTTTCTTCATGATTATTTTGATATTAACCACTTTTTTCATATTCATAATTTAATATTATATTTTAATATTAATCTCTCAGTGGTCTTTCACTTTAGTCTGAGTGGCAGCAAATCTCTTCAAGACGACAACTCTTTTTTCGATTCTTGACAATTATTAAAAAGGTGTGATCTGTATAGTATTGATTCTTTTTCTGATGTATAATTGCTCCTGGGGACTGTTCCATGTGCCCTAAGCACAAATGGTATCACTGTCAACCTCATGTTTCTTTTTTTTCCTCTGGCAAGATTCAAGTATTTGTATTTGCGCTCAATTTCATTTTCACTCGATAGTGAAAATAAAATTAAGCGAACGGCAAAATCCACCAGATTAATATTTGTCTTATTAATCAGCACATGGTCTGGTAGTTTGGGTGGTATTAAGTGATCAGGCTGTATCTCAAGATCTCAGAATTTTATGGGTCACGTTTTCTCGAATAGATTCTGTTTTGTGCATCTACCGTTTCAATCTCTTGCACAGTTCCTAGTGGATCATATTTCCAACTTATTCGTAGCCTTGTCTTGTAGTCCTTTTGTGCCAGTTTTCTGCATTCACTTATTATGCGATTAACCGTTTCCAGTCTACTTCTACGTAACAAACGTTTGTTATTCTATTGCGCATTATCAATTTTAGCTTTATTATAATTGGTTTCTAATGACATTATTTTGAACTGCTAATAAGAGAGATTTCGTTTCTTTGTTGTAGTTTTCTTTTATCAGTCAATTTGTTTCTTGAATTATCTATACAGTTGTTTTTCTTTCATTTCTTTTTTTCCGTTTGTTTCTTTTTTGTGTCTTTGTTTTTTGGGTTTTTTTTGGGGGGGGGTATTTTGTGAAACCGTATTTCGTTATTGCTGTTACGGGCTGCTGTAATTAATCTTTCTTTACTCTTTTCTGCGTATTTCTGGAGTTTTGGAATTGTTACATTAACACTACCTTCAATACTGACGTGTCCTCTCCCTGAATTTCTTAATCCTCCTAATCCCTCTGTTTGTCTCTCTGTCTCTGTGTTAGGGTTTCATGCATCGTCAGTTCTTTCCTTTCCTTTGGTCTATTTGTCTGAGTTCTCCCTTGTCCTTACCTGAGGGAAGGCTCATGTGTTTATCTTTTTTTATAAGATTTCTACTTCAGAGCTTGCATTCCCGAAGTTTTCTTGTTCTTCCGATGAACACTTTTCTTTACTTTTTTTTTTTTTCGTCTGTATTTTTTTTTTTTTTTTTTTTGGCGGGGGGCGTCTGCATCCAATATTCCTCAGAACTTGTAATTTTCTATTTCTCCAAGAGTACTGAAGGTTTCATAGTTTGGTAATTCTATTCTTCCTGTTGTTTCTCTGTTCCCTATGACATTATCAGCATTGTACATTTGTCAACCCCGAATTCCAATGCTATATACTGGCTGTATATTCTTATCATTTATAATATGGTTTCTTATTCCTTTTTTATGAATATCCTGATATCATCCATTTACAAAAGGAGGTTTATCTCTTCCTGTGACTTTGGAAATTTGTTTCACTCGTTGATTTGTCTAAGTACTGGGTGTGTCAATATACATTGGACCTATGTGACTGTTAATAACTCTATTAATAATAATGTAGCGTTTTTTTGTTTCGGATTTCAAAATAGCATACGATAACAACTATTGATCTTCGATTATAATGCCTTAAACAAGAGAGAAAAAATAGTTTACGTCCCTACTTATTTTGAGACAAAATCCTTCAAAACTGTGCAAGCAGGAAGTTTAACTTATCACTAGAAAAGCCTTATTTTTCGTTGGGTACAAAATTTCAAGATACAGCATCAGTAAACTACCACAACAAGAGGGCAGAAAATCACATATCTGGCAGGAAGTTGACTTCAAAATGTCCTGACAATGTGGATGTGATGAGAAATTCTGTCGGAAGGATTCCGACTCTTGGTCTTTCACGTGCACTGTATGATAAAGTCAATCAATGTGTGCCCTTGTCCTCTAGTTTGACCTTTCTGAAGAGATATGATTGCTTTTTAAGATTCAGATGAAAGTTGAAATGATGCAATAGGAATTATCATGTCAATTGGTTGAATCTATTTTGAGACTCCCTAAATAGAGGTGAGTGGCATCATTCTTCTAAAAGATAACAATTGCAAGAGAGAGCGAGAGAGAGAGAAAGAGAGAGAGAAACTCTGGAAGATTTCTTTTGGAATTTCATCTCTGATAGAACTTGACTATTTGCTGCCAATTACTCTCTCCAGGTTTTCATGGTTTTCCTGATGATGTTTATGGTTATGTCAAATATTTCTTACTAATTCAGACTAACTATTATCCAAATAAAGTGGTCTACATCCTAGAACATTTCGTTGTCATTCTATGCCATGGCAAAATCTCTCCACCTTATTTTAACCTCCTTGACGATGTACTGTATATAAATAGTATATCATTAGTTTCTCTGTTTCCCTTGCTACATCCTTTTTTTCTACCGAAAAAAGTTCGCAGCATTCGAGCGAGTAATATATTTCGTCTATTATCTGTGTGGTTTCGATTTTTCTCATCCTAGGTGAACATATTATTGGCCTATAGTTGCTGGAGATTTGGCTGGGGTTAGGGTCCTGAATTAGAGTAGTCTTATCCTTCCTCATCCATTCACGTGTTATTGCTAATATTAATTCATGTTTCCCAGTTTGAAACTTTTCCGCCAAGGGCTTTTTCAAGTCTTTGCAATTCTTTTTCCATGTTATTTATCCATTTGTATTTTTACTGTGTTCTGTCTGTTCCCATATTTTGGCATAGAAAAGTTTTATTTCCTTTACTTTGTTTGTTCATTTGTCGTTATGCTTTTTCCAACGACTTGTGGTTAAAGGTTTATAACGGAATATCTTGTTTTACTTGTATTGCTTTCTTCTCTCCCGGTATCTTTTGAGTCTTTCTTATTTCACTATCATTTTCTGTTTATTTTTTCCAGGTTTTTTTTTGTAGTCTTGTTTGTCGTTGACTTTTGGGGCATTTTTATTTCTTTGTGACCTTGTGCATTTTCCCTTCCTTTGATCTTTTGCTAGTTCTCATTTCTTTATTCGTACTTCTAACATAAATTCACACCTAGCTTTTGCATTTGGTGGGGTGGGGTCCTCAGAAGAATACACATTTAGTTCTGACGAGATTTGATCTTGCATAACATAGATATTTCAGTTTGTTGATATTGCCCGTTGGTATTTTTTAAATAATCTGTCTACCTCTTCCGTTTCTGTCTTAACTTTTTCTACTCTAGATAACTTAGGTATGGTAATAATACTATCTTTTTTTCCGGCCATGATTTATTTAATTCTACATTGTTTCTTTTATTTTTATTAATATTAATCCTATGTCGCCGGGTTCCGTTAAATTTTAGTTTTTAGTATTTTGTGTTTCAATTCTTTTAGTTTGGTCTTGTTGGTCGAATTTCTTGTGACAAACCCGTCTACATTTTTCCATTATCTCAAAATTAGAAATCCAACTATTGTTTTAAATCGTCCTTGCTTTCCCTTCGTCTTCGGCTGGTTTCAAATTTAGTTTCTACACATATTTCTATCATCCTTTATTCTATAACCTCTTGGATTCCTTTTAAAATAGAAATGGGTAGCATTTTTGTTGTATTCTCAACTTCATCTTTTCTGGTATCATTATGATGTATTGATGCTTCGGATACTGTTTTTGTACCTGAAATTAAAACAGCCAACATTCGCAAAATGCTAACCGATCATTACGCTCTAATATGTCATTTGAATCCCACATTTAATTGTATTTTTACTTGTTATTTTTCATGGGTAGTAAATTGTGGCTATAATAGTTTGAAATTGTATTCTTTTCGCTGACGTAACCATGGTAATCTGCCAAGTAGGGATAACGTCAACGAATATAAAGTTCCACAACTTCTAACGTAAACAAATGAAAGTCCTAACTTAGTTCAAGTCCATCAATACCTTTCTGTTTTAACAGAGTTTTGTGGGTTGGTCAGTATCTGATCATTTAGGGTTGAAATTCTATATAGGTGCAACAAATTATAGCAAATTTAATCAATAGACTTCTAAATATGATATACGTAGTTCGCCAGGGTAAAATACTTTTATCTTTTCTAATTCTTTCAATTCTTGTTGCTTCCTTTATGTTTTCTGTAGAAGATATTTCTAGAAGTTAATTTTGAAAATCTAAATTGCCTTTTCCAACTTTAGTTGTCCTCTGAAATTTCAAGATTACATTTATTGGGGGAAAAAAGGCCGTTTTCGAAAAATATAATTGAAATTTACTGTTTAAAAAGCTTCATTATTAAAACAACCCTTACACTGTCGACTTGTCTATTATACTGCTATACATCAAAGAATATTCAAAAAAACTTATTTGTGATCTTTTGTTCTTTTTTTCAATTTCCTCTTTTCCTTCTCAGCAGTGTTTGCCTGTCTTTTTGCAACATGGTTCCAAGACCAAAAAAGCATTTTAAATTAACTTTTTCAACTTTAGTTCAAGTCTGAAAATTTATCACCAAATATCTTTGGCAAAAATATGCTGTTTTCAAAAAATATATTATTAAATTCTGATTATTATAAGGCTTATTACTTTTATTTTGCAATTATTATAACGCTAATTATTTATACCCTCCTTACAAGGAAAATATATTCGGACAGAAAATCAGGCAAAAACTCAAATATTTTAATAGAAAATATCAAGAGGAAAAATAATTCTATATAGGATAGGAAGATGGTAGTAAAGTTGGCGACCTAAGTCGAGGGCGACAAGAAGGCTCCCTTTTCAATAGCTACTACACCGAGGTGTAGGGGAGGACGCTACTCATTTCCCTGGATTGATACACTTTACCCTTGATACGTACCTTATATCGCAGAGTGTTAAGCAAGTAGGTATCAAGTACCATTTTTAAAGTCTTTGGTATGACGTGACCTGGGATTGAACACAGGTCTCCCGGACTATTGGCGAACACTGTAACCGCTTGGCAAACTGCTTTAAAACAAGACAATATGACTTTTTCTCTAATTTTTTCAGCTTTCATAAACGCAAGCGTGTAGAATAAGGAAATTGTTAAAATAAATTAAATTATTTAAATGATGTTGATGTAAACTATAATTGTTATCCTGTTGGTCGACTTATATACATAAGCGGCCCAATATTGGTAATGCCTTAAGGAGCCCTTTTACTGGAACAAAATCAGAAAAAGATGGCAGCAATAAAGCACGCGTGTTGTCACACATGAGTCTTGGAGTTATTTCGACTAAACAATCCTCTCTGAGGATTTGTTTTCGTATCCCATTTTTTATAGATCAATATCTGGACTAAAAATATTTTCTGATTGGTTGTCCAATAAGAGACTACCTGTCAACAAAGGATGATCTAATATTTTATAAAGACAGAGTCTTTGCACCTGCCTCAATGAGAAACGACATGAAGAAGAAGGCACACACAAGCCATTTAGCAGTTGAAAGTAACATGAGACGCGCCCTAGACACAATTATTTGGCCAGGAATGAGACATGAACTACAGGAATGTTATATCAACTGTAAACAGTGTAGCAGATATTCTGCAAGAAATAGCAAAGTGACACTAATCACAAGACCAGTGCCGGAATACCCATTCCAACGTATTGGCCTCGATACCATGACACTGGATGGAAGGAAATACCTAGTCTGTGTGGATTATTTTTCCAATTACACTTTGGTTGATCGACTTCACGAAACATTATCATGGTGCACAGTCAAGCTGATAAGGAAACGCTTCATGAGATATGGCATCCCAGAAGAAGTTGTAAGTGATGGGGGCCCTGAATTTGATAACAAAATGATGAGAGAATTGGCCCATAAATACGGATTTAGATGGAATCCCTGCTCACCAGAAATGCCAAACTCCAATGGAATGGCAGAATAAGCTGTAAAACAAATAAAAAGCATCATAAAAAATGTAATAATGAAAACAGCGATCCTTGTCTGGCCATACTAGAATTCACCAACACACCATCAAAATCCATAGGAATGTCCCCAGCACAGAGATTCTTTGGAAGACAATTGAGAAGTGTACAGCCTACGATGAAGAAATTTCTATCCCCATTTAATGTGGAAGAAACAAAAACTGAAATACAAAAGGCAAAACAACATCAAAAGAAATCATCATCATCATCATATCGTGCTGGCAGCACGGATATCCCTGACCTTCTCTCGCCACTCCTCCCTATCGTTCATCGCTCTAGGCAGGTCTTCAGGACAACAACCTGTATCCTCACATAGCTGCTGAATGTACGTTCGTGCTGGTCGTCCTGCTTTTGCGCGGCCATGTGTGGGGATCCATAAGAGTACATCTCTTATGAGTTCATCTCTGCTTCTCCAGCAATGTCCTGCATGTCTGGTTCGCCTAACTTGAATAGTTTTCGTGATAGGGGGCAGGTGGCCGTACAGTTGGTGTCTTGTGGGGTGTTGCTGCCAGGACTTGTTCAGGATTGCACGCAGCATTCTTGTGTAATTGCCATCTAGTTTCTTCTCCAGCCGTTTTGTTAGCGTCCATGTAGTGCATCCATATAGCAGTATCGATGTGACCGCTGCCTGGAAGAAACTGCGTTTCATTTTATCGGTTAGGTCTGATTTCCATATAGTCGATAGCCTATTGATAGCTGTCCATGCTTTCGTTAACCTCGTTTCGATGTCCTTTTCGGTTGATTCGACGCTGCTTCCTAGGTACGTGAATTTGTCTACTAGTTTAAGAGGGGTTACGATCACCGGATGGAGACACAGAATACTTTGACATTGTAGCAGGAGTACTACAAGGGGACACACTGGCCCCGTACCTCTTTATCATTTGTCTAGACTACGTACTTAGAACATCGATTGACAAAATCAAAGAGAATGGCTTCGAACTGACGAAGAAAAGAAGCAGAAGATACCCCGCAACAACAATTACCGACGCCGACTACGCCGATGACATAGCGATACTGGCAAATACACCTGACCAAGCCGAAACACTTCTGCAAAGTTTGGAACGAGCAGCAGCAAGCATAGGCCTCCATGTTAATGCACACAAAACGGAATATATGTGCTATAACCAAACGGGGGACATCTCCACTCTAAAATGAACCTCAAAAGAAATACTATGACAAAAATGCCCATGACCTGATAGAATTAAGAGACGGTGACCAGGTGACTGTGCAGCCATATGGCAGGAGCCAATATTGGAAAAGGGCAGTTATCATAGAAAAGTTTGAATACCGACGATACATGATCGAACTGGAAAATGGGAAAAGACAAGTGAGAAATAGGAGATACCTAAGACTCACAACTAAACCAAAACATAGCAACATGACGAAAACAAACCACAAAAAAGATACCACCAGCAATGGCAGTGAACAAAACATCGAACAGCAACAACCAGACATGGCTAAAAGACAACCACGCCTGAAGAGAGTCAACGCAGGCAAGACACCCAACCGATATGGTGAATGGCAACTCACATAAAATGAACATTTCAGACTTTTGTATGTATGGGGGATGTTGGTCGACTTATATACATAAGCAGCCCAATACTGGTAATGCCTTAAAGGGCCCTTTTACTGGAACACAATCAGAAAAAGATAGTAGCAATTAAGCACGTGTGTTGTCACACATGAGTCTTGGAGTTATTTCGACTAAACAATCCCAGTTCTGTTTTTTGATGGAATATTTGTACTTTAAACACGATGGAACCATTCTCAGTTTAAGTGAAGAGCCTTTGAAGATAATAGACCAGTTCACATATCTTGCGAGCAATAACTCGTCTTAGCGATGTCAACATACGCTTAGCGACTGTGTGGACTACTATTGACAGTTTATCGATTGTACTGAAATATAAACTCTATGATAAAATAAAACAATATTTCTTCCTAGCCGTGGCAGTGTCAGTACTAGTGTATGAATGCACCACATGGACGCAAACGAAACGCATAGAGAACAAAGCTAAATGAGAACCGCACAAGGATGCAACGTTCTGTTGTGAACAAAACCGAGAAGCAACATCTCACAAAACAACAGTTGTATGGACACTTATTTTCCATCTCACAAACCATCCAAATAAGAACAAGACATATGGGGCTACTGCTGGAGAAGCAAAGACGAACTCTTAAGCGATGTTCTCTTGTAGGCTTCTATACATGGACGTGAAAGTGTCGACGAGTCTGCAAGGACTTCCATCAGCATTTTGCTGACCCAGGATGGAGTCTTGCAGAGCGGTCGGCAATATACGTATATTTGTGAAATATTTTGAGGAAAGCATATAACATGTATATTTTTTATATTTTATTAGTGTTTATTCAATTTCTTTTCATACGAGATTTTTTTAAAACTTTGGTTCATTTGTATATATAGTGTCCAAAATTTACTTCCAGTGTTGTATAGCCACATAATTCATAAACATCTGTATGCATGCAGAATCATAACGACACAATAATAAAGAAGAGCGACACAGTTCTTTAGAAAAATATACATCTCACTTTATTGAAAGGGTTGTGTGTGAGAGGGAGTTGGAGACCGAACAGAACTGCAACATATTGACCCCCACTCTATTGGCCATAATTGCGTTTCTTTCCCGTTTTCCTGGGCTTCTAAACCGGGAGCCTGGGGGTCCAGCCTCTCTGGGACATGTTCCTCAATGCAGCATCTTCTCTCCAACTCGTCTGATCCCCATCTGATTGAATTTCCTGTGCACCGCGTTATATAATTGTTCAAAGCCCACCTTCTTCTTGTGGGCGTCAAAGATCGCACACATTCAACCCATCCACGGTCAAGGTTATATTCTGATATTCCTCGACCGGATGCACCTGTTATTTACACTGGTGCATTTCTTATTTTGACTGCCCGGCCTGGTCGGAGGTCAATATACAACACCTGGTCACTTTCAACCATCATTGAATATTTTCCATCAAGAGTTATTTTTTCTTTTCTTTTAAATCCAGATTGAAGAGAGATTATGAATACACTGCAGCTTTTCTACAATGTTAGTTGTCATAGTTTTTAATTAGATATTACGGTGTCCCTGACGTGGAAAAATTTGTAGTGCAAACTGTCATCAGCACAATAATTTGCTTTTGTTGTTAAGTACATATAATACTCCAGTTATTAAGCTTAACGTTATTTCATTGATTATAGTTATCTTAAAATATATTCATGGCTTCCTGTTTGTTTGTTTTTTTTGCTTGTTTGTTTGTTTGTGTTGATAACATATAAATCTTTGTAGGTTATTTGATGCCAAATCAATGTTTATACAAATGAACAATTCTACTTCAAACAATTCAGTTTTGCATAAGTTTGCTGTTTAAGTATCAAAACAGTTCTATTTCAAGTAATTCAGTTCAGCATAAGTACGCAGTTTCGTTTTATTTGACCGATAGATAGGATCATATCAGGTGCTTCAACTCCATGTTAGAGGGAACCTTGGAGAGATGACAATAAAGGGGTACTCAAAATTCCCCAAAGCTCCAGCTGGAAAATCACCATCAAATCGTTTAGTGTCATATCCAAGACACTCGTTCTTGGGGGTTAATCAACTCTGCAGAGAAGCAGTCAGAGTATTCTACAACCCCGGCCGACTGGACAATTCCTTTTTGTGGGTTATATGTAATTTAGTATATCTGTGTAATAAAAGAGTGTAGTTCTAACTGAATACTGAATAATGTGATCTAGAAAATTATCTCCCGAATTGAATATTTCTAACCGGCAGACACAAGTAGGGGGGCATTTAGGAGGTAAATCTTTATGTAGCTGCAGCCATACAATTTCAGTTAGTTGTTTGGTTGTACGGTTGATTTTTTTTATTGTTTCGTAGGTTGGTTCGTTGGGTTTTATAGAATATTTAATGCCGAATCCATTTTTATACAAATAATCAGTTCTATTTTAAACAATTCAATTTAGCATGAGTATACAGATTAATTGTCAAAAACATTCCTATTTGAATATATTCAGTTTATTCAAAAAGTTCTAATTCAATAAATTCAGTTTAGTATCCATATAGATTTGTTTTACAAACAGTTAAATATCAAAACAGTTGTATTTCTAACAATTCACTTTCGGGTAACTATAGTTTCAAAGTCAAAAATAGTTCCAATTGTCAAAAAACATTTCTATCTCATGCTATTCAGTCCATTCAAAAAGTCCTAATTTAAACAACTCTGTTTAGCATAAGGATACAATTAAGTTGTATTTAACCCATGGATAAAGCTCTATAAGATGCTACCATTCCGAGCCAGAGTGGAACTGGGAGCAATGGCAATAAAGAGGCACTCCGCATTCCCCAAAGCTCCAGCATTACTGTAACCTCACTATCAGTTTGTTTAGTGTCATATCCAGGATACTTGTTTGGGGGTTCTTACCCCTCTTTAAAGATACAGTCGGTCTATTCTCCAACCCCAGCCAACTGGGCAACATACAATTTCAGTTGCCATCATAACATAGAATGTGTGTTTTCAGTGCGCTTCATCTCACTACATTGTTATATCCACGGCAAATATGCTCAGTATTTTTATAAATTTTGATGACTTTCTTTGTGGATACCTAATTTTAATCTAGGCCCCAAATAACTGATAAACTAAGAAAAACTTTAGTCACCATAAAATCATAGCAATAATAGGCAAATCCGAAAAAAAGCACTGCTTAAATTAATGTCTATGCTGAAGGAGTGCATAATTTGTGAGGGCAAGCATTTGAACAAAAGAAAATTTAAAACAAAATGATGACAATAACAATACAAGGCGGCAAATATTGTACTTGCTTTAAGTAAATTACATTTTGAATCAGATCTATGTTGACTCTTTTCTATTTCTGTCAAATCATTTTGCCTGTGGATGTATTTTAAATATATACTCTCACACACATAAACACTGACTTCGTTGGCCGAAAAAACACCTTATCGATGCGTATCGAATATTGCAATGTGGATGATAAATCACAAAGATATAATGATTTTCATAGAACATGGTGAGGATAATTTGTCCGCTGATTTTAACAAATCGCGATTTCATAAATAATTACTTGACTTTATTTATTCCCTACATTGTTTTATTCACAAACATATTAAAGTAATTTTTATGCATAAATCTATTAAGAAATTTGTTGAAATAAAATTTAGATGGGCCAATTTTTCATGTGTTTTTGTATGTAATTTCATTAATCTATATGGGTTAATTTTATCTTTTATTACACAATTTTGAAATTTTTGTACCTGGAAGGCGCATATTTTTGCTCGTCTTCAAAATATAGGTTGCTATTTTTCTGAATAAAGATTGCTTAATATTGTCAATTGGGAACATCGAAGTCAGGATATAGTAGAATCAAAATAAACAGTGCTTACTATTTTTCTTTAAACCAAAGCAATGCTGATAATTTCAACAACGATAAACTGTCACAAAGCGCGGTTGATTCTATGTCTACGCTAACTTATCCTAAATTATATATATATATATATATATATATATATATATATATATACGTGTGTGTGTGTGTGTGTAGAGAGAGAGAGAGACAGAGAGAAAGAGAGAGATAGACAGTCTTTGTCTACGCAATCCAATCTTAACATGTATAGAGAGAGACAGATAGAGAGAGAGAGAGAGAGAGAGAGAGAGAGAGAAAGAGAGAGAGAGAGTCTCTTTTGATCCAAGCTTAAAGCATCTCACGTAGCTAGCAACACTGAATAGTTGTGATACAATGAAACAGTCAGTCAGTGGATGATCATATATGTGCTTCTCCCAGAGCGTTGAGTACTTGAGAGAGGAATTGCCCACGCCAGACCTCTGGTTTAGTAATCCCGACCGAGAAGCAGAAAAAGTGCCAAGTAGAGTATTTAAGATAACATGACGTGCTATGGTCAAGAGAAGAAGAAGTTATGAGACAATATACCAATCTGACTTGTTTCAAACCTGAGGTTAGATCTAGACGATGAAGGAAACGGCAGGTGAGGATGTTGGCCGATAATGTAGAGAGGTGGAATAAATGAAAAGTGGAAAGCTCAGGAGATAAGAATTAAACACATCAAGAAAATCGGGAATGAAAAAGCTGGAAAGACTGTGACCGACTCATAACCAAGTGGGTAGAGTGTTCGCTAATAGCCCGGGATACTTGGGTCCAATCCCAGGTCGGGTCATACTAAAGACATTAAAAATGGTACTTGATACCTTCTTGCTTAACACTCAGCAATATAAGGTACGTATCGAGGGTAAAGTGGATCAATCCAGAGAAAGGAGTATCGCCCTCCCCTACACCTCGGTGTAGTAGCTATAGAAAAGGGAGCCTTCGGGTTACCCTCGACTACGGTCGTCAACAACTTACTACATTGCTCAAATTAAGAAAAGTATTTTTTTCTTTTTGTGTATCTTTGAAGTTCATTGGGTCACATCGATAGAATTTAGCTAAATACGAAAAAAAGTCTCGTGCTATCAAGCTTTTAAGAGTCATATCCCATAGAATTTAAGTAATTATAAAAGAAAAATGGAAATCGTTGATAAAATCCAGTGTATTGTACATAAGAGTTGATACAGATTACTGTTATGTTTGGGGATGGTGAATCATGAGGGGAAAGAAAGAAGGAAAAAAAGAGAGAAATATAAACTATTGTTTTTGTGATATGACAAAAAATGATCGGTTGTAAAAACAAGTTTCGAATTAGGGGACCATAAGAATTTTGAACTTTTCATGAATCGACTTTTTTAGTAATATTTTTTGTGAATGACATTTTGTAGTAACTCGTAGATGTTATTGGAACGCATAGTGATTTGAAATTAGGATTTTGATCCGAACTCCGGAAGGGCGCGGACAACTATGATATGATGCGGAGATCATGCGCATGTACCTTTAGATCAGTAGATAGGTCAGTGGGACGGGTTCGATCTTTGGAAAAGTTGTGGAAATTGGAAGCGTTCTGTGAAGTCTCCTTAGAATGGGATTGGTATTTTGGGTACCGGTAGAACCCATACAAGGTTTTCTGAAGGTCTCCCCCAAGAGAGGTGTCTAGAATTTTGAGATGCAGGTTAGTGGCCAGACCAGCCTTTGCAAGGTCTCTCAAGAAAAAGTTTGAGATTTTTTTGAGGTAGTGGTTAGTGACCGGACCGGATTGTGAAAGTCCCTCGAGAATGGGGTCGAAAATATTTGGAGTTTCGTCAAAGACCAGTCTATTGTATTGAAGAGGATATTTTGAAACAGGGATTGGGGAATTACGGACTCAGTTTCGAATTGGGCTTGAGGGAGAAATATAGTTAACTAAATGAATAAATAAAGTATCCTTGTTAACTATGGTAATAGAAAAACAACTCATGCAAACTAATATTAGCTTAGGATATCCGTGAGAAAAGAACACAGAGAATAAGCTATTATACGGAAGAAAACAAATACATGTGAGTTTATAAAAAGTATTGCATTGAAAAGAAAAGAGAATTAAAAACAGAAAGAAAAAGACAAGGACACTCGGCATTGAAAAAAAAACAATAATTTTAGGAATTGAAAAGAAAAATAAAATAAAAAAGGAAGAGTAAGATATATTTTTAAAAAATACAACTGTCATAAACATGAAGATTTTTTCTGAACTTTTTAGACACGTTTTAGGTTGTCAACTTTTTTCTTTTGCTGGTTGGACATTTTGTTTTAACAATTACATTTTGACTTTTTATGTATTTTTGAAAAAGAAATTCACTCCACCGATGTGAAGCTAGAAGGAATAATTGCTTGGATTTTAGGCGACATTTCAGAATTTTTCCCTGCCTCATTTTATGAGATTTTTTTTATTTTGGGGGGAAGGTGAAATCACAGAAAGCAATAATTGATTAAGAAGAAAATCAATTAATGATAGATGTTTGGGCGTGGTATGTTTTGGTTGTTGCTGCGTTCAGTTCAATTTGTAATGCCATTTTGATATATTGGTTTGGGGCCCTGGTGATTTTGTTGAATTTTTGGAAACCCTCCAGTAACTCAAGGTAGGATTCTGAACAGTGGATTCCTGGTGTATGGTCATAAGGAATCAATGTAAAATGTGTTCCTGGTATGAACAGGGTTATGGTGTTTGGAACTAGGATTTTGGGAACAAAGATGTTGTCCTGTGTTGTTTTCAGTTTCCTCCAGGAATTGCTGAAGGAACTATGATGTTTTTTTGAATGGGATATGTAACTGTGTGGTAATTTAGATGTATGCATGAAGGATAGCCAACCATGCCAAGAAAGAATTAAAAAATAATTCAGATAAGAACTAGAACGAGTTATTTTTGGAATGATGAAAATGTAGCCTTCTAAGATGAATAATGATAATTGTATTTATGCTGTTGTTGTCCTTGAACATTCTTTGTAAAATGTTGGCGTGGAGTGGAATAGAGGAGGACGTGAGGAAATGTCCACAAGTAGACATTTTGAAAAATAAGAGGAGGAGAAGTGTTGCATATTGACTCTTGAACAAGCCGTTATTTAGAGACGCACCTATGTAAATAAGCGGAAGAAAAGCACGGGATCTAATCGGAAATTGTAGGCGTTATCAAATGGTATATATAGATGCCCACAACCGTTGAGTCAGTGAGGGCCGATTCAAAACCAGATTGTAGTCTCTGGGAGAGCCCAGCTGGCGCTTGTGGCCCATAACGGGTCTCCGGTTGAGCAACCTAGGCCGAGAAACAGAAGTGCAAAGTGGGGTCTTGAAGTTAACACAGCATGCTATGGTCAAGAGAAGAAGTTATGGATTAATATAGCTATATGTCTTGTCTCTCTCCGTCAGTCTGTGTCTCACATCACAGAAACATTATCCCATCACGAAAGAATAAAAAGACATATATTTTTTTGACAAAGTGTTGTTCTTCATCTTTCAACCGGTATATTACATAAATATTTAACGAAAAAAGAAGCTAAGAATTATACGTTATACGATAACATTTGATTTAAGGATTTATTTCTCATATTTGTAATGTTATCTTAAAAAATGTAACCCTAAGCTTGGGAGAGGTTTGAAATTATATATTGTAATTCTATTTTCTAAAAACTTTTAACAAATAACTGATGAAAATTTAAATTTAGTTCTTCCTTGCCGGTTGAGTTAGACTGATAAAAAAAGAAGTTGTCTAGTTTATTTTCTTTTTTATGCAATAAAAATACGGCATAAAATGTTCTTATGACTTTTTTAAATATATGACAAAAATTGCCTGTTTAGTTATATTGATAAAAATTCATCGGTGTAGTTTGTTTTCTTTTTTTAAACAATAAATATGTAAGAATAGAAAGTAAGACTTAAAAACGTATCCTTACTTTTAGGTGGAAAATTGCGTGTATTAATCGCATGAAAAGTATTTGTTTATTCTATTGAGTTTATTTCTTTTAAAAACTCTTTTTGAGTCAAACTGATGAAACATTTATAAATTTTGTTCTACGAAATTTGAAAAATATTGATTTAAAAAAATCAGTTTTTAGTTATTAATAATCAATGCCTTCGTTTGATTTATTTTAATTTTTTACCCTCTAAGTCTAGGTTGGTAAAATAAAAAGAAGCCAGGAAAAAAATGTTTCCTTACAATAAAAATAAGCTAAACATTAAAATTGGGAAATTTTTCGAATTTCATTTTTTTTTTCTTTAAATCTAATAAAAAATTCTAAAATAGGTACCCGTTAGTTTGAAAAAAGTCATGAACAATTTCAAAATTTTCAATTCTTTTTTTTTTTTTTTTTTTACAATTTGTACTAGATTACAAAAGAATAATTATTTTAGAATAATCATCAAATTCAAGTTCCGCCCATGGAATCTGTGCCATACTTAAACAATGTAGTTCTTCTTTTAGTTCTTATTTATGAAGAACTGTGAAGAGTTCAACAGATGGGTTGATTTTTAATTAGTGAATAATCAAGAACTAAATTTTGTACTACTCCTCATCATGAACATATTCAAGTGCATGCGCGATTTTAATTCTCAAGGACTTATCTTTACTTGGTTATAACTCGTCACGTACATTCCAAAATAATGTGACTTCATTATATATATATATATATATATATATATATATATATATATATATGTTGTTGACATACAAGGTTAGCAGAAGTTAGTCACTAATCAATCGATATTTGACGAACGTCCCACCAAACGAACGAGTGTGGCAGAATTTTTTTTAGGTGGGTCCGGGCGCAGAGCTATGGCCCAGACGGGTCCGGCAGCTGACACAATGCTATGAACCCCGTCGGGTTCCCCTCAGGTGCCAGACAATAAACCTAACCCCTCCAAAAAGGGTTAAAGCCTCGGGGGACGACCCTCAGAAGCTCGAGGAAATTAACCGTCCGGTACGAATGCCAGACAGTCTGTTGAAAAGCCTCTAATCAATCTTCCAAGTTATTCTCAGTGATACACTTATATAGGCTCTCTCTTCCACTTGTGCGAATTAGGCAGATTAATCTGCCATTATAGCTACATTTACCGGAAACATATATGACTTATGCCTCAAGTAGGTCTTGTACTTCTAGTGATGGTTTTATTTTCGGGATTACTTTGCTTTCCTTGTCTCTTTCCCGTATTTCTTTCTCTGGGAGATCTAGATCTGTCCCGCACTGAGCTTTAAACAAGGCGGTCTTCTTGCATTATTTGTTCTTCATCCGAGTTTACAAACACATTCTGGCCCACTTGATCGTGCATTATTTCGTCTTCTACGTTTCATTCTGTAAAGGTTGCTCTAATAGATCATTAACGGAAGGAATCGTAAAGAATCTTTCATAATTTTGCACTTCATATTCGCTCTGGGTCCTTATTTCATCTACATGGGCTTATATACTGTTACTCTTTTCTCTTTTTATTATGGCTACATTGTCGCTTTTTTTTTGCCTGATAAATTCTTGTCTCTCTGGATTTGATTCTTTGTTCTTTTTATACCACACTTATTCATTTGTGGAATACGACATCCTTATCGGAGCTCTAAACAAAACGGCTGGAAAAGAAACTAGATGGCAATTACACAAGAATGCTGCTTGCAATCCTGAACAAGTCCTGGCAGCAACACCCCACAAGACACCAACTGTACGGCCACCTGCTCCCTATCACGAAAACTATTCAAGTTAGACGAACCAGACATGCAGGACACTGCTGGAGAAGCAGAGATGAACTCATAAGAGATGTACTCTTATGGATCCCCACACATGGCCGCGCAAAAGCAGGGCGACCAGCTCGAACATACATTCAGCAGCTATGTGAGGATACAGGATGTTGTCCTGAAGACCTACCTAGGGCGATGAACGATAGGGACGAGTGGCGAGAGAGGGTCAGGGATATCCGTGCTACCAGCACGATATGATGATGATGATTATGACTATTATCGATGTTGTCACTTTAGGTAATTATTTTCTTGGACTGAATATAAACTCTAATGATCTATGATCACTTCCCAAAGAATTTTTCCAGTTAAAAAGGGTCGGGCCCTTGTGCTTGTCCACACTATAGCCAAGGCTTCTTTCTCCATATTTGAATATGTAAATTCAATGTCCGTTATGTTACGCTGCCATGTGCCCAGTGGGCCTGCAAGGTACTGTTCGTTCCTGCCAAGTCCACCCGTAAACGCAGGGCACAGACGTTGGCTGTGGTTTACCGACACTATTTAATGTCACAGATATCACCAACTCCCTAGCTGAACCACATTTTAAAGCCACCAGGTAGGTTATAGGTGAATTATTAAAAGTCAGCACAGCTAACTGGCTAGCTTCCCCCGTCAAATTCGAGGTATTCGACAAATACAATGCTTCCGCAACAAAAACGGACTCTGAACAGCTATGTTTGGCTTAACAAGATTAATAACAATATTTCTATTGAATAAAAGAAAGAAACAAAGAAAAAGAATAAAAAACAATCCTGGAAAAAGTCATGAGCGAGAAAGGCTTTCTGTATCTCGGAAGAGTCTCCATTAAAACATTCGTATCCCGGACGTGGTCCCCATATAATATATGTCAATGGCAGAAGGTGAGGATATAGTTCGACAGCGGTATGCACGTTCCGCTTTGCTGCGGGCTTCGAGATTTAATGGTTGAGCTCGTGTTCCAAATCTCAAGTTTATCATTAGGGAAATATTCCCTCTATTCTCCTTTATGTTAGAGGTATTCTTTCCTCTCGTAATTTGCCTTTTATTCACGTCAGCATGAATGCAGCAAGATACATTTTAATATACTTAAATTGTATGTTCACTTACTTTGGATTCCGTGAAGTTTATACTTTTCCCTTTTTATCTCGTTATTGGGTTTCCATAACACGTTGTTAGAAGGATACACGTCTTATTTCAGATAAAACCAAGATTAATTATCGTCTCTTTCCTCGTGGACAAGTCTTCTCTATGGGTATTTGCTTAACGAGGCTCACCATACCTCGTAGTTTGAGTTCATTCAAAAAATAACCTTTTTCTTTTCTCTCAGTGTTCTCTGCGCGGCATGACTTTGTAATTTGATTTTCTTCCATCTCAAAGTATGTTCTTAGTTTTCCACCGAACAAAAGGCAACTATTTATATGTCCTCATCCTTCGACGAATAACGGCAACTTCGTAGTTTCCGTAGTTTGAAAAATTACCACGTGTTGGCTTTTTGGCCATTTAGTCCTCAGTACCAATCATGGTCGCAGGTCTGCTTCTCCGCTGACGCATATATGGCTAATAGGGAGTGGGGTTCTCCAATGCCCATATCAGCTTGTACTAATTAAGAGGGTTGAAGAGAGACAGCCCCAATTTCCACTGCTAATTCTGCTTACTACTATCACTGTCTGATACCTAGCGTGTTATACCTTTTCCCATAACCCGGCGAATGTATTTCCTCGTCACAGTTAGTCTTCTTGATAAATTCATTATCGGATGTCCTTCTTATGATAATATAGAAGGGATAGGGGGAAGAGAAGGTCGGGCACGAGCTGAGGCATGAGCCTTGCAGGACTATGCTGGTCATCGGACCACTTAGTGCAATGTGGGCCTGATGAACCTAGCTGGACATGGACCCAAATCTGGGTCCAGGCACGCATGCCTGGTTATAGCTAAAACTAGGCAGCAAGTCCCAGTGCTATACAAGGGTAACAAAGGTGTCAGTGATGCAGCTAGCACACTAGAATGTTGCCCAGACGAAGCCGGTGGCCTTTCAGCCTCAAGTTTGCCTTTGAGAATCGACCTCCCGGCAGAGATGCCTGGCAGTCTGCTGAAAAGCCTCTGCACGAAGCACAGTGGCTAATCAAGCTGATGTTCGTCACTCCCTCCCACCAGACTGGACTTGACACAAGGCCAATGACATGAAGGTTGATTATAATGAGGATTTACGAGAGGGGAAGGTCGGGAACAGTCCGAGAATCAAGCCCTGATGGACTATTCTGGTAATCGGCCTACTTAGTGCAATATGGTCTGATAAGCCTAGCTGGACTTGGACTCAAATCTGGATCCAGGCACATATGCATGAATATAGCTTAAACTGGGCAGGCAGGTCCAGTGCTATACAAGGGTTACAAAGGTGTTAATGATGCAGCTAGCCCACCAGAAGGTGGTCCAGCCGCAGTCAGGGGCCTTTTGGTCTCAAGTCTGCCATCCCGCTGAAAAGCCTCTGCAGGAAACACAGTGGCAAATTATACTTCCCACTTATTCTCAGTGTAAGACTTATATAACCTCTCTCTTACACTCATGGAAATTAGGAAGATTAATATGCCCGTATCTCTCTCTATATATTTATATACATATTTGAATATATATATATGTATTTATGTATATATACATATATGACATCTCATATATCATTATCATGTCGCGCCATCAGCACATATATCCCTTACCTCTCCCGCCACCCATCTCTATCGTCCATCGCCCTTGGTAGGTCCTCAAAGCTACTCCCTGTATCGTCACGGAGCTGTTGTACATAGGTTCTTGTTGGTCGTCCTGACTTTGCTCGTCCATGTGAAGGTGTCCACAGGAGAACACCACTTGTAAGTGCGTCCCTGCTCCAGCAGTGTCCAGCATGTCTAGTTCGTCTAACTTGGCAAGTTTTTGTAATGGGCGGTTAGTGGCCATACAACTGCTGCTTTGCGGAGTATTGCCCCAAGGACATGTCCAATATTCCTCGCAGCATTCTTGTTTAATTGCCGTTACGCTTTTTCTCTGTATGTTTTGTTAGCGTCCATGTAGTGCATCTATACAGCAGTATCGAGACCATAGCCACTTGGAAAAAAACTGTGTTTCATTTTATCGGTCAGATCTGACTACCATATGACCGATAGTCTATCGATAGCTGTCTATGTCTTTGCTAATCACGTGTTGATGTCTGTCTCGGTTGATGAGACACTGCTTCCTAGGTAGGTGAACTTGTCTACTAGCTTCTGAGAGCTACCGTTTACTGTTGAGATGCTGCGTCTTTGATTAAGACACATATATTCCGTCTTGCGTGCATTGATATGAAGGCCTATGCCTGCTCTTTCCAGACTTTGTAGCAGGGTTTAGTCTGTGTCCCAATCCGGGGAGCGGACTTTTACTTTGGTGTTTCTCTTGAGCATCATTATGGCTGCGACGATTTCTTTGGGTTGGCCGTAGGCGAGTAGTATTTGCTCCATCTTTCCTTTTTCTATGGAGTCAAAGGCCTTGGCGAAGTCGACAAATAATATTGTTGCCTCTAGGTTTTTTGCACATACACCTTCAAGAATTCGACGAATAATAAAAATTTGTGACGTCGTTGATCTATTTCTGTATATGAGATATAAAAATTATATATATATATATATATATATATATATATATATATATATATAATTCTATATCCTATTCTCGTTTTCATACTATATTTGAATATTTCGTTCAACATTGTGTGAATTTGTAAAAACAGATATTGTAAATCATATAACTTACATAAAAAAAATCCCATTTTTAACAAACAAATGCATCAAAGTTCCTCTGCTCATTCTAAAATGATAATATAATCTTTAAAATGAAGCGGGTGCTTCGAAAGCGCATGCCTTCGTACAATGAAATTTTTTTCGTTTTAAACCTTTTAATTAAGTGACGATAAATTCACAAAACATAAAACACCGGTCAGAGACTATACACATTTTAGAATGAGGTTTTGAAGCAGCACAGAGTAAGAACATCATACACACACGTATACGCAAGGGTTTCAATGAATTTCAGAATATTTAACATTTTATAAAGAAAAAAATATGTGAACATTATTGAAAGCTGATCCGTTCATTTAAGCAGAAAATAAATTCAGGTTCTTTGAGATTATACGAAAATGTTTCGCCAGGCCATTACACAGAAGACTGATTTTAATGCATCTTTATTTCTGTCGCCGAAGGTTCATCTGATGGGAGATTTAAGATTAAATCACCCCTTTCTTAAGGATCTTGGCAAAATATTCTCTATTAAATTGAGATGCATTGTAAAAAAAATCAGACCAAATAAAACTGAATGCGTCAATGCTAACATCTTCGGAAAATTCTTTATCAAAAAATGTTATAGTTACTTTGATGTTATACGTATTTGTTTGGTTTCTTTGTTTAATGGCATATCAACCTACGTGAGTTATTTAATGCCAAAGGTTTCCTTCTCGAAGAATGCTGGGAAGCTATTTAACTCATAGTTGGGAGGATAAGGTGGGTATTTATCCGAAAGTGAATGTAATAGTGTGACTGGAGTTTAAACTCGCTTACTACGATTCCACAGGCCAACGTTTAAACCATCACGCCTATTAACACCCTCTATAAGTATTTGTTTGTTGCAGGACTTTAGCTTTTCAAGCAGATTTTTTTTTTCAAAATACCGATCAGTTTATTTTTCTTTCTGGTGGCATTTTAGTTTATTTTTATTTAAAAAAACAACATATTTGCTTACTGACGATTGATTTTATCTTTAATCACAAAGATAAACAAGGTATGAACCTCTATCATCCCTACAGCGATGAGTTAAGCAGAATCATTCCTGTTCTTCAACCAGGATTTTTTTTGTGTGTGTTCCTCCACCTACATCTGACAATTTACGATCACCAACATAACAGTCGTCGGTGAATTATCTATATAAGGCGATATAAAGAGCTAGAAATTTATTAATGTCAATCTTTTCCCACGACATGATAGTGCATTATTTTACCTGTTTACACCAGTGTAGGAGAAAGACAAAAAATTGTCAAAAAATTCCAAAAGTATATCAGTCAAAATTTAAAAAAATGTTGCACACAAATTTCTTTAGCTCCGGTGCTCTCATTTAATAACCACAATATAAAAAGAATGGTTCCATATCAACTTCAAATCTAGATACAGGCATTTAGAACTAGAATAGCATATACATTTTTTCGGGCTGAATAATCACTCTGAAACAAAGCCGACGTTCATTATTTAACGTTTCGCATCTCAAGATTCCTGCCATCTCACGAAGTACAAACTAACATCACTGGTCATGAAGATCTATGTAGGACAATATATAAACTGCCCTTACTGAGTCTTTATATGTATGTTAATCCGCACCTGAGTTTTATATACAGTTCTACCCCCAAAATACAATTTTTTTACACTGTAAAAAACGTTTTGGAATAGCTTGCCATATGACTTGACAAATGCAGAGATTTTTCTTTTGGATCAGTTAATTTCCATTTTTTTTTAAAAAGCTGTTTATTAAGTTTGGAGAACATATTTTTAGAAGAATAAAACTGAAAACAGATTACTGTTTTATTATTGATTTCAATCTAGTTCTAATTACCTCTTTCATTTGTTTCAGCATTTAAAGCAGTTATTTATTTGATATTGTTATTAATTACACTTGATTGCCATAGTGTTGTTATCAATATTGCAAGCAGATTGTATTACTCTTATTTTCAATTAACACATCCACCAAAAATTTGATATATTTTTCTCAAAAACACCAAGCATCCTAGGGATGAAACGTATGGAGTGAGTTTCCGTGGTGAAGTTGCTTATGTACTGAACTACAAAATCATAGTAAGTGAGTTCGGCCTCCAGTGTCTCTAAGACGCACATTTACGGATTGATACAATGGGAAAAAGTATGATCTTATCTCCTCGGCTATAGGTTAAATAATACACTTCTGTTCTTCTGCAAGGATGAGTCTTGCATTAAATAACCTACGAACGTTTATATGACATTAAACAAGGAATCGCAAATCCCCGACACTTTTTACAACTACTTAAAGGGTGATAGTCATCGACAAAAAAGTTTGTAAGTATATGTGTCGTGCTCCTTCCATCGGAAAGCTAATTTGACTACGAATCAAAACAAAAAATGTTTCTCACGCTTCTCTAGAACAATTAAACGGACAAAATGTAGTCTGGCCTTAAAGGCAAAATAACAAAAAAAAATTACGCTTTTTCTTACGGTCGTACGATCAAATTGTCAGAATAGCAATAGAGATAAACCCAAGGTGAAAGTAAGCGGTAACAAGACAGATAAGCAGAGATATTTCGTCTAACGATTTCATGCTATACTCTTCTGCATGCATAAATAAATTTCGATGCTTTTGATAATGTATTTTGTAAGTCATTTGAATTTTGTTGCCGCTTTTTTAAACCACCCCGTTATAGCCACTTATAGTGGATATGTTGGTTAATATATTTTCCTAGACTTTGTCACATCGCATGAGACGTAAATACAGCAATATGCTCTCGCAATTTCATAAAAAAAAGAAACACAGTATAAGAAACTTATAATGATGAAAACAGAACTAAATTTATTAATATTCCAGTCTCAAGAATTTTGACACCAACAGAAAAATTGTGAAAACAGGAACGAATTGCTATTAAATACCACATGGTTTTCATAGAATTGTATCTTAGCAGAATTCCTTGGATGTTTATTGGCCTGGAGGTATTCTACTTTTGATGAGGATATCCATCTTGATTTTTATATATCACTTTTTGGCCGCTGTAACTTCCTGTCATAAGCAGGTACTTTTGGTCACACTCGGTAGACTTCTAGGAAATTGGACAGTTCCCTTTTTACTGATTTGGCCTAATGAGAAAAGTTTACATTGGTAAGTTCGAATAAAGTATTCGGTACGAAGTCTCCTGAATTTTATCAACTATAATAAAAGGTAGATGAAAAAGAATGAACGATACAGTGTGAAAGAGGCAAATTTACTATCTAATACGATTTTTTTTTAAACCAGGTTCACGCAGAGTGGATTATAAAGTAATGGCAATGAAGGGATAGTCCATTGACCTCAGATCTCCAGAATTGGATCCTCACTTTTCGATGAATTTTAGTCGAAATTTTCTAAGGTGTTTGTCTAGATGTGGCACAAGGCCGTATTAATGGGGCACCCAATGAGCAGGTTTGCAAGTCTAGCTTGGTAACCATTACACTACCCAAGCTGCCCCCTGATGTATTTTAATTTGAAATGCAGGATGTCTTCGGATTTTTGGTGGGGGTCTTTCTCATCGACAAAGGTTTCAGTTAGCACTGCCGATTGGGAGTAGTGACGTAGTCTAGTTGAAAATAAAAATCATTGAATCTGTAACTCAAATTAACAATAGTTATTGATAATATAGAGCGTAACAATTAACAGGGTTATATTTTCAGTTTTAAACTACAATAACCGGTTCCGTAACTTTATGAGAAAGTGGTCAAAGGGTACAGATATAAAAGTTGTAAAAAAGTTTTAAAAAATAAAATAAAATAAACACAACCGGAAGACAAATTTTAAAATCACTTCTGTTTGGCTTTTGCACATTAATTAATGCTTCTTTTAGTAGCCCGAAATGAAAAGAGCAATTTACTAAAGGTAACGGAAATCACCAGAATTGATCAACTAAGTAGAAGCGAGCACTGGCCTAATGATACTGCCAACACAATGTAGAAGTTGTTCTTTAAAACTGATAAAATTAGTCGGGGGTTTTCAATTCCCTCACTTTGATAATTGCACACATGATCGAGAAAAGACTAAAGTGAACGAAGTGAAAGTAGACCATGTAGGGGGACATGTTATTTGGTGAATATGTTCGGTCCCCCAATTTTTGTTAGTATGGTTTATATTTTTTTGGTGGTAAGTTGTTAGTGTTTATTTTTGGAAAAGGCAAAGGAGGCAAATGATGTGTTAGGACGCGGGAAAAATACATTTCAAAAAAGCGGTACAAACAAAATTCAAATTTATATACCAACAACACATGCAATTAAACATTTCAAAAGAATAGTGTTCTAATATTGTCTGACATTTATTCCTCTGTGTGTGTGTGTGTGTGTGTGTGCGTGTGTGTGTGTGTGTGTGTGTGTGTGTGTGTGTGACTAACGCTAATACAACAAACAAAGGACTATTTAACAAAAGTATGCTATGCGTGTTGACTAAGTATTTTCTATAGAATCTTAATAGTTTATATTAGGAGGAACGTGTCTTCTCCCATGTTGTTTACTTTTTTCTTTCGGTGATTTGACGAAATTTCTGTTGTTTTTGAAGCTGGAAAAAATCTCACCAAAAAGGTGTAACAAGTAAGAGAATGGTTGCATGGCGTATACATTTTTTGTGGCGGTATACTGCTGTTAGTTGAAATGAGAGAGTGATAGTTTTCTCTCCGGAAGTCACACTGGAGAGAGTGTGTTGGCCGTGTATGAGAAAATGTGAAAAGAAGGGAATGTAGGAAGATTAGAGCATTTATAGAAAATTCTTTTCGTGGAGTAGGCTCCAAAAACGCGGGACGAAATTGAAGTAGCGGACTTAGTTTTAGGCAATAACCACGTGGTTCTCCTGACCAATGGGTTCCCGAGACTGATTGTTTACGTGTTTCCGCCACCTTTGTTTCGGGAACAAGTGGCATAACGGCCATTATGAACTATAGGAGTGTAAGTCCTATAACCATTCACAGATACAAGAAAAAACTGGTTTCTAATAGAACGAAGAATATACACGGCAAATGGTTTACTTCATCCACTTCCACATATTTTTACAGTCTCAGAAACTAAATGGAAAGAATACTACAATAGAGGTTTTACGTTTGCGGTGAATTTTGTTTTTGAGCTTCCTCCTCCACATCAGATGATCATCTTTAACGGACATAGAAGTCTTTATTTCTAAAAATCATATACAAAAATAATCTATGGTTTTCAGTGGGCACAAGGCCAAAAAAACGGACATATAAGTCGACAGATATTAGGTTACAGTTCCCGCCTGGTTCAACATTTATCATCAATATCATGTCGCACCGCCAGCATGGATCTCCCTTACATCTCCCGCCACCCCTCTCTATCCCCCATCGCTCCCGGTAGGTCTTCAAGGCTACATCTTGAATCGGTACAGAGCTGTTGTATATAGGTTCTAGCTAATCGTCCAACCTTTGCTCGTCTATGTGAAGGGGTCCACAAGAGTATGTCGCTTATGAGTCCATCCCTACTTCTCCAGCAGTGTCCTGCATGTCTGGTTCGTCTAACTAGGATAGATTTCGTGATGGGTAGTTGGTTGCCGTATAGCTGGTGCTTTGTGGGGTGCTGCCTCCAGGATTTGTTCAATATTGCTCGCCGCATTCTTGTGTAATTTCTGTCAAGCTTTTTCTCCATACGTTTAGTTAACGACCATGTAGTGCATCCATGCAGCAGTATCGACACCACCACTGCTTGGAAAAAACTGCGTTTTATTTTATCGGTCAGGTCTGTCTTTCATATGGCCGGTACCTTATAAATAGCTGTCCATGCCTTTGCTATTCACCTGTTCATGTTTGTCTCATAATAAGTAATACAGTTAATATAACTGCAATGGATAATGAGAGCCCAGTGAGCTGTGGCATCTCTACAGAGGGGTTATTTAACGCCAAATGCATTTTTATGAAAATAGTTCTACTTCAAACAACTCAGTTTAGGATCGGTACGCAGTTTAAGTGTAAGTACAGTTTAATTATGAAAAACATTTCTATTTCAAGCTATTCAGTTTAGTCAAACAGTTATAATTCAGCTAATTCAGTTTAGTATAAGTACAGATTTTCTTTACACACAGTTAAATGTTAAAACAGTTCTATATATAACAAATCAGTTTCGGGTAAGTACAGTTTCAATGACAAAAAACAGTTCCATTTCAAATAATTCAATATAGCCTGAGTTTGCAGTTTAAATGCAAGTAGAGTTTAATTGTCAAAATATTTCTATTCCAAGCTATTCAGTTTAGTTAAATAATTCAGTTCAGCATAAGGATGCCGTTAATTCTACTTAACTTATAGATAGGACCCTACCAGTTGCTACCACTACGGGCCACCGTGGACCTGGGAGCTATGGCAATAAATGGGTACTCCGCATTCCCCAAAGCACCAACATCACTGGAACCTCTCCATCAAATTGTTGTCATATCCAGGAAACTCGTTGGTGTTGTCTTACCTCTCTGCAGAGGTGCAGTCGGTGTATTCTACAGCCCCAGCCGACCGAGCAATAATATATATGTATGAATAAATAGTATATATATATATATATATATATATATATATATATATATATATTGTCATCTACAGACAGACTGTTTCGTTCTATCAGAACTCTTCAGTGTGGCTAGACACGTAGGACGCTCGAAGCCGGGATCGAAGCCCATCCAACTTTACGTTAGACTAAGTCTTAACCGCTCGGCCAACAAGCGTACCACGTTGGTTAAGAGAATTTTTAAGGTATCTATGTAGCAACAGCAGCAGCCATTTGGTTACATTTTTATACCCTATCGGCTACCAGAGCGCTCAATTCTTTCGAAGAGCTTTGAATTATTCGAGCGGCGGCCGAAAATTCCATCACCAGATTGCTCAACTCCCGTGGGGGAGCGTATATATTGTCATCCACAGACAGGCTGTTTCGTTCTATCAGAACTCTTCAGTGTGGCTAGACACGTAGGACGCTCAAAGCCGGGATCGAAATCCATCCAAATTATATATATATATATATATATATATATATATATATATACGTATAAAAAGCATTTGGTATTAAATAACCTACAAGGATAGGGTATGCCATAAAACCTGACCAATTAACCAAATATTAATTATTATATATATTCAATTTTGTGTGTGTAAGATAATTTTTTCTTGAAGGATTCCGGTGGTTAGGTGGCAACATTCTGAACTGTGACAGTGTAGTGAGTTTGAATTTCAGTTACATTATTACATTCACTTTCAAACAAATATGCTTGCGAATGGTATGAAACCCTATTATACACTCTGCTTTGTGTAAAATTATATCACTGCTGTTCTACAAGGATGACTTTAGCATTAAATTAATCAAGCCATTTAACTGCAACATGTTGAAATATGAACTCCCATTAAAACAACACGAAGGAAGATGTTACTTTTTGGTTTGCTTTATAGAAAATGTTTCTATGATTCTATATATTTATTTTTAGGGAAATGTCCTTAAACAAACCGTCCTGTCTGTGGGGTTTAGAATATGCTAAATGTGATTCCCTCTTCAAAAAGTGGATGCATTGGGTATGAAAGTAAACTGCACCTGATATGGATTTCTGGGGTGTGTGGGGTAATTCTTTATTGTCATTACTCCCTGGGCCGCACTAATCCGTAGTGATAATACTTATCAGGGAATTATCTATTGGTCAGATAGATTTATTTGAAAATTTTCAATATTTGAATAGAATACTTGATGATATGCCCCTGCAAATCATTTGTATTAAGAATAGTTACTTGATAGTATTATTTATTATTAAGAATTTTAACTATTTGTTGCTTGAAATGATGTAATTATTTGTATAAGATAGATATACTTGAAACCATATAAATATATGAAAATTATTTGAATTAGATACTGATTTTTATATGAACTCTCCCGCATCAACTACAAAAGAAATATGAATAGGAACGTATATAGATTCCGATCCCCTTATTTCTCGTCATAAAATAACCTTAGAGGGTTTGACATCCTAATAAAATCAAATAATTAGTCAATCATCAATATATTGATACGAATATTAAAAACAATATAATATTTGATGAATATTTTGAAAACTTAGCTTCACATGGATAACTCCTATCTCTGTGTTTT
Organism: Sepioteuthis lessoniana; assembly: GCA_963585895.1. Taxonomy (NCBI): domain Eukaryota; kingdom Metazoa; phylum Mollusca; class Cephalopoda; order Myopsida; family Loliginidae; genus Sepioteuthis; species Sepioteuthis lessoniana. The sequence continues at coordinate 34,373,997 of OY757904.1, read as the reverse complement.
GCAAATGTTTGTTGTGGGGTGCAAAATGACGGAGCCTTGAAATAGCATCCGATTAAAAGAATTTTCAAGCTTCTTGTTTATTTGAAACAAATCTCGGCAAATCTCCCAATCCCAGGATGCATTGCAATGTATTCGCTTGTGCATTGCAAAGAATAGTAGCATTCATTTAGTGGCAAACCTCCAAATTTCCAGGCAACAGAATCAATCTGTTTATTTAATGGCCCTAATAAGCCAAAATACAATCTATTTACTTACGTAGTGTACCTACTGACGTTGTTAATAAAATAGTAGAAAGAAGAGAGTGTGCTTGCTGGGATTTATAAGACGACGAAAAAGAAAGGAATGCCTAGCTAATATGTATTTGTGTATGTCTGTATGTACATGTGAGTATGCAAATTTGTGTGGGGGGGGGTGTATGTGTGTGTGAAAGTGCACTCGGGCGTTGGCCGACTGGCGAGACGTGATTAAATAGCAGATTCGTTGCACACTATACTGTCAGTGATTCACATCATCAATCAATTCCTAAATAATGTGTCCTTGTATCACACGAGAATAAGTTTAATAAAAAACCATTACGTTCTTTCGCGCCCGTATGTATATGTTTCAAGGGTAACTTGAATTTAGCAAAGTATGCTAAAGGAGTTCGAAACAAATGATAATTCTATCTTGTTTCAGGGGAGTCTTTCGAACGCTGTGATAAAAGCCTAATGCTGAAATAAGTTACACAATAAATCAAACTAACATAAAAACAAACAACAGGAGGTTGGGTAGAACATATATTATTTTTATGTATTATTTTTGGCAACAATTTATAAAATGTATTTTCGTGCGTGTATTAATTTTTGTAATTGTACAGTGTACATAAATATTTTTGGTATTCTTTTTTTCATTGATTACTTGCGTGTCATTTTTGGATTACTTAAGAATAAAACTTCTTTATCGTCGTGAAATTCAAGGACTGTATTCTTAGTTTAGATTTTGGAGTATATAAGGTTTTAACTTGTCTTTTTTGCGTACTGAACTGCGACTATATATGAAGTGGATGGCTGTATTCAAAGCCATCAAATTCCAGCGGTATTTTTGGGAAAAGTTATTTTTGGAAATTATCACACGTGATTATTTTTCATTTTTAGATTTGATGAAACAAATTCCAATGTATGTCTTATGTGTATAACTTTGTACTAATTAGAACTCGACAATATTTTTTGTTGTTTGATATAGTGAAACAAAAGCAATGTTGAAGAAAGTGTTTCGACATTAAATGTGCCTTTTGGTGAAAGCTTAATAACTTTGGGAGTGAAGAATAATTTCATGTGTATCAACTTTTGATAAAAGTTCTAAGACCGGAAACTCCCAACCCACGCACAATATGAATATACAAAGGGTTGATACATCATAATTCCAGTGGACCAACGAATCAAATAACATATACACAGAGTGGCAGAGACTTAATGGAATAGATAAATGTCAAACAGAGACAGTGGGAGAAAAAGAATAACAGATAGATGGATAGATAGTTTTGTTATTTTGGTAATACATAATTGTGCCTCCATGTAACTGGCATTAAGAATGGTTAGTTGAAGCTATAATTCTTAAATTTTTTTCTCTTTTGAAAATTTTTCAAACCAGCATTAGCTGATGATTTTTCAGTGGAGTCTGAGTGACAGCAGGTCACATCAAATATCCAAGATTCTTCTCAGTATTCCAGCTTATCACAGTGATGTAGATTCGATGTTCTCAACTCATCCTCTTATTTATAAATCCTCTAAAGCCAATCCTTTGGTGATTATACTGAGCGCACACACCACACCTGGTATCATCATTAGTTTCTGGTTCCATGATATTTTCTATTCTCTAGCAAGGTCTATGCACTTATCTTTCTCTTAGCTTTCCTTCAGTGTTACTTTGTGGTTAGCCAGAACGGCAAAGTCCACTGTTCGGCAGATTCACTTTTGTGTTGTTGACAATAATTAGGTCTGGTCGTCTGGGCGAGACTGAATGATTCGTTTGTTTCTCAAAATCCTAGAGACGTTTTTGCGTCTCATTCTCTAGGAAAAATTCCTTGTTGCGCAAATACCATTTGTTTGTATGGTCAAATTTAAACTGCTGGCACAATTTCCCGTGAATCTACTTCCCCTCTATTCATATCTAGTCTTATATTCTCATTGCACACATTTGCTGCATTCACTTATGCAACTGATCGTTTCGTCTCTGTCACCACATCATCTACATCTATTTGGTTGGGGCTTGTAAATTCTTACTTTGACATAGTTAGTCCTTATATATATTTACCAACCTCTCCGATCGGGCAGGATATGACACAAGGTCAATTTTAAGCGGAGTTTAACAAGTTTGCATTCAGAGTTTTCCTTCGCCTAGACTAGTCGCCCCACCATGACTGAAGAACCTAGTCTGTCCTACTATTTACCAATAGCTGGAGGCAGATTATGTGGATCCATACCTTTCCCAAGGGTATTAGTGTAATGTGAAATGCAATCATTCTCGTCCAGGATTTGAACTCGTGTCACCGTGTCCATTTCCTACGACGATAACCATTACACCACAGGCACCTCTAACGTTATTTTGAGCTTCAATCAATAGAGATCCAGTTTCTCTCTTAATATTCCCGTTTCTTAGCCATGTCCACGTCTTCTCGTTTGGAAGTTCGCTTGTTTGTCGCTTGAAATGTCCATACAATTAGTTTCATACCGATATATATTGTCTGGTTATTTTGGTTCCTTTGATGTTGGTGTTGTCTGTGTTGTTTCTGGTCGCTGTCATAAGTTTTTCTCCGCGTGTTTTTACGTAGTCCTGTAGTCGTTGTATCGATGCATCTACGATATCTTGAATACTGGCAAGTCCCCTTATTCCTTCTTTTCTTGACACATTATCTACGTTATTTCAAGGATATAAGGCCTTAGGCAACATCATGAGTTTTTCTTTTTTATTCTCAAGTTCATTTGTTGAAACTTTTCCTTAGTCTACTTTAAGAATGATCGTAAGTATCTTACGAGAAGGACAGCCCAGTTATTTATCCCTTGAATGAGATTCCAGGTATGTAGTTGGTTTCAAGTAGTTTCCTCGTTCTCCTAAGGTATTTTATTATATTTTTTTCTTTCATTTCTTGTTTTTGGGGTCCGCTTCCAATATTATCATGTATTTGTAGTTTTTTTTCTCCGAGTTTTCTGATTTTATCATTCTTAATATTGTTATACTAGAAACCATATCATTGATGGAAAACAAGGAAATTTGCTAAGCTTTTTGCTTAGATGTGGCACAAGGCCATATGAAAGGGGCACCCAATGAGACTCGAACTCACTCGTGTAGGTTTGCTAGTCGAGCTTGCTAACCATTACACCATTAGAGGCGCCTTCATTGATGGAAAACAAGACTGGTTTTGGCATTGAATGACCCAACAATCATATAAATTAAAAAAGTTCGAAATGCCGTAAAATCAACCAACCAACCAACAAAACAAACGAACTTTGAAAATCCTTTTTACTTTGCCAGATCATTTACATCTTAGCCCTTCCTCACCCCAATTACAACCTAGAAACCACAATATAGACAATTTTCTACGACATAACATTGTAGTCAATTTCTTTTCCATGAAACAAGCAGCGCCAAAAAACCTTTCACACAAACCCTTCTCCATTTCCTAGTTAACAATTTTTGAAAATCCATCTCAACTTTCAAAACAAAAAAAATATTTTATGAACCTGATATATTTGACTTTAAATCCCTCCGATCTTTTCCAGCTATAACTATCCCCCTCTACTCTCGTCACATGCTTTTAAATAGAAAAACTCTGAAAACAGTTTCTGTCTTGAAGTTCTTGAAGATGAAATAAAGCCTGAACAAAATATTACACATCTAAATCTGAGTTAAGTAATTATTTATCCAACTTTCCATATATTTCTATCATACTATCAGATTCACTACAAATCCATCTTTTCAACAACCATATATATATATATATATATATATATATATATATATATATATATATATGTGTGTGTGTGTGTGTGTGTGTGTGTGTGTGTGTGTGTGTGTGTGTGTGTGTGTATATATGATCTGTTTATTGATACGATCATTTTTACAGAGAGTTCCCACATTATATATAAATCAATAAAATTATATATAATATGTAATAAAACTAATGATCCTACATTCAATAAATATTGGCCAAACCTCAAGCTCATATTAATACATTTAATTTATAATGTAAGATATTACAATATTGAATTCAGTTTTTACTGTCATCTGCAAAACTTACTTATTTAAGTCATTTATCTTTGTAAGCACTAGTCGTAAACATATAATTTTGAAATGGTAAGAAATAGCCTAACTAATATAAACAAAACCTAATAGTTTTTCTATTTCAAAGAATAGTTATCAAAAAAAGACAAAAAAAAAACTAAAACAATTTGCTCGAATAACTCAGTAAAAAAAACAATATTACTTTTTGATATAATTTCTATTTCTCTAATGATTTCAATAAGCCTATTGTTCATCAAATAATCTAATTTCAAAATTTGCTCAGAGGTGATGGATTCACAAAGAATTGATAATGCATCTTATAGTTTAGTCTAGGATGAAAGATACTAACCACTCAAATGTACTTTTGACGAAGCTTAGAAAACGCAGACAGAAAAACCGGCAGAAGGAAAGACCCACTTTCCGCATGATATAATACAAAACTGAATTTAATGATTATACTAAGGTTTGGAGTTTAGACAAGTGTAAAGTACCACTTACTTAAACCAATATTTCCAGACCTAATATGACCTGGAGTGATAGTATCTCTTAGGTTACCATTTATGAGTCAAATAGATTTTTTAAAATTATTCTCATTCAATAGAACTGGTTGCAAAAAAAAAAACACTTTAAAAACTAGTCAAATGTAAAAGCACTAAAAAATATAAATATGAACGAGGATCATTGCGATTTTATAAACTTTGGATATGAAATAAGCCTAGATGGGTCGACATGCCGTTAAAATAAATCAATCAATTTTCAATAGACCAAAAGTTAAGGCTCCAGTTGATATTCTTCCACAGAAGATGTTTGATCGTGTTATAATCTGCAGTAATTAATTACTTTTATGTAGCTATTCATTCAACAGTAATAATAATAATAATAAAAGGTGGATTTGCAGTCATGCATATATAACTCTTTCCATTTGCTTTTTCTTGAGCAATGGCTTAAGATTCATACTTAGAAGTCGATGTAGGCAACAAGAGTCTATTCTGGCGTCTTTCCTGTGATGAATCAAGTCCCTGTCAATAATTCAAGGACAAAACTTAATTCCAGCACTATATTAATGATATCTTCTCTAAAGAAGTACATGACCATTCTTCCGGTAACGTCATTTTTTGCGTGTTGTCGGGACATCAACTGTTTCCCCGCAAATGGGTATGAATAAAACCTTAGAATCAATTTCACATACTTTTCTGTTAGGTAACACATCAATCGGAATGATGCAGAAACATGGGAGACGGAAACATTGGTCCGATGGGCTTTCCTAAGAGCTTCAGGCGATGGTTTCCTGAGTGTTGTACATTTTGGGCACCAGTGGCGACGAGGAACTCTTTGATATTTTTAAGTAACGCTTATATGTATTTAAAAACGTCTATCCAGGAATAAATATAGGACGCCTTTTTTCAGCACGGGTACTGTAGAGAGAAAAATATGATGCTCATGATGTTGGTGTATACACTCCTGTACACAAGCTTCAAAAGAAACATTTACTAGACACTCAAATTCCTGTCAAAAAAGATTCTACTTTCGGTCTTCTTTATCGAGAAGAAACTTGGACCGAAACATTTGAGGGCCTAATTTTTTTAGGTTTTTATTCTTCTCTGCGTTTGGCACAGGCTGACGGGTTATTCTACATTAAGGTAATATAACAAGAGGAATGAAGACTAAATGAACTGGAGATTGTTACAATTAATTTACTAGATTTCGCAGCCTAGCCTTTCAGTAACAAAAAAAAAACTATGATCAGTCGATTGATTGATTGATTGATTTTAACCACGTTTCTGGGCTTATTTTATATCGGGGGTAAGAGAATTGCGTACATGGTATGTCCTTATTTACATTTTTGTAGATTTCTAAGATTTCTAAAACGATTATATCATATCAAGTATTCTTATTTAATAAAAATAATTTGCAAACAGATCTATTCGACTCATAGATAGGATCCTAACAGGTACTCTCATTTCGAGTAAGATTAGATCTAGCCATAAAGTAGAACTGCACAACTCCGAGAGCTTTAGCAATTGACCCCCACCACCTTATTCTGTTTTGTGTCATACCCAGGACATACATTTCTTGTGAGTTTTAATTCTCCTGCTAAGGACGCTATTGAATCACCAGTCTACGTTAGTGATGATTAAGAGTAATGTTTACAAAAATCATGATATGTTTAATAATTTCTTTTGCTCGCTTATTTAACCAAAATACCGCTTTTGAGTTGATGTTCAAGTTTATTCAGTCGGTTCAAGTAATCATTATCTCGTATATTTTCCACCTTAAATGGAATTATTTTGCATTCATAGATAAAATCAAATATAATTGCCGACAAGCCAACCTATATCACTCTTTTTATCTATCTCCATCATTTCATATCTGTCTATTATCTCCATCACTTCATATGATTATATGTATCTTTTTCCATCAGTACATTTTTATACATCTATCGACGATTCTCTCTCTCTCTCTCTCTCTCTCTCTCTCTCTCTCTCTCGCTCTGTCTCTCTGTTTCTCTCTCTCTCTCTCTCTCTCTCTCTCTCTCTTTGTATATATATATATATATATATCTGTTCGGATCTATCTCACTCATATCTATCTATATCTATCACTCTCTCTCTCTCTCTATATATATATATATATATATATGTGTGTGTGTGTGTGTGTGTGTGTGTGTGTGTGAGAGAGAGAGAGAGAGAGAGAGAGAGAGAGAGAGAGAGAGAAAGAGTAATATTTGACTGGCGTCCAGTCAACTTGGTTTCGATACAATCTTGAAGCATCTCACGTGTCTTGCCATTTGAAGAGTTGTGATACAATGAAGCTATCTGTGGATGATAATACCATGCTACATACTTCCCGACTTCGTGATGTGAGCACTCTCGAGGGGAATTTGCCAGTTACCACTAATCAGTTGGATTTAAGGTATCTTGCATATCTAGCCATACAGAAGAGGTTTAATACTGCGAAACAGTCTGTCGATGGCAATGCTATATATATATATATATATATATATATATATATACGCACATATATATAAGCCTGCACATATTTATCTACTCCTTTTATATCAACCTATTTTTCTCTGTGTTCGTGTCTGTTTGTTCCTCTCTCTCTCTCTCTCTCTCTCTCTCTCTCACCTTTTATCTCTTTTCCCTCCCAATCTCTCTCTCTCTCAATATATATATATATATATATATATATATATATATACTCATGTGTATGTCCGTCTGTTCAGATCTATCTATCAATGACAGATTGATTTCGTAATCCTGGAAAATAATTTTGCAGTATATATGCCTCAAATATTAGGCACTGTTTTTTTTTTCCTTTTTTTTTTTCTTTTATCTTTTTATTTTTCAATACAAGCTGCCAAATGTCACTCAAGTCAACCACGACAGAATGTAAAACGGTTTGTCATTCGACTCCTGTCTCGGTCTACATCTTCAGAAGAGAGAAAACGATTAATGTTCAAGAAAATGAAAGATGGAGGTTATACTAAAAATTTAATATTTTTCCAGCTAAATAAATTCAATCAATTCCAAGAATATGAGTAAAGACAATCGATAGACCGTGAAAGCTACTAATGACTTAAAATCTCGTGAAGAATATCTATACACTTTTGTAAATGGTGGCAGAGCAGGGAACCAGATTTGCAGCTATTTTTATTTTATTTGTGAACAGAGAAATTTCCGCGTCTATTTCATTAATAGAGATTTACTCTTGTTTTTCAATGACGAATGCCTGTTAAATACGTGTGCGTGCACTTTTTGACAATAGATGTAACGCCAATAAGCTTTTAGGGGTAAATAGCGATAATCTTAATTGCTTACTCACGAATACATTTACCGATATATGTTGACCTTTTGAGAGTATCACGAAGAAAAAATACAATAGATTTTCGCGGATATTCCTTTCCTGGTGAACGATAGATAGGTAGATAAATAGATAGATTAAGCAATGGACATGATTACTGATAAAGACATTGATAAGATGCACAAAAAAGAAAGAAAGAAGAGATAAGTTATGAATAAATGCAAGATATTTATATAAAGAATAAAAAAGACATATAAAATACCTCTATAAATAATAATATACAGATAATTATGACAGCAAGAAAGACAGACTTACAAATGGATAAAGACAGAGACTGGAAGAAGTGTTAAATAGTAGATAAAGATATAACAAGATTTGGGTCGGCAGATAGATAATCTAAGATGTATATGTGAATGTTGGGGTAGCCATGTTCAATTTAAATCGATAGACATACATACATACATACATACATACAAGAACACTAACACACGCGCGAGACAGAGAGTGAGAAAGATAGAATGAGTTTTATATCGGCACTTGAGGGTGGGATAAAGAAATAGACTGCTCTGGCTGAAGTAGTAAAGAGTCTCAGAGGTTGCTGTCATCAGTCGATGTTGGCCGACAGTAAAAGTTAATTTAGCCTTTTGCACGCGAGCACAAAATTCCTCTTCTGTCTGCGTGCTAAGCGTTTACAAGATGGCACTATTTCAGACTATTCATCAACAATGATTCGGATTAGAGACGTGGCAGAGGAGAATTTAACCCTTTATTCATCGTAAAACTAAAAACATTTGAAAAATAAAGATTTCGATTAATGAGCCATATTCATGATATCATAGATATCAATTTACAATTATTTCTATCCGCTGATTTAGAAAAAAACAGGGGTATTATTGGGCAGATTCTACAAATCGAATTGTAATTGGCATTAAATGACCTATGAATGTTGGTAAGACATTTATCAAAGAAACCAAACTAAACAACATTCTGGCCCAGTCGGCTGAGGCTGCAAAATACACGAACTTCATCTCTGCTCAGGGGTAAGACTTCTCCAAGACGTCATTACCATCACTCCCAGGTCCACTCTGGCCGGAGTAGTAGAACTTGATATGGTCCTATCAAATAAAATTAAATTGCATACTTATGCTAAATTGAATTGTTTGAAATAGAACTGTTTATGTGTATAAAATGGATTTGACATTGAAGTAGTTGAAGTGCTATAAAGCCAAACTAAAATGAAACTATTTTTGTTATGAACCTCTTTCATTCTGTCTTCTGTTTATCGTAAGTATGGCTTATCATTGCAGTATTGTCACCAATCACTACTTTCTCTGAGTTGTAGCAACTAAAACATAACGGGAGTGACTGCTACTATGTTGATGATGATGATGACCGATTGTCTTAGTCATTCAGAAAAAAACATACCCGGAAAAACAATTCGAATGTAAGACCTTATCTTCTTTTATGGGCTTCTCTTGCGGAAATTTCATACATTAACTCCATGGACAATTATTTTTTAAGTTACAGAGTAGACAACTCTCGTTTTGCAAACACACGTGCTATCCAGTGGGTTGGCAAGGCCCTCAGACATTGTTCTCCTTTTTAAAGCCGAAAGTTAAACTCTCGTAGGAAATGCAATTGTGAGATATCTTATTTCATTTTAATTTCTTATTTAGTCTTTTTCTTTTTATTTTAATGTATTTTTTTCGTATTTTATTATTGGCCTTATTTTTTTAATTGATTTCATTAATCCCCATATTTTTTTTCTTTTGACTTCGTTCGGTTACAAAGGCGGTCGAAATACATTCTGGAGAAGATTTGTAAGCTTTTAGCATTTAAATGGGTATTTATTTGTTGCAGTAGGGACTAACTTGTGTAATATTTTTTAAAGTTATTTCTCTCTCATTCCTCACTCACTGCTTCTTTTGTTCAACTGTCCGTCCACAGAATAGCCAATCTAGAAGCCAACAGTATATGGGAAAAGGGTTCAGAATAAGAAAAGTCAACAACTGCCTGTGTAAGCGATACATTCGACCTGCTCTTGCCTCCAGTGAGATGTGTGACGTTGCATAAATAATTATCCCAGGATGGGAATTCATTTTATGCGCATGTGACGTCGAGTGCAGTTTGGCACTTAACCCTCCGCAAAATAAATCCTAGTCAAGACTCCTTTTTCGGGCATATGGTACCTGGCAAATAATGTGGGGGTTAATTTTGGGCTAGACTGATCTCCGACGCTGCTGAGGGGGTTTCCAGTTCACTTTCACATATCCCACCAAATCCTTCGTTTTTCTACCCCCTCCGATAACGGAAAGCATGAAATTCTAGGTTAAAACTAAATGTCATTCTGTTGTCAACTTTCCAAAAATTCCCTTATAATGTTTTTTAAGGCGAATAAGACACTTAACGATAATTGATGAAAGCGATACGAAGCTGAAAGAGATATGTGTAAAAGAAGGCGACTCGATAGAGAAATAACACAACCAATAAATTTCAAGACAAGGGTGCATTTTTTTTAATACGTTTTAATAGGCGACGACCAAATAAATGTTAAAAAAGTTTAAGAAATAGTTCCTTTTTCTTTTCTCTTTTCTTTTTAAGATACCGGCTATATTAAGCCAGCAGACAGTATTAAATACGAATGTCTCTCACAGTCCTTTTCTTCTTTCTCCTTTTTTCTTTCTTTCTTTTTTTTTCTTTTACTTAAGAAAATGCTTAAGTCGCTGGGCTGAGGATGTAACAAAGTCCATTCGCTAATTTATTGTTGATGAACCAGAATCCTTTGTTTCTCTCTTTCTTTTTTCTTTTGAATACATATAATTCCAATATTTAGGAAGGGTAGAAGGAAAAACAGTTTAAATTGTACTTATCTTTGCTGGGTTTAATTTTCAGGTTCCTTTCTTTTACGAATGAATGACATCCTCGGAGTTGGCGGACTTGGCGTCTCTCTTTCGCCAATGTCTGTCCAGAACTAAAGATTATTTTTGTGGGCGAGAGACCACCCGGAGTTTTGGCTGTAAACCGGCGTCTTTATCCGCCGACTTCTGTCCTCAAACTGAAGATTCTTTTCTAAATTTCCTCTGACGAAAAGGTATCATTTTTGGCGCTAAAGGTTCTGGCCAATCATTTGGCTTTTTTCTTCTCCCACTATTTCCTCCGGTAATGCTACTAGAGTGACCTGCATTCCTTTTTTTATCCAACCGATTAAAGGCCACGGAGTGCGGTTAGCTATTGGCCTTCATTCTGACCTGGATTCGTTAATTTGTTCAATAGGCTATGAAGAATTAAACTTCGTTCGTATCTCCCTTTTAGCGGCCAGTCTTTGGGGCCTGTTAGTTCAAACACAGAAGGGTAGGGGAATTGATCTCACTTTTCCTCTCTCGGTGGCATACCACGTCACAATTAACAGAAGGAGTTTTCATATTTTCCGTTATTCTAGGTTAATTACTGTTTTCATGCGTTGTTACTTATAGAATTTAGTTTGTTACCGTAAGTTTTATTGTATTTATCCTTCGTCATATTTTGTCAAATGGTATCTTTTTGGGTTTATTTTTCTAGAATCAATCAATTGGCATTTTAAGTTCTTTTTTATTTTTTTTTGTTTTAGAAGTCAGAATTTCCAACTAATGCTTTTGCAATATAACATCATTGATTTCCTCTAATTTTTATTGTGAAGTCTTTTTTTTTTGTTTATATCATCTTATTTTCTGTCTTTAGTATATTCTTATTGTTGCGTTCTGGTTAGTGAACGCTTGTAATATTAAATAAAGGACAAACCACGATATGAGAGGAAATAGAGATATATTCTCAGGAAAATGTATATGCAATAGAGAGACTATTAGTAGACAAGAACATACGATTAGTGAATACAGAATAAAAATATAGTCGAACGATAGTATTGGCTTCCGTTATTACAGTAGCAAGTAAGGTGATCTAGTGCGGTCTCCAGTCTCCAACACTCTAATACTATTCCTATAAGAAGCTGCTCTTCACCTTCTAGTCTACCCTGGTATTAGTAGCTTCTGCTATATATGGCAGATGGACTAGTTCATTGTGTGGAAAAAGGTGGGTGATACCCAACACTTATCCTTCCAAATGCGATTTATTTTATATTAGCATAATTCTCCGGCAATGATAAAACATACAAATGATTACAAAAGATGATTTTTCAAAACACTATTTATAATAAATGAAGAAATATTACGGATTGTTTACTGGTCAAATACAGTGAAATTGATATATAGGGAGCGAAAAAACACTTAGTCGATGAAGCTTAGAATATCTTTTACAAAAGGATAAGCTCCCCCCCCCGACAAAAAGGGTGTCCAGGAAAAGACACTCATCATCCTAAAGTCCCAGTGCTAGCCAGGATTTCCATCGATGTCTCTGTCCATTCATTCCAATCTTCCATTGCTTCCGGCAGGTCCTCCAAACTATATACCATGTCCGCACATAAGTTCTTGCTAGTCGGCCAACAATGGAAAATCTATGTGTAGGAGTCCATAGAGCAACGTCACTTAATGAGTTTGTTCTTGCTTCTCCTGGACTATTTCACATGTCTTATTTGTTTTCTTCGGTGGTTTTTGTGATTGGAAGTAAGTGACAGTACAGCTGCTGTTTAGTTTGATGTTGCTTCTAGGATTTGCTCAAAATGGCTCGTAGCATTCTGAAGAAGTTCCCATCTAGCTTTTCCACTAAGCATTATCTCAGCCTCCATGTGGTGCATAAAGGCAGTAGTATTGACACAGCATGTTTGATTACATAATAAAGACAGATTTTGTCTATATAATTTTATTAAGATCCTATCAATTTTCCTGATAAGCGTCTTGGTTTCAGGTTGGAATTGGTGGATGGATTTACAAAAATGTTCCGAGCACTTTCGGACCTTTCATAGGCCATCATCAGGGGATGCTTGCATGTATAAAGATTTTTTAAAAGAGTTTTGAAAGAGATTTTTAGATTTTTTATAAGATAACCACATTACATAAACACAGAGTTGGATAAAACTGAGATGCTGATGAAATTCAAAAAACAGAACGCTATCAATGAAAATAGAATATTATCATGAAATATCGAATATTTAAAAAAATTGAAAAAGAAGACATTTCAAAACATTGTCGCTATTTTCAAAATTAATTCTATTGATTCTAGGGGTTTTTTTTGTTTTCATATGTAGGGCTACTAGGATTTGTAGTCTTAGCTTAATAATTTCGTGTGCTAGTATAGTAGTGTTTTCAACAAGAATTTTTCGAAATTTGAATTTTGGAATAGAATGCGTTTTAAGATGAAAGTCTACGGAGCTAAAATCATTTAGGTGCATCATAAGCCGTCTTGAAAGAGTAGTAGTGGTAAGAACAACATACGTAAAATTTTCGTTGGAGATACAATATATATATATATATATATATATAATTGAACATAAATTGGAGTTTTATGAAAAACCAACGTTATATATAAATTCAGATATCCTTTAGGAGAATTTATCTCTTAAAATAATATATATGTCGGTTGAACCTCAACTACCCTATAGAGAAGACTTACAATGCATCTGTCTGATAAAAGTTCCATAGCACAACATTTAAAAAACAGTTATGCACACAAAAGAATTACGGAAAATTCTTACCAAAAACACAACAATATTAGAACATAAAAATAAAAAGCAAAATCTAAGGATTCTCGAGGCACTACATATTAGGAACATACGACCCAAATTTAATAGAATTAATTTTGAAACCAGTGCTTATGTACTTACATGTCTTTAGGTACTGACGCTATATATATAAACAAATGCGAAAAGTAAATGCTACCTAATACAAAAGTACAAACACTCAATCTCACAAAGAAGTAATGTACATACAAAAAGTATACATCACTTTTGTAATATATATTCACCAGATGATGGCCCAAAGTTGGGCAGAAAGTACCCCGGAAATAACTAATTATGGGAGGTTTATCAACCAATTCCCGCTTAATATCATAAAATCAATACAGCAATTCGAAATTATTAAAAAAAATGTGTAGACAAAAAATGTATATTATGTTCAATCAAATATGTGTCAATGAAGAAATGCTGCCAATATATACATATATATATATATATATATATATATATATATATATATATATATATATATATATATATATATATTCTCACCTCCTCCGCACTAGATGGATGTTTAGCAGGTGTGAAGTTTTCCTTCACATTGATAAGTTGCCATACCAAGACTAAGGAGTTCAGTCTGCCTAACAACTCACCAATAGCTCGAGGGATAATAGTTTAATTTGTACCTTTCCCAATTGTACAAACTCTGTGTGAAATACAAACAACCTCGTCCAGGATTTGAACATGAGTCAGATTATCCCTTTCTTACGAGTATAACCATTACACTACAAACACCTTATTTCAATCCTTCATAATATGTCTTTAAACAATGAATAGAAAAAAATGAATCATAAGACCTCTTTCTTAATATGGAAGTATATTTCTAAGAAGACTCACATTCAATTTTTGTCCGCATATAATTTCCTCTTGTAGGATGACTATTATATATTAAAACAAAAATGCATTTTGAATGATTTTCCATGAATGGTCGACAACATTTCCTTAAATTATTCTTATTTATTATTTTATAATACAGAGAAGGCCCTGGTTTAGGTTTGGAAATGAAAGTGGTTTTCTTTAGTGCTAACATTTCCCAAGCAAGAAATACAAAATATCATATACACACTGTTAAGGCGAAAAATTGTGCAGATACAATCAGAAAAAATACTGTATGTAATTCCAGTTTCTCTTTCTTTGTTTTTAGCTTAAGATTTTCAAGAAGATTTAAAAGATAAAACTAAACAGAAATATTGGAACAAATCCTAATTATTTGAATAACCAATAGACAAAAATATCCTCCAGTTTAATTTATGGGAATATTAATAGAATCCTAAAAATATCCCAATGTGACTGACTCTTTTAAATCACTTTTGTTAGTGAGCATTTTTCTGATTTTGTTTCTATTTTGAGCAAGGGGCTTCTCATCTAGCCAAAGGAAAATGTGACGTTTTGTTGTTCAAGTAGTGAACAAATCTCGTACGAACTTTTAATGTACTGGGTTCTTCTGTCTTTTTAGAAAAATAACTTACAACAGATATGCTGGCTTTCAGAGCGCAAACCAATATGTTTCCCCTTTATATGAATATTTAAATTTGAATTAATATACTTACTCTGATAGAAGCAAATTATTTCCCTAGTGTTTTCCTTTGCGTAACCGACTCTGGACATTTTGCCAACCTTAACATTTCTTAAGGACTCAGTACTTTCTTCATTGATTGAACTATGCCAGGGCGTTTGCATTCGATCTTTTCCCGGGTAGTGAGCATATCGTAACGGTTATCGCAGTGTGATTTTATTGACTCTACGAAAAAACTACTCAGGTGACCTTGTGGATTTCTGCTGGCGTTATATAGCCATAATGAGTGAACATACATAAAGGAAGAATGACTATAACATTTGTTTATGAGATATAACTGTTCTTATCACTCTTGAAGTCAAAGCTTCTGTGTTGTGAGAAGGATAGACAGATTGACTGAGAAGAATTTAGGCTGCCATATTGACCCATAACTTCACTTGACCATAAAACGTTGTGTTTTATTTATGGCCTCATTAAGGATTTCTACTTCTTGGCGGTGGGGAGTACTAAACTAGAGGCCCACTGTAGGTCACTCTGTGTTATCTTCAATGTCTTATGTCTTCTCTTCCGACGTGACGCACTCAACAGATCCTTGACAGTGAGCCGCTTGCCCATCTCCCTGCGGCCAATGTTTTCTAACAACCAACTCGACTGACCTCTGTAACCTGGCACTGACAGACTGCGACGCCGACAAGTGGGAATTTGCATATATCATTTCGTAACATTCACACATTTCCGATCAACAACGTGACTGCTTCTGCTTATTTTCACATGTGCGTCCTGTATAGAGAATCTCTGATTGATGGCTCGGTCAACAGTCATATGCAATACTGGTTTTTTTAGTAGATCTTCTGATTTTCTTCTTCTTTTCAGGTGCATCTTTCTGTTGTTGTTGTTTGTTGTTTTTTTTTTTACTGTTTACACTTTTGGTTAAATTTCGTAATTTGGTGATTTTTAAGGCACACCTTGCGAAACGTTTATCTTTGTAGGGAATGAAATCGACGATCCATGTTCAAATTCCAGAGTAGGCTGTTTGCGCTTCACTTCATTCCAATGCCCTCGGGAAAGGCATGAATCAATTTTTTATCACATTTGTTTGATATGGGTAACGAGTAGAACTAACAAAGACCTTTAACTTGTCTATATGAAACACTCAAGTCAAACCAGATTTACTTCCCTCATAAATTTACCATCTATCACATCCTGACCTCGAAAGGGGGGCTGGGTAGATAATGTCTTTACTACCTGCAAATGAATTGTGAAAGGCAATTCCTCTTCATTTTGACACCGAATTCATGTATCCTTGCACATATCTTTCATTTACACCATTACTGTGATGTAACATAAAAGCGAACGAGGTGAGTCTCTTCCTATCGACCCTGTTCTAGAAAACGTGTTTGATTCCGAATTGTGTGAAGTCATCTTTGATCATGATTACACAGGTGTCATATTATTTGAATGCTCCCCTATATAATGCAATTAAGTCGACACGGACTGTGCAATAAGCCGACTGCGATTCTGAATAAAGCGTCAGGCAACCCTCCCAACGAATGTCCCAGATATGACTCTGAACTATCTGATAGTAAGCCTCCATTCTCGCTGATTTGAGAAATATGGCGCACCCCTACATTACGTGTCATTCTTGGTCCACTCTCACTCAGTGTGATAACCTGAAAGGGTCCTTTTATGGGTAAAATAATTAAACTGTGCGCGACCAAATAATCTATGTTAAATTGTGTTGTTAGTTAACATAATAATACTTGGAAACATTTGACTAAGTGCAAATGAATGAATATTGTTGAATTATTAGTGTTGAATATCAGTATTGGAAACCATTTAACTGATGCTGTGCAGACAATATGAATACTTAGTTTTGTGTAAATATATTAATACTAACTTTTTAGAAATGGAATAAACTACAAGATATTCACTTTCAAATCATGTGTAAAAAATTTAAGTGCAAACAAATGACTAATATTAAATTGTTAGTGCTACATAGCAATACTTGAAAATTTATCTACGCTCAAACAAATGGGATCAGGTACGTTCAAAATATTATCTAATTATGCGTTTACAAATTATATATATTTATAAACATGATTTCAACAAATAATGTTGAGTGTTAGATAGGAATACTTGGAACCATTTAAATGTGTTCAAAGAAAGGAGCTTTGATTCCTTTAAAAATTTTACCTACAAACTATGTTTACAAATCATATATATATATATATATATATATATATATATATATATATATATATATATAAAATTAAAAAGCATTAAATAAACTACAAGGGTTGATATGCCTTTAAATCCAACCAACCAAACTACATGATAAATATCATAGAAAAATGCTCAAAATCTGAAGGAAAAAAAATTCTGATTTTATTCAGAAAGAACCTTTTATTTTTATAACTACAGTTTAATGATTTCAAAGAGAGTTTTTTTAGACTTTTTTTTTTTTGCTGTACAATGTGACATTGGAAATTAGCGAAACTTGGAAATATCATGTGTTAATATGTTATATAATTAAGGTGTTGATTTTTTTTTAATTAATTATTTTTCGTTAGTTATATTGTATTATTAATTTGGTAAAGCTAAGAACTACTCTGGTCTCTTCATCATCATCATATCGCGCTGGTAGCACGGATATCCCTGACCCTCTCTCGCCACTCCTCCCTATCGTTCATTGCCCTAGGTAGGTCTTCTGGACAACATCCCGTATCCTCACATAGCTGCTGAATGTATGTTCATGCTGGTCGTCCTGCTTTTGCACGGCCATGTGTGGGGGTCCATAAGAGTACATCCCTTATGTGCTTCTCCAGCAGTGTCCTGCATGTCTGGCTCGTCTAACTTGAATAGTTTTTGTGATGGGTGGTAGGTGGCCGTACAGTTGGTGTCTTTTGGGGTGTTGCCGCCAGGACTTGTTTAAGATTGCACGTAGCATTCTTGTGTAATTGTCGTCTAGCTTCTTCTCCAGCCGTTTTGTTAGCGTCCATGTAGTGCAGCCATATAGCAGTATCGATGTGACCGCTGCCTGGAAGAAACTGCGTTTCATTTTATCGGTTAGGTCTGATTTCCAAATAATCGATAACCTATTGATAGCTGTCCATGCTTTCGCTAACCTCGTTTCGATGTCCTTTTCGGTTGATTCGACGCTGCTTCCTAGGTACCTGAATTTGTCTACTAGTTTAAGAGGGATTCCTTCTAGAGTGGAGATGTCCCCCGTTTGGTTATAGCACATATATTCCGTTTTGTGTGCATTAACATAGAGGCCTATGTTTGCTGCTGCTTTTTCCAGACTATGCAGTAGTGTTTCGGCTTGGTCAGGTGTATTTGCCAGTATCGCTATGTCATCGGCGTAGTCGGCGTCGGTAATTGTTGTGGCGGGGTACCTTCTGCTTCTTTTCTTCGTCAGTTCGAAGCCATTCTCTTTGATTTTGTCAATCGATGTTCTAAGTACGTAGTCTAGACTAATGATAAAGAGGTACGGAGCCAGCGTGTCCCCTTGTAGTACTCCTGCTACAATGTCGAAGTATTCTGTGTCTCCATCTGGTGATCGAACTTTTACTTTAGTGTTTCTATAGAGAATCGTTATTGCCGCTACGGTTTCTTTAGGTATGCCGTACGCTAGTAGGATTTGTTCCATCTTTCCTCTGTAAATGGAATCGAATGTCTTGGTAAAGTCAACAAAAATCAAAGTCGCTTGTAGTTTTTTTTGCCCGTACACCTTCTAGGATTCTACGGATGGTTAATATTTGTGAGGTCGTGGATCTATTTCTTCGGAAGCCATTTTGGTTTTTTCTAAGTATGATGTCGATTTTGGGTTCTATTCGGTTTCGTATTAGGGCATTGTAGATTTTGGCAGCTATGGATGTAAGTGTTATGCCTCGGTAGTTTTTGGCTAATCCGAGGTCCCCCTTTTTAGGGAAGGGGAGTATGCATCCTTTCATCCATTTATCTATCGGATTTTGATTGTATACTGCGTTGCAGTGTCGGAGCAGTATGTCGTCGAATTGTTTGGTCTTCCATACTTCCGGGGGAATTTCGTCCAGCCCTGCAGCTTTCCTATTTTTAATTTTTCTGAGAACCGAGTCGAGTTCTTCTTGTGTGAACGGTCCTAGTTTAATGTCTAATTGTTTGCTAATTATTCTGGTGATTGGTTCATGTGTTATTTTTTTTTTTTTAGTCCCGGTGAAGTCTTACACCCAGGATACGACAATCATCATCTGCCATAATAAACACCCGGACAGGAAATGGGGCTGACGTCATTCCCAGAAGAGATGGTCCTGAGAATTTGAGGGTTTTGAAAAGACACTAGTTGAGGTCGACCGTTGAGGATAGCGGTTGAGCTTTTTGGATATCAACCGGCAGAGAGGTATTTAGATTTTAAAACCCCAAGATGCTCCACGTGTGGGGGTAGGGTCAGCACAGTATGGTTAACATGTGCTTTTTTGATTTGTGTCTCTCTCCTCGTGTCACAAAGGAGTGAATCCAGTAATTAATAAACCCGTTTGTATCCGAAACCACAGAGTCTGCCTGTATGTGTATGTGTTTGTATTACTGTTATTATTGAGATCTTTATGGCTATACAAATATCTATCACGCAATTTTATGCAGGGTAGTTGATTTTATAGGTAATCAATTGGAAACTCATATTCCAGTGGGGAGCACTTTTTAATAAGGGTTTGATTTTATTTCATTTCTTTGTGTAATGTCATATCAAGCTTTCCGGGTTATTTAATGGCAAAACTATTGAAGAATAGTAGTGGTACTATTTAACGCGTGCCTCGGGGGAAGTTCATATTTTTACCAAGGGAATTAGTCCAAAAGGGCATATAATAGCGTGACTGGAGTTCGAACTCACTTAAGTTGACGTCGCAGTCAAGCCAGTATGGCACTAGGATTTTCTCTTTTAAATAATGATTACTTTAAATTTTCTCATTATAGTCTTCGTCTTTTTGTATGGGCACTGAAAACATTGTGTGTTTGTTCGAGTGTTTTTTTTTTTTGTGTTTTTTTTTCGCTTAGATTTTGTTCGTTTGTTTGTTTTGCTGCAATTATTGTATTTTCGGGAAGGGATATTTGTTTTGTTTTGTTTTTTTGTTTTTTCCTCAAATGTCTATATTTCTTTTCTTAGCTTTTTCTTTACTCTTTCTTTCTTGGACTGTATGTATAATGCCCCACTTTTTGCCATTCCTCTTTTTTTCAATTACTCGTTTTGCATGTAATCTATGTCTACAATAAACTAATTTGCATTGTAATATAGTTTCAAGTATTCCAATCGAATACTAATAATTTTAAACAGACCTCTTGGAATCATAGAACCTTCTCTTCTTCTATCACTTTGGGTCAGATTAGACTTGGTAGTAACCTGATAATGTCCCATCTATGGGTAAACTAGAACTGTTTGACCATCGAACTGTGTAAACAAATAAATGATATTAAATTAATTTTTTTAGTTTACATAAAAATACTAGTAACAAAGGAGTAAATCCATTCTTCGCAGAGTTTCTTAATTCAAGCCTCAAAACCGGATGCTATTTAGGGCCAAACCCCGAATACCCTTTCAGAGGTGAGGGTCATATTCTTCTTCAAGTTATGCAGTCACCGTATTTGGAGGTAATAAGTCGACAATAATTAGACCCACCCAATTATACCCCTATCCCGTTAGAATCTAAGGTTTTTGGATATCATTTTTGAAGGTCCCTGAAAGCAAACAAGATACCTTAACGTTTATATTTTATTTCTATATTCCCTGATATGGGAGTGTGATTATGCGTACGCGTGAATATGCATATGTGTGCACATACATTAGTGTATGTGCACATGTGAGTGAACTGCAGATATCTCTAAGCGAATAAATTTGCTTATTGGTTTATAGCAGGTAGCGCGCATTCAGAATCGGAGATAAAACACTTAACTTATGCGCATATCGTCAAATATTTGTATGTGAGAAGGATTCCCCGTGGTGTAATGGTTAAAATTCTGGACTGCGGCTTCGAAGACGGCCAGTTCGAACTCCAGTTTCGCTAGCACGTTCACTTTCGGACTAATATCTATTGTCGACTTCTATTATCCCCAAAGGGAAATTCATGACGGGTTGCAGTGTCAGGTTTAAAGTACCGACTTTACTGTACTATTTACGTATAGGTGGTGAGAGAGAACATATGTTTTCATGCCTTTCTCAACGGCATTCACGTCAGTGAAATGCAAGACTATTTGCAGTGCCAAGTTTACCGTTAAATGAACTATTTACCTCAAGCTGGGAAGAGGATGTATGTGTTAAAGCCTTTACCAAGGGCATTAATATAATGTGAAACGATAAACTGTTTACAGTGCTATGTCGAAAGTTTTCAGTTTACAGTACTATTTACCCCTAACTTACCCAAGAACATTAGTGCGAAGGAAATTGCAAATAGCCTCATCCTGAAATTGAACTCTAATCTCTAATTTCATTTCCTTCACCAATAACTGTTACCATATTTACCCAATCCCTCCGCTCAGGCAGGATATGACACAAGGTCAGTTTTTAAGCGGAGTTTAACAGGTTTGAATTCAGAGTTTTCCTTCTCCTAAACTAGTTGCCTCACCAAGTCTGAAGAACCTAGTCTGCCCTACAATTTACCCATAGCTGGAGGGAGAATAATTGGATTCATACCTTTCCCCAGGGTATTAGTGCTATGTGAAATGCAAACAGTCTCGTCCAGGATTTGAACTCGTGTCGCCGTGTCCATTTCCTACGACGATAACCATTAAACCACGGGCACCTCCAATAACTGTTACGGTAAGCATATATGCATGTCATGATCGAAAGTTTTATGTGAACCAAATTTTCTAAAAAGATTTATTATTTGTGAATGATACAAAAACTTATACTTCTGTAGACAAAAGCTGGATTTAATAATCATGCAATATTAAACAGCAGGCGGAACGTTATACCTTTATTTTAAATTTCTGTAAAGTAGCAAGCTCGGGTATCCGGTACAGTTTATAATTTGAAGAAAAGCTGCTCTAACTGAAAGACTTTTTCGTCCCTTGAAAAATGTTTTTTTTTTTTTTTGGCTACTATTGTTACCATGGCGATTAACCAATATATATGGATTATACACCTTAAGAAGGTAGTCGATTATATTGGTCAAAATATCAAGTGAGCAAACATAATAAAATAATTAGATCAATTGCCACCGAAAAACACATTGAATAAATGTTTTCTTTTGTTTGTTTTTGTTTTGTTGTTGCTTTTTTTGTATCATATGTGTGCTTGATATGAAAAGAATGAGAGGTTAGTTATAGTAATCAGTTTATATATATTAATTTAATTCATTATATTTGGTGAGAGACACAGAGATACTTCTCGTCAACCGAGGAATATCCCTTTTTTTGCGGAAGGTATTTATTCATTTATCTATTTTTGCAGCCAAAATAGTTCTGCTTTTAATCAACGGTTTCTCAGCTTTCAGAAAGTTACGGCTTTTTTATTTCATTGATTTCTTTTATTTCATTTCCTTTTTTTATATTTATAGCATCTAAGAAATTTCTAAGCATGATTCTCAACGGTTTAAAAAAAAGCAATTTCTGTACGTCAGAAGTTAACCAAGAATTGGCTGACTATATTGGCATAATGGTTAGAGTCTTCGCCAATGGCCATGGAGACCTGGCTTCAATCCTAGGTCGAGTCATACCAAAGACTTTAAAAATGGTACTTGATGCCTCCTTTCTTAACAATCAGCATTATAAGGTACAGAGCATAGGAAGCGGAGAAATCCTGGGAAAGGAGTAGCGCCCTTCACTACACTTTGGTGTAGTAGCTACCGAAAAGGGAGCCTTCGGGTCACCCTCGACTATGATCATTAACTACTATATCTCCTGCAAAGCGGTAAGATCCCTCCAAGAAAAAGTGTGTTCTGTGCTTGAAAATAAACTTCATCTGAACGTAAGGCTCTACTTCAAGAAGTCTGGGAAATATTGATTATCCCTTCGTAGACATTAGACCCTGGTCAGCTCTGACTGCTTGTGATAGTACATAGTAAGGTCTCATTCAAAGGTCAAATAAATTTGTTCAAGATTTTCGTATTCAATAAGAATACTTGACATCAGGATTCCTATTGGCATAATGTCTACAGTACTGATCTGCGACATCGAAGTAAGCGAGGTGGAATACAAGTCTCACAATCACGTTGACTTTTGGACAAATACCTTTGAGAAAGGCATAAAGCCGCTTATTTCCCAGTATGTGTTAAATTGTACGACTACTATACTTCTGTAAGGATGGCTTTGGAAGTGAATAAACCAAGAAGATTGATATGCAGTTAACAATAAAAAAAAAAAAATACATAATGTCAGAATACTGTACATGTCAGAACAGTTTTTTGAAGCAATAAATGGTTAGAAATGATTATTATTATTCATTGCTTGAAGCCACTTACCTCTGTGTAAATAAATGACTATTACTAAAAAGAAATATTTTCTTGATACCAAATAACCATTAGATAAGAATAATTGAAACCATACAACTCTATGTGAACTATTCGTATTTGATAGAAATACTTGATATCATATAAATGAGCGTAAAAACTCTTAAGAAACAACACAAACACGTCAAAACAAATATACACTGAACGCAATTCCCTAACCTTTTGGTTCGGAATAATCCAAGCCTGGTTTAAATACCGTAAAAATAATCAACTAAGGAATAAATATAAAGGGATAGGGATATCATTAGCTTGGTGTATTTGATGATTGCTTATTACTGCTAGACCATTTAAAATAATTATCGATCTGAAATGCCTCCTGGTTCTTCATAAATCATCAGCATGACCCAACCGAATACATTCCTGGAACGCAAAAAAGCTAAGAAAAAGAAAAAAACATGACATCACATTACCTACTGCCGAAATTTTGAACAGTGTTCCTCCTTTCGCTGGTACGAAATTGATCCTTGTATAATGAACTGTACACCATTCAGCTATAAACTTAAAATCTGCCTCTTTTCTAAACTTTATTGCAAAATAAGGTTTGTGTACTCTTTATACGGTTTTCTGCATCGTAAGCTTGCCTGGACGTTATGTTTGCGACCGGATATCACAACAGAAAACTTAGTTTAACACAAGTCGAATAAGAAAAGTCAATTTATTTTGCGAAACTGGCATTTCGTAAACTGATCTCAAATTTCAGTTTTCGGTTGAACTAAAGACTAAAATTTATTGTTGACTTTCGATTGTTTTCTTCGACTGTAACTCATTAATATTTTATATCAAGACACTGATATACCCGTCTGACTTTACTTTATGTTCTTGGGTGCAGGTACCAGTAAGCAGCGATTAAGTTTCAGCCAGCAGTTTGAATAGAATTTTTCTTTTTCCAGAAAAAGTCGTTTCTACAAAATCAGAATATTCATGAAAGGCATGAGAGTCATAAAGAACCATTTGTATAAAGATTGCATGTATATATATATATATATATATATATATATATATATATATATGTATATATATATCTGTGTGTGTGTGTGTGTGTGTGTGTGTGTGTGAGAGAGAGAGAGAGAGAGAGAGAGGGGGATGGAGAGAGAGAGAAAGAGAGGCAGGATCATTAAGTGTGTATACCGATTCAATGTTGGCAGTTGAAATTTTATCTTTAATGCCAACTGTATTAATAATGCCCAATGTGAAATGTATTCTTCTCTAAATATGTTGAAAGGAAGAATATTTATTGTATGAAATAAAAACTTACATCATTATTTTGCAAACCTATATATATATATATGTGTGTGTGTGTGTGTGTGTGTGTGTGTGTGTGTGTGTGTGTGTGTGTGTGATTATACATATATATATATAATAATAAATTGTTTCATCTTCTTATGTCAGCATCATTACTATAAGGTTAATTCAAAAAATACCATCTTCAGATGAAAGACTCAGGAGATCGTACTTATTCAAATTCAGGAAACTTTAGTAATGAAAATGACATGAGTAGGTGAGATAAAAATTTAGTTAAAGTTTTTACTGTTATACTGACTAGCTCTTTCTTGATTTAATAAAAAAAAGACTTCTTATACGGATTTGTTTATTACCTAATATATGGGAGTGTAAGCGAGGGGACGTAAATGTTCACGACCTGACCAAGAACAAAATAAGAAGAATCTAAAAACGTATTCAGTCTGGTAGCAAATATACTGGATATCCAGGCATTAATGTTTTCACAATTGTTTGGGAATTGGTAAGAAAAAATATACCGGTGAATATAGATAACTGGCCATTTACTACTTGCTTTGATAGAATCTATTTAATTACCAATATATA
Organism: Sepioteuthis lessoniana; assembly: GCA_963585895.1. NCBI lineage: Eukaryota > Metazoa > Mollusca > Cephalopoda > Myopsida > Loliginidae > Sepioteuthis > Sepioteuthis lessoniana. The sequence goes on along the minus strand of OY757904.1, from coordinate 34,348,454 downwards.
TATATATATATATATATATAGTGTTAACGGATGGAAACTCAGACCTGGTTAAATTGTCATTATAAATTTATTTTGGCGGAGAATAATACTATACTCTCCGTCTCGACAGATGAATTTTTACATGCTTTTCTCGAAGTTGCAGAACAGCAAATGTCGAGTTAGAGTTTGTAAGTGAAAAAAAATAAAATAAATAAAATAATATATATATATATATATATATATATATATATATATTGTCATCCACCGACAGACTGTTTCGTTCTATCCGAACTCTTCAGTGTGGCTAGACACGCAGGACGCTCGAAGCCGGGATAGAAACCCGTCTCAGACCTCTCGGCCACCAAGCGGACCACGCTGGCCAAGGGAATTTTTAAGGTATATATATATATATATATATATATATATATATATATATATATATATATATATATATATATATATATACCCTGCCTTCTTCTGTTTGCATTTGTATGTGTTTGTTTTACAATGAAAGTATACATGTATTTATATAACACCTCTGCAAGAGTAGGATACATCACAAGTTTAACAGCGGCTGCAGAATACACCGATTAAATCTCTGCAGAAGGGTAAGACTTCTCCAATGATTATCCTTTATATGATACTAAACAATCTGACGGTGAGGCTCCAGTAATACTGGAACCTTGGGGATTCCACAGTATCCCTTTTTGCCATCACTCCCAGGTCTACTCTGACCTGTTGTTGTAGCACATGATAGTGTCTTATCTATTGGTCAAATAGAATAAGCTGTATACTTATAGTAAACAGAATTCATTGAAATAGAACTGTTTTTTACATTTAAATTGTGTACATATGCTAAATTGAATTGTTTGAAATTGAACTGTTTTTTGACATTTATACCGTTTATTTATGTTAAACTGAATTGTTTGAAATAGAACTGTATATGTGTATAAAAACAATTTGGTATTAAATAACCTATAATAGTTGAAGATCCATAAACCAAACCAAACAAATTTGAATTCGGATTTTTCCTTTTCTGGTCGTCTCACTAAATGGTAAAGAACCCATCTAGCTGACCATTTTTATATAGTTGAAGGGATATAATTTCATTCATGCATTTTCTAAAGGTATTAGTTTGATATGAAATGCAAACAGACTAAGATTTGAACCCCAGTGTCTGTGTTTGTTTCTTGTGACGATAACTATCACACAACCTACGTATTTAAATAGAGACGAAATCCATTTAGATTATAAGTTAGTCATGATTTATTGTTGCTCACTTATGTATTCACGACTCTGTGGATACCTGAGCGTAAAATGATTTTTCTCTCACATGATTAAAGCCGTTTCTACTTCGTGGGGAGTCATATCTACATATTTGCTCATTGTACATGCATAGAGAATATTATTTGAAGATGCAACATATGATATATTGGAAAGTAGGATAGTCGTTTGTGCCAGCAAACAGGAACCGCAATAGCTTACATTCACAGAAATGAGCTTTTCGTGACAAAAAGCAGGACAAATATTCACTTAATAAATAGACTTGTGGATGCTTATTTTATGCAAAATTACATATATATATATATATATATATATATATATATATATATTCTCTTATTACATTTCTAAATTAAATTTTCAAATTTAAACACCAAACATATTCAAAAGCTATTAACATCTCACCTTGTATACATACATACATAGATACATACATACATACATAGGAATAGACCCAGATACATAGATAAATAAAAAAGATGGATAGATAGAAACAGATTTAGACAGATGGATAGATAGATGTGAACGGATTAAGATAGATAGATAGAGAGAGAGGGGTGAGTGAGATGTAAATAGGTTGTTAGGTAGATAGAGAGGCATGTGTACATTTACAGGTAAGTTTCAGCCATTTATTGAGTCTTTTGTTGACAAGAAAGTTTTTCTGTTCCCGCGTCTGATTCTCTGGTTATTCCTTTCCAAGTGATCATCATATATAAATATGCATTGGATTTCTAGTGCCTTGCAACTACCCCTGTTATGTCCTTTGCCTCTATAGCAAACATCCAGTCCCCTGGATATATGTTAACTAATTTCCCTTTTACGTTTCTCTGGTGATCAAATAGCCAACTAAAAGAAGCATCGTTTCAGCAGTGCCTGTGTTAAACTTTATCTTTTTTTTTTTTTTGAAGGGGACGTTCGTGAGGCTAAAGACCTGAGTAGAATATGATGGTGCTTAGATAGATAGATACATAGATAGATATCAGACATAGACGCATGCACAGACTTTAGCGAACATGCATGTTTAAATCTAGATTTCTACTTAATATTTCCATTACTAGTATTGCATTTATAAATATTTCTAAAAATTATTTTTATTGTAATCTATCTATCTATCTATCTATCTATCTACCTTATGTACCGTAATGATAATAAATGTAGTTTTATATATATATATATATATATATATATATATAAATAAGAATTGGTAGGTCCACGAAGATATTCATATTTTTTTAATTTATTTATTTTGTTTTTACATACGTGTCATATATGTGTATGTTTCCAGCTTGTTGCCTTCTTCACAGAACATATATCGCACAAGGCCTTATTAATGGGGTACTCAATGAGACTTGAACTCACAGTTTGACTGTTTTTGCGTTGGTTATGGGTTTTATATAGATGTCATCCAGTCTTTTTTCAGAGAATATCTTTAACTTACTCTGTTTTACCGCTCTTTGTTATTAGATAAGTTTTTGTTGGTGGTGGTGTTGTTATTGTTGTAGTTGTCGTTTGTGCGTGTATGTGCGTGTGCGCACGCGCGTTTGAGTTTTTTTAGGTTTCACTAATAGTTATTTTTATTCTATATGTGTGTGTGAGTGTGTGTATTGGGGATATTTTGTGTATGTGTGGCAGTGTCGTTTTAAATTTACTGGTACTTTTTTCCTAATATTTTTGTCTGTGTATATGTATACACATATCTATGCATTTTTGTGTTTGTTGGTTGGTTAGTTGGTTGGGTTTTATTGCATATCAACCTTTGTAGGTTATTCAACGCCGAATCCATTTTTATTCAAATAGATCTATTTCAAACAATTCGGTTTAGCATGATTACGCAGTTTAATTATCAAAAACATTTTTATTTCAAGCTCTTCAGTTTATTCAAACAGTTCTAATTCAACTAATTCAGTTTAGTATATGAAAAGATTTTGTTTACACACAGTTAAATGTCAAAACAGTTTTACATTAAAACATTCAGTTTAGTGAAAGTACAGTCTCAATGTAAAAAACAGTTCTATGTCAAGAAATTCTGTGTAGCATAAGCACGCAGTTTAAATGTAAAAAAATGTGAAAAACATTTCTATTTCAAGATATTCAGTTTAGTCAAAGACTTCTAACTGAAACAATTCAGTTTAGCATAAGTATGCAGTTAGTTCTATTTAACCCATAGATAGGGCCCTCTCAGGCTTTACCATTGCGGGCCAGAGTGGACCTGAGAGCAATGGCAATGAAGGAGTGCTCCACATTCTCCAAAGCCCCAGCATCACTGGAGCCTCACCATCAGATTGCTTAGTGTCATATCCAGGATTCTCAATTGAGGTCCTACCTTTCTGCAGAGGTGCAGTCGGTGTATTCTACAGTCCCAACCGACTGGGCAATACAAAGAGTTAATGTCAAAACAATCTTATTTCAGAGAAATAAAAAGTACACAGTTTAGATGTCCAAAATAGTTCTATTTCTAGCACTTCAGTTTAGCATATGTACGCACGTTTAATGTCAAAACAGTTCTATTTTACACTATTCAGTTCAGAATAAATATGCAGTTTAAATGCAAAAAAAACAAAAACAGTTAGCTCAAGAAAACAACGGTTTTGTTCTATTTAACCCATAGCTAGGACCCTTATGAGTTGTTACCACTCTTGGCCAGAGTGGACTTGGGAGCAAGGTAAATGAAGGGGTACTCCGCTTTCCCCAAGTTCCAGCATTACTGGAAACTCTCTCTCTCTTTCCAGAGTGGACTTGGGAGCAAGGTAAATGAAGGGGTACTCCGCTTTCCCCAAGTTCCA
>OY757904.1:34309696-34344211 GCA_963585895.1 Sepioteuthis lessoniana | reverse complement strand
TATAAAACGAAATCCCTCGGCCTTTATATTACATGCTTTTCCCCATACAAAAAAAAAATTATTTGTTATCGATGATGACAATTATTTTCTAAACTAATGTACCGCTCTTCGTCATGTCGAACTGATCAACAAAATTTGCAGTAAAACAATTTCAACAAAAGAACAAGACAAAAAAAATATGTATCAGTCCCAAACTCAAAAGTCATTGAAAATAAAAGTGTTCGTATTGTCCTTCATTTTTTCCCATTTTTTTTTTTCTTTTTTCAACCACATTTTCTGGTTCTTCTTTTCTCCTTTCTTGTTTTTGCTTTCTTTTTTTCAAATTTTTTCCAACAGTCACTGGTTCGGCATGCATATTTTTTTCAGTCTTTAATTTGTTTTTTTAATTTTTTTCTGCTATCAGGTCAATTGTTCATTCTCTATCTTTTACTCCTATCAATGGCTTACGAGGATCCTTCTTTCTTATCTTTTTTCTTTTTTTGCCTTAAAATATCCCGGGTGTTCTTTCCTAAACCACCCGAACTTTTATTAATTCAGCCTACAAAATTTTCCCCTCAAAACACTTCAAAATCGGGTCCATGAATTTTCCGCACACATGACATCGTCAAAACTGTGTGCATATCTCAATTATCCCTAATCTTCAAACCCCTGTTTCCGAATATCTTCCACAATAAAAGCCTCAAAGCCCCACTCCAGGGGGGAATTAACAAAATATCCGTCTGCCTTGCCAGACACAAAAGAAAATCTGTCTCTTAGTTGCTCTGCCCCTATGGCGAGATTATTCGAGACAATTTCGGTTGATGCGGGCCAAAAAAGTCCCGATGCGTCATCTGCGCCCCGAATAGTCGGTATCAACAAACATACACAAAACCCGGCCTTATTCCACCAGCACCCCAAAATTGATTCCATAACTCTTCCAATAAAACATGAAAACCGGCCAAAACGTCTTAACTGCAGATATGTGAAATTTTCAGAACACGCCATCGATGCACGAATTCTGCAAGATCTCGAATCAAGATCCCAATCTCCAATTACTATTTGCTGGGACAGCCTGACAATTTACTATAAATTTTATTCATAAAAACCCCGTTCACTATAAAATTCCTTTATAAAAATTGTGTTTACTATGAAATGTCAATCACTTCCACTCCGTATATCTGTCCGACAGAGGGGCCATCTTTCTTTCCATTCTTTTCACTGCCACCTCCTTGCATAACCCCCTCTTAGTCTTTCTTTCTTTCTCCCTCACTACGATACAAAATTACATATAGCAGTAATCATTATTTTATATCTAGGGTTCACTAGTTTTGGTATTTTTTTAAATTATTTCCAATTTTATCTTTTACAATTATTTAGATTCTATCGGGCACAACCAAACTTTAAAAAAAAAAACGACAGAGAAGAGATAACACCTATACAATGAGCAAATACCTTCTTTTTCTTTTTCTTTTTTTGATGCCTTGTCTTTGGAGTTGATCTGTTTTTCTCCTTTTTCCTTTTATTTTTTGGGGGCCTTCTGTCGACAGTTGTCTTTTCTCCTTTTTCTTTTCTTTTTTCTGGGGGGTGTCGCATTTTTTTTTCTTGTTCTTGGCTTCTTTTTCTTGTTTCTTTTTTTGGGGGCCTTGTGTTTTCTCTCTCTCCTTCCATCGCCTGAACAAGCCGTTTGAAATAGATTCCTAAGTTTCCTGATCATCTCTCTGATTCACGTGGACCCAGTTCGTAATCATGCCATGAACGACATGCTTTGGCCTCCGGCACCAAATAATATTCAGTAACATACCCATACATGAATATCTGAAATTTACATAGACATGATGTTCATAGAATGTTCATAGAATGTTCATAAACATACATAGGAATCGGAAAACAGAAATAACACTTACGATTTCTTAGTTCAGGTACGAAACGTTTTATTACCTTTGAGTTAAAAGGTTTTTGAACATTAGGAGAGAGATACACAATCTTTCTATGCTGACTTTTACATCTGCCCTCCACCACGTGCGGCAACTAGCGCAAGGCCTCGGTGAGCTCCGAAAGTCAACCTTCTTCTTCGGAGGCAAAAACTCAACTCACTGACTTTTCTTAGCCCACGCTTCCGGAGAGTGACGTCACTCACATCTCCTGGAATCATTTCCTACCTGGGGTTTTATTTTGACATCTGTAAATGACGCGTCCTCTACGCGCGCCTGTGAACACCTGCGTTCATGTTGCACCTAACTAACCCATGCGCTAAGCGAAATGTTCTCAGCCTAACTAAACCGAAAGGCAAGATATATAAAACGAAATCTCTCGGCCATTATATTACATATATATATGTATTTGTGTGTGTGGGGGGGATAAAGTTGCTGAAAAATGGAATCATTTTGTATCACCTTTAATATCTAATTATACATTTTTGCACTTCTTTTTTCTGATATGTTTAGCGTAGTAGTTACGTTTTCGCGAACTCCAAAACGGCATAACTAATATCCAGATCCTACTTATAAACAATTGTTAGAATTCACATGTGGTATTTTCATTGATAGATCAAAAAGATGGATACACATATGGGCCTTCACATATAGGATGTTTACATATATAGATTCATGCACTGAACTTCTGGAAAATATACAGATTTCTCCCCTTTCACATCATTTATTTAACTCCGCACGCAACAGTGGAATGGATATATATATATATATATATATATATATATATATATATGGAGGGAGGGAGAAAAAGAGAGAAAAGGATTTAAGTATTTGTTTTTTTGTTCTGTTTTCTTTTGCTAAGTTTTTTTGTTTAATGACATTTCAACCTTCGTAAGTTATTTAATGTCAAAGTCATCCTTGTAGAAGAACAGCAGTGATAATATTTTACCAATAGCGGGAGGCATAAAAGAATTCCTGATAGATAGATAGATAGATTGGTCATTCTAAAAATTCTAAGCCTTACATAGATTTTACATTTCTAGAATATCACTCACCTTTGTATCGGCCTCAACTGCGCAGAAATTAAAATAGAAACATTAATTAGTTTTCCTAGTTTTATAAGTTGAATTTTGGTACCACAACAAAATTTTTAGCTCTGCCTCTTCTTTTTGAGTGAGACTAAGGACTTTTTAACAACTCTCATAGATAGATAAAAAGATAGATAGCATCCAGTCCTGTAACAACATAGTTAAAACACTCCCTTAACGATATATTACTGTATCTTATGAACAATTTTATGTGTGCATTAAAATCTACATAGCTACCTTAATGTAAGAATATGTACGAAAAAAATTGCGCTGAATAAACGAAAATAATCAACGATTTAAACACAAATGATTAAAGCAAAGAAAATGAATTTCTTCTCTTTTAATATTTGATTTTGAGACAATGAGAATGTTTTCCATACATATCAGACGTTATGCACTCTCAGCTTTAACAACTATTGCGGTCTTCAGATAAGCGAGACCATTTACAGACACAATTCGATAATTTCTCTAAACGGATAAAACATTTTTGATGCACAGTCATATATGCTCGACAGTTTTTATTAAATATATGATATTCTAACCAGTCTTCTTGTATATGTACATATTAATTTTTTCTAAATGATATTCTGCTTAACACGGATATTATTTAGAAAGTAGTTGCTCTAACATTTTAGAGTTTGGGTGGATAGGGTTAAATAGTGTGTAGGTTAAGGGACTCATTTTATGAATGTAAAAAGATGCTCACATATAAAACCTACGCCACACACACACACACACACACACACATATATATATATATATATATAGATAGATAGATATGAAGAACCTTCAATAAGTTTCCAGACATTTTTGTACAGGCATTTAAAACTGTCGTAGACTCTTAAAAATTCAGTATGTTATTGCTATACATCTTATGAGATGACTGACTTATTTTATGATTTCAGGTAAAATGAACAGCTACATCAGGAATTGGAATACACACTACTAAAGCCTGATTGTCACAGCTGGTGAATTTCAAAAATGCAATCTGACACTTGGAAATACTACAGAAACGTATGGAATGCTTCAGACTACTTTTGGAGTATCTTGCAAGAATCTAGCTTCAGTTTTTGAGTGGCATAAGAGATTCAAGGAAGGCAGCGAGTTTGTGAGGGATGATGAGAGGTGTGGGAGAAGTAAGGAAGTCAATACACCAGAGTTGATTGGCCAAATAAAGAATTTCATCGATAAAAACACCGTGTGTTTATAGAGACAATAAGTGCACAGTTTGATGTTAGTGTGAGAAATGTACACACAATTATTCGCGAGGAACTGAAGATGCAGAATATTTGGACGAAGTTTATCCCAAGGGTGCTCAGAGAAGATCAGAAAGAAAGACGTTGTCATGACAGCAGGGTGATGGTCGACCTGATCAAATCAGATCCCACAGTTTTGATGCTCTGGTGACCTGCTATGAAAGCTGGATCTACTTCTATGACCCAGAGACCAATAGACAGAGTTCCAAGTGGAAGCATACAGTTTCTTCCAGACCCAAGAAGGCCCGACAGAGAAAATCCACCCACAAACTTTTGATGATCCCTTTTTTGACAGCAATGGCATGATCTACATGCACTGGGTTCCCACTGGACAGATAGTCAAGAAGGAATACTATGTTGAGGTTTGAAGGGAGTTCAGGAAGAGATTCCTAGGGAAGAGGCAAGCACTCTTCAAATCGGGTCAGTGGCATTTCCACCGGGACAATGCACCAGTCCACAACTCCATCCTTGTCACAGACTATTTGACCACGATGGGCATCAAGACAGGTCCTCTCCCTCCCTATAGTCCAGACCTTGGTCCCTGTGACTTTTGGTTATTCCCTAAGCTCAAGGAAAAACTTAGAGGCTGTCGTTATGAGACAATTGAGGAGATGAAAGAGGCTTTGGCGAAGGTCATTGACACGCTCACACAAGAGGACTTCCATGCGAAGTTGTTGTAACGGTACGACAGGTGCATTGCAGCCAGAGTAGATCTCTTCAAAGGGGACAAGAGTTTCATGTGTGTACTATCAAAAAAAGTGCCCATACGAAAAATGTCTGGAAACTTATTTAATGAGCCTTGTATATATATATATATATATATATATATATATATATATATATATATATATATGAATAAAACAACATTTATCCTATTATACAAAAGACCCTAGACACAACAAATACAGCCTACACTACGCGTCTAACAGGAATGGACAGCATTTAATAGATTTCATGATAGAAAATAGATTAACCTGCCTCAATACAAACTTTCAAAAAAGGGAGGGGAAATTATGGACCTACACATACGCGAATAAGAGTAAAGCACAGATAGACTACGTCCTTATAAACAGGAAATGGAAAAACAGTGCGATGAATTGCGAGGCATACTCCTCCTTCGAGGGTGTGTCCTCCGATCATCGAATAGTTACGGCCAAAGTACGACTAAGCCTAAGAAAAAACGCCACACGTAAAGCGACGACCAAGCACTATGACTGGGCCCTACTCAACAACAGAGATATTAGAGATAAATATGCATTAGAATTAAGAAACAGATTCGAAGCACTACAAGAGAAGGTAGAAATAGGCACCCCAAATGACGAATATGAAAATTTTGTAGAAGCACACCTGGAGGCGGCAGAAAAGTGTATTCCAACAAAACCTAGAACTAAATATAGAGTCCCTTGGGAAACGCTAGCGGCTAGAGAAAAACGTGCACTTGTGAAGACTGCCTCCAAAAACTATCAACAGAACCCAACAAATACAAATGCACGAGAACTAGAAAAGGCGCAACATCAATTAACAGGAATATACCTAAAAGAACAGGCAGAATACGTACAAAATCAGATAGATAAGATTAGAGACTCGGTGGAAGATAGGCAATCCAGGATAGCCTGGCAAACAATAAACGAAGTAAGTGGAAGGAAGAGCACAGCCAAAGCAAAATTGAAAGCTGCAAGCCAACAAGAAAGAATAAAACTGTGGGAACAGCATTTCAAAAATCTACTAGGAAACCCACCGGAAATAACGGATGAACCGATCACCAGAATTATTAGTAAGCAATTAGACGTAAAACTAGGTCCTTTCACCAAAGAAGAACTCGACACGGTTCTCAGAAGAATTAAAAATAGGAAAGCGGCGGGGCTAGACGAGATCCCCCCAGAAGTGTGGAAGACGAGACAATTCGACGATATACTGCTCCGGCAATGCAACGCAGTCTATAGTCAAAATAGGATAGAACGATGGACGAAGGGATGCATCCTTCCATTCCCTAAAAAAGGCGACCTCGGACTAGCCAAGAACTACCGAGGGATAACACTTACATCCATAGCAGCCAAAATCTACAATGCCCTACTACGAAACCGCATAGAACCCAAAATGGAAAACATCCTTAGGAAAAACCAAAATGGCTTCCGGAGAAATAGATCCACAACCTCACAAATACTGACCATCCGTAGAATACTGGAAGGCGTTCAGGCAAAAAACTTACAGGCGACATTACTATTTGTCGACTTTACCAAGGCCTTCGATTCCATACACAGAGGGAAGATGGAGCAAATCCTACTAGCTTACGGCCTACCAAAAGAAACCGTAGCAGCGATAATGATTCTCTACAGAAACACCAAAGTAAAAGTACGTTCACCAGATGGAGACACGGAATACTTCGACATTGTTGCAGGAGTACTACAAGGAGACACACTAGCCCCGTACCTCTTTATCATCTGTCTAGACTATGTGCTTAGGACTTCGATCGACAAAATCAGAGAAAATGGCTTTGAGCTGACTAAGAGAAGAAGCAAAAGGTACCCCGCAAAAACAATCACGGACGCCGACTACGCTGATGACTTGGCGTTACTAGCGAATACGCCTAATCAAGCAGAGACACTACTACATAGTCTGGAACGAGCTGCAGCTGGCATTGGCCTACATGTCAATGCAAACAAAACCGAATATATGTGTTACAACCAAACAGGCAACATTGCCACACTAGACGGAGCCTCTCTGAAACTAGTCGACAAATTCACCTACCTAGGAAGCAGCGTCTCATCAACCGAGAAGGACATCGACACACGACTGACGAAGGCATGGACAGCTATCGATAGGCTCTCGATCATATGGAAGTCGGACCTAACAGATAAAATGAAACGCAGTTTCTTCCAGGCAGCGGTTGTGTCGATACTGCTATATGGATGCACCACATGGACGCTTACGAAGCGGCTGGAGAGGAGGCTGGACGGAAATTACACAAGAATGTTGAGAGCAGTATTAAACAAGTCCTGGCGACAACACCCCACGAGACTCCAACTATACGGACACTTGCCCCCCATCACAAAAACTATACAAGTTCGACGAACCAGACACGCAGGACACTGCTGGAGAAGCAAGGACGAGCTCATAAGCGATGTATTCCTGTGGACCCCCACTCATGGATGTGCAAGAGTGGGACGACCAGCACGAACTTACATACAGCAGCTATGTGAGGACATGGGTCGTAATCCTGAAGACCTGCCGGAGGCGATGAATGATAGGGAGAAATGGCGAGAGACGGTCAGGGATATCCGCGCAGGCGGCGCGACATGATGATGATGATGATCCCCTGCATGAAGGTAAGAAAACTAATATCTTACACTGAAGTGTATTTGAGGATGGGGATCGACGTCTGAAGCTCAGGGAAATGTGGAGTACGCTTAATCGTAATACCTCCCACCTGGAGTCCTAGTTAGGACCTGTTAGGATCCAATCTGTCGGTCAAAAAGATATGTATAAAAATCATTTGTATTTTATAGGACTGTGTGTAAAAAAAGAAACAACAACAAGCACAACAAATATAAATATAAATGTACCAGGAACACAAGTATCTAACTAAACAGATATATGATAAACCAACACAGGTTGACATGCAGTTAAAATCAACACATCCCTCAATCATCGGCACAAAAAAATAGAAAACTATATTCAATTTTTTACTAAATCATTACTGATTCTTACGATCACCCTGACATCAGGGACCATGACTTGAATTCAAGCAACAATCACACAGATGAACTTGATGTGTAACACAGCATGAAGATGAAATATCAATTTGACAGGTGTAGAATATATAATTTCAGTCTTATATATATATATATATATATATATATATATATATATATATATGTGTGTGTGTGTGTGTGTGTGTGCGTGTATATATATATATATATATATATATATAAAAGTATTCTTAGTCCAGTTAAACCGGAGTTGGGAGTAATTCTATCAGGACAAGAAAACTATTCAAAAGTGAACATTTAAATTTTCTTGGTAAAGAGCTCAATGTAACAGACATTACAGAGCAATAATTTCATTAAGAAAAAATACAAACCGGTCAAATTACGATTATAAATTTATTTCCATCCTGTTATGAGTTTTTGATAAAATCAAAAAACACGAAAAAAAATTTACATTCACATTTTCTGAAGAAGACCTGAAAATTTTTTTTTCGTATTTTTTGATTTTATCAAAAACACATTACAGGATGGAAATAAATTTACAATCCTAATTTGACTGGTTTAAGTTTTTTCTTAATAATAATAATAATAATAATATATATACACACACACATATATATATATATATATATATATATATATATATATATATATATATAAAGTAACTGGTATGTTTAAGTAAGTACGTGTTATCTTATAACTAAGAAAAGAAATGAAACTGGGCATTAAAATGCTTTTCAAAATATTATTATTTCGTAATTTAGTACCGATTGTAAAAAAAAATGATCCCACTGGTTTGTAGTACCTAACCAATCATGAATATATTTCAATCCAAGTTTCTTAAATGTAAATAAAACAACGAAATTTCAATTAAAATATTTTCACATTTTCAAATTTTAGCTTTTTTTTAGTGTAAGGGCACATTTTTATTTCTTAACTTCTTTTTATTTTTTAACAATCTATGATAATACATTTTCAAAAACTTAAACGAAATCATCGGTCATCGATGACTCAAAAACTGATTTTTAAAATAAATACGTTGCAAATTTCTTTGACCAAATACATAGATTTTTATCAGTGTAGTTTTAAAAGAATTTAAAGAAAGAAACAGTTAATAGAAAAAACGAATACTTTAATCCAATTAATACATGAAATTTTCCATTTTAAAATAAGGATGCATTTCAGAATTCTTTGTTTGTTTTTCTCATTACATTTTTATAAGTTAAAAAATTGATTAAATGAATACATTTTTATTGCTGTAACTTAACAATCAATAAGGATTTTAATTTAAACTTTTGTGATATTCTTTAAAAATGACATTAGAAAAAATTATAATACTGCTTCATGATACTTGTTAAGTGTTATATTTTTGAAATGATATCTTAAAGGTAGGCAAACAAATTTCTTAAAGGAAAATGATACTGAAAAACTTGAGTTTTTACATTTTTTATGTTTAAATTTGTATTTGTAAAAGATTAAAAAATGAATAATTTTTTGTTGCCTTTCCAAGCATTATAAACTAAAATATTATTGGAGAAAAAAATGAACTTTTTTTTATCATTACACCAATATAGGGTTACGTGTTTGAATATTTCAATGTATACTAAAAGAAGAGAAATAGCATAAAATAAATTAATAGTTTTCACTTGAATTTAAAAGAAAATGATAAAAGAAAATGTTCCAGTCCCAGTAGCTAGTAAAGAATCACTGTTCTGAGACATGAAAAAAACTACCCTTATTGATTTTCTTGAAAAAAACGCAACTGGAGACATCGTTCCCTATTGCCAAACTGTAGGCTGAATTTACCTTATTTAGTGAATGACTCTCATATATATATATATATATATATATATATATATATATATATATATATATATATATATATTGTGACGGTTACTGTATTTTTGTTCAGAGGTTTACATTATCCTCGAAAAACGGGGAGAATCTCCGTCGACAGTAACCGTACCACCCAAGCTCTAAATATTCTCCGTAACTAGTTATATCTTATTGATAGCTTTGAAAGCCCATATAATTAGTTAAGTATAAAGCGTGCGTATAGGTTTTAATTTTTTTTTTTTTAATCCAAAATTTCCCGGACGAAGTCCCATGTGACTGACGCGCTGCCTACTGCGCTACCGAGACCAGGGACGAATGAGGATGTGTCACGGGTAAAGAGGGTGACGTGATATAAATGACCACGTGGGGAATTCCAAACCGGACAAACAATATGACGCGTAGTTGTTTTTCTTCTTTTCTTTATATATGTATCTTTCTTACATATTTTATTTTACAGAAAGAACAGTTGTGCAACAGAAAAACAAAAAGCAAAACAAATACAAAAAAAAAATATACAGCCATGTGGAGGGCAAGTCGCTTCCATTAGTATTTGACTATGTCCTTCCAATAAGACAAAGTTCTCTTTTTTCTTTTTTTTCTCAACTTGTTTTAAAATTATATCCGTATCTTGTTCCCTGTACAATTAAAGGAAGGGAACTTACTCGTTCTTTCTCACCTTTGTTTTACTTCCTTTTTTTTCTTCGTTTAGTGAAGAACAAAAGTCTCTCTTCTTCGTCTTTAATATGGATATACAATTTTTAACAAATATGTTTTCCGCCGAAACTAGCTGCTGATGAACAACCTCAAAAATGTTTCTTTGGATAGTCTTTATACGGACCTTTATTTAGGTTACGTATATTATTTGTAATAAAATGTTTGACTAACCTGTTTTTTTTTTCTTTCCTTCCTTTTGTTAATTTTTTTTTTTTCTTATATTCGTTAATCTCTTATTAACGAGTCGCAAGGCACCAGACTTTGTTTTTCTTTTCTTTTACGTTGAGCCTCAGTTTCTTACCCAACGGAGTCGACGGCTTCTATTAGGCCATTCTGTGACTAGAATTTTCCCTTTCACCGGACCCCGTGAAAAGGCGACCTTTCTCTTCCTTGGCGAAGCTTGGAACTGACTTTTTGGGTTTCGTTCTTTTTGGCAGTAAAACGCCCTCCCTCCCTCGACCAATGGCATGTCTTTTCCTTATCTGGGTCAAGACCTTTGCCCCTTCTCGGCTAGTCCTTCACTGTTGCTAGGGCTCGAAGACCCGCTAATCGCCTGCCGCACTTCCGGTCCTCATAGTAGTCCTTGCTTTCCTGCATTATAACCTTACTGTGGCCGATGGCCGTAACAATATATATATATATATATATGTGTGTGTGTGTGTATTTTGGAAAAAGTACAGGAATGGAGAAAAGGGGGTGGAAAAAACACTAAGAGGGGTTAATAGTAGAGATTAACAGATGGTCAGAGACTAATCACATTCAATCCCAAAAGACAGTCCCTCTGTTTACAGAGGGAAGGCTGAAGGGATCGAACTAAAAGTGTCTCCAACACTTTTCGATGGAAAATCGAATGTGACCTACTCAGAATACTGAATCGTTCAACATTGAAATCTGCAACACATTCCCAACTATTAATCATGTGCTCCGCTATAGAGGACCCGGATGTATTTTCAAGCTGACCTCTTTTAAGCACAAGATTTAAAATTCGACCTCGCAAATGCTGTTTTATGCGTAAATCTAACCGATTAGACGTCCTGCCTATGTAGTCACTGCCACGACTACATATATATTTATATATAACTAAATTAATATGGTGGGGATGTAAGATCTCTTTACGCTTTGAAACAAATGCAGTACGAGTCTGAAAAATCACTCGTACAGCAGCTTAGAAATAGCATTTACCAAGAGCCGCGGTGATGGATTTGGCAAATCTTTCACCTCTGGAACCTATATACGGCAAACGCAAATAAACAGGGCACTTATTAACAGTGCACCTGCTGGCCCTATCAAACCTAATTATAACATCATGGACAACACCATCCAAAACGGATAATGGATATCCATTTTTTAGACTTGGTTGACTTGATGAACTTGATTTCATCACCAAGAAAACACTTGGATGAAATCTTAAGGGCACGATAGACAAGAGTCTTAATCAAGTTGATTTTGCCCTGCTGTGGGCAAAATGAATCCCATCTCGTATTCAGGACAGAAAAGGTGGGCCTTCTGTATACAGAAGTGAGAAAAGCTGTAGAAGTTCTATGCATAAATACATCTAAAAAGCAAGTCGATGATTAGACTCCTTTTCCACGGTGAACTTTAAAGAGGAATGCATTGTATTTAATTGTGTGAGAAATAAATCAGCATCTTTCTAATTTTTCAATAAATTCAGCTGAGTTAGTAGTCAAAACATATATATATATATATATATATATATATATATAAAGTTTTGTCTACTAAATCAACTAAGGATCGTCAGAGCCAAACTATTTGTCGGATGTTTGTACCTTTTTATTTCCTCTTACTTCATGCATATAATATTGAGATACATCTGGATTTTCATTCACTTTGAAAATTTTATGAATAAAAAAAACATTTACCTTTGAATAATAATCCAATATATATATATATATATACCTCCTCTGAGACTTGTTGCATAGTAAGGGTAAATAGTCAATTCTACTTTACTATACACCCATAGACTGAGGAGTTGTTGGATTCATATGTATTAGGAGTATGTGAAAGGCAAATAACCTCATTTTGAACTGAAAATTTCATAGGCTGAACAAAATATCTCATTCTATGCGACCAAATGGCATTTATTTCTAAACATAGCTCCATTCCCGGCCTACGTTTTTCTTCCATTGGTGATGCAGTGCTTGTATCCCATGATTCAAAAACTCATCAGTTGGCACTATGAATGAATATGGCCTTTTCAGTATATGAAGGATTCAACCTTCCCTAAAAGAAACTTCGGTCTCCGCTTCATTTTGCTCTTTGATCAGCTTTGCATTACGTCTTCTTTTTCGTCTGGCTTTGACTTTCTCCATGTTCTTGCTGATAGGGTAAATATATTTTTAGATTATTTCCAATAAAGCGGTGTTGAATAACTCTAATTTGTTTATGCGCCTTTTGATCAATTTCAAAAATAGTTTTCTCTTATTTGTTGATACAGCCTTTGAAAAGGAGAGAGTACGCTAAATGATTTTTCATTTCCTTGTCATTTTTGTAATTTTCCTTTAAGCCTATGTTGGTTTTATATGGCAATTTTTTCGTGGAAGCCAATATTTTCTTCGAGCTCCATCATACTCTTTTGATAGCGTTTCAAATATTTCAGTAAACTGCATCTGATGGTTACACTCCAGTCCTGCAGCTTCGGGGTGTGGGGAGAACCTTTTTAATCGCCATTACTTTCAAGTCCTCCCTGATTCAGATCAACTGTACATAGTTGGGTCCTAAGAATGGGTCAGAATGAAATGTTTAATATATAGGTCTGACGTATCGATAAAAAGCAGGAATTGGCATTAAATATCCCACGAGAATTGATATGCTATTAGACCAATCAATCAACCAAATATCTCTGTGTACGTGGAATTTGTCAGGAATGGGTTTTCAAATAATTTGTAAATATACACTTTTGATTCAAATGTTTTGCAATATTTTGGTAACGTGATACATGATTCGTCAGCTATGGACGCTTTTACCGAACACTTGAAGAGGATTAGCTACACTGAACAGTGATATTTCAAGTTCGCCTAGTACTCTCCTAGTGCTATTCAGCAATTTTTTCTGTATGGTTTGCTGCCTTGGAATCCATGGTTATATATATATATATATATATATATGACCATGCCCCATTGTCAAAGTTCTCGTAAGCTAAGCGAACTTTCTTGAGCAATCAGCTTACTGTAATGATCTTAACAGCAGCTTTATATTTTTTACAACACAAGCTTGTGATTATTTTCGCGAGGTCATATTCCAGGCCAAATTCATGAAGAATAAATTCCTGAATTAGACAACGTTGCGCATTCATATATGTGGCTTTAAAATCACTCACAGAGTGAATTCATGCACGACGTATGATCGTACCAAATGCCACAATAATACCAATAACAGCAGGTACCTGTAACGATTAAAACTGCTTCAATCACGTGATATACGCAACAAAGACTAGAGAGTACTTCCAAAATATTGAAAAAACTTTTTACTTCAGAAACATTGGGTTATGTCCCAGCATGCATTAACATTAATTTGATTTTTTTTTTTTTTTTTTTTGGTGGTGGGGTTCTAATTGACTTCTATGCTATACTCCCCAATCAAGATCAAATGTCACATCAAAGAAACGTGCTATCTTTACATCATTAATATTTCTATCTTGAAAGTAGGATCTTTGAAAAACACTTATTTCTATTCATATCAATTTGTTCACCACAGTTGATTCTTTTCACTATTAAGACGTTTTCATGATACGTCCCCGTAAATTTATTGTCGGGGTGTAGCAGTAAAAAGCGTCCTCAAAGTAAGGAAGATCAAACTAGTTGCACAATTGCGTTCACTTTCGGTCTAATACTCTTGAAAGTGGCATAAACTCCCTTATCTTTCCAGCTACTGTCTTTCTATGAGTATGGGTTTGGCATTAAATAAACCACGAAGAGTGAAATGCCATTAAATAAAGAAACCAAACCAAATCTTCTATCCACTGGTGTGTGTGTGTGTGTATATACCACAGTTCATATTGTAAATGAGTGATGCGAAGATGAAAATTGATAAGTTGTCAAAAATAGCCAACAGCCAGAAGAAAGACGGCCTTACAAAATTTAACAACTCCTTTGTACTAGGTTTAACAAGATCTGTTTGATCTCGTAGAGTGGACTAAAAAGAGGTGTTAACCATATCTACCAGAGTCCCTAGACTCGACTGGCCTTCTAGATGTTGACGATGGCTGGCTTTCAAATACTATCCATGATATTCTTTTAATTAATCATTGTTTTTTTCTACTAACTTTAATTTCTATAGTAGTTCACCATCAGGTTTGTTTTTGTTAAAGTTCACCTCCTTCTCTTTTAAAACTCGAAGTCTATTAATAATAATTGTGGCTACCTGTTAAAAATTGACTTACAAACTGACTTGTGAGTTGTGAAAAAATGACCTAAGATTTGAAAAAAACTGATGATATTATGACGTCAGCACTTTGAACGAGAAGAGGATTTCCGTGTAAATCCAGTGCAAACTAAGCTTACCATTTATTTTTTAATTCGATTATGTTAATTTGAAATGTGTGACGAGATAGCAACGTCTAATATATGTGTACGTACATTCATGTGTAACTCCATATATTTTTATGTATTTACTCATCCCTCCGTACATATTCTGCAATAATACTAGAAGTAAACATTCGCACCCCCCCCGAAAACACAGGCACACACACACACACACACACACACACACACACACACACACACACACACACACACGCACACACACACAAATATGTGTGTGTATATATATATATATATATATATATATATATATACAGAGAGAGAGAGAGAAATGCGTGTGTGATAGAGAGAGAATGTGCTTGGGTATGGGTGTGTGTGTGAGAGAGAGAGGAAAAAACGTGCGTACATGTATGTGTGTGTGTGTGTGTGTGTGTGTGTGTGTGAGTCAGAGATAGCGAGAGAGATAAATATATATATATATATATATATATATATATAGATATATATACATATATATAAGTGGGTGAGATAGAAAGTGAATGTGTCTGGGTATGTCTGTGAGAGAGAGAGGGGAAAGAGAAAGAGAGAGAGATAAACGCACGCACACGTGAGTGCGTGTGTGTGTTTGTGTATGTGTTAAAATCATAAATTTAAAACACATTCTTTGCATTACCTGATTAGAAGATGTTGAACACTGTTTAAAAAAGAAAACGATAAGTAGGTTTAATTAATAACACACACACATATATATATATATATATATATATATATATATATATATATATATATATATATATATATATATATATATATATAAGCTATTCAGTTAATTCAAACAGTTCTAGTTCAGCCAATTCAGTTTAGCATCAGTCCAGATTTTGTTTACACACAGTTAAATGTCAAAACAGTTCTATATTAAACAATTCAGTTTAGTGTATGTGCAGTTTCAATGTCAAAAATAGTTCCATTTCAAACAATCCAGTTTAGCATAAGCATGCAGTTTAAATGTAAGTATACTTTAATTGTCATAAACATTTCTATTTTAAGCCACTCAGTTTAGTTAAACAATTCTAATTCAAACAATTAAGTTTTGTATAAGTATGCAGTTAGTTCTATTTAACCCATAGATACGGCCCTACATGGAACTACCATTCCGGGCCGGATTAATCGGCCTTCGGGCTTTTGACCTTGTGTCAAGTCCTGTCTGGTGGGAGGCAGCGACAAATACTTACCATCCCGGGCCGGAGTAGATCTGGAAGCAATGCCAATGAAGGGGTGCTCCACAATCTACAGACCCAGCCGACTGGGCCCCCTCGACTACGAACACCAACTTTACTTTATATATATAATATATATATATATATATATATATATATATATATATATATATATATACGTAGTCACGCTATAATGCAGAGTTCATATATATATGTTTGCGTGCGCGTGAATTTAGTAAACAAGTTCCATATAACTGTAGTTTTTGTTTTTACAATTCCCACTTAATTTTGACCGCTCTATTATCCGGCTTTCTTCAGGTGTAATATGCAAATGTGTAAGGAAAACGACTCTTGTTTTAGGTTTTCTTCATTGAGAGAGTAAAATAATAACGTTATCAAACAGAGTATTATTTTACATCGAATTTGTTTTAGTTCTTTTTACCGAACTCCGTTTCACGTCATTTGTTTTTGTTGCATAGCAGGAGTCAGAACCTGATGAACTCCCAGCTAATATGAATAATGCATTTTTCTGGCACATTGATGTACGCTGTTCTGCTTCCTTCATTTTCTTACGTTCTAAGAGCATTCTTTTGTCTTTTTTTTTTCGACTTCATTCCCAGTGAGCAACAAGAAGAAAAAATTCAACTCAACGAATAATTATTTGACTATCAATAATCTTTCCGAAAATTATAAACAGTCACATCGCTGATTCGCGGGGTGTTTCAAAATCTTTTATATCATCTGACATGTACAAGGTGTTTTTGAAAAAAAATTACTCTTCGTAAACTAATAGATTGACGAATTTTTGTTCGAATGATTTCAAGTTTTAACAGCATGTGTAGAAACAACTACTAATTATGTATTTCATGTTTAATGTCCTTTTCGTTCACAGTGAGTGGCATTTCTACATGAAAAAATAAAAATAATGCATTAAACCTTGAATTTTTAGTTATTTCCTGATATGCTGTTAAAATTTGATAACTTGTCAAGTTATTAGATCTACGATAATGAAATAATGAGACCTTTTTCTGAAATTCTCAGTATTTCTTTATTTTTTTCTTTCGATTATTTTGTAAACATTCAAAAGAGTGATTAACTCTTTACCTACCAGGTATTCGTGAGCAAAATGCACTTCGTTAATCAGGTGTACAGTCCGAAAAAAAAAAACGATAGTCTGCATCCATTGGATACCAAGGCCTTAAAAGTGAGATGCAATAAATAATAATAAAACATTGGTAATTCTATTGCATTCTCCTGAAGATTTATTTTCCCACATATTTCTATCCAAGCGTAAACGTGAGTATAGCCGACAACGTAAGATTCGATTGGATTACAACCACCTGCATTATCAGATTCTGAGTTGAGGTAATAAACAGGCAGTTTATCCAAAATATGTGTTTTAGTTATCTTATATGTATACTAACATACATATCTTTAATATGATAACATGGTAATTTTTTTAATACTTATGGATTAACCCAACACTTCTACCAAGACTCAAGGCCAATTTTCATACAGAGTCCAACTGGTTCAAATTAAAAAGTGTCCTTTTAGATTGGTTTACACATACCTGGAAGGAGAATTGTTGAATTAACCTCATCACAAGTGGGCCAGTGTCATAAATCCCTGTCTTCTCACTATTTAACCGATATTCAGATTACAGCTACACATTCAGATCACACCTGCATGAATCTGGCGACAAACAACCGTTTGTCTACTGGGAACTCCCTCTATTACACTTACTTTAAAAGGTATTCTAACAGCCAAATTATTACATACATATGTATCTTTGGTTAAACCTGAGTTTATCTGAAATATAATTCTATCTATACCAATATCTTCCCTTGTTTACATTCGTATCTGTTGAAGCGCTGCTGTCGGTATTGATGCGTCTGTATTTTAGTCTTAGACATAATTCTCGAGTATAGTTTTGGTGGACTAGAGTGTTACTTGAAGTCGATGATTGGTTTAGATAATCGATTCCACAAGGGAAATCAAAGATTATCGATTTTATACGAAGACGTTTTAATATTCTAAATTTTCTTCACACAAATGAATTAATGGATAGGAATATGACAGAAAAAAGAACGCACAAACAGAATTAAAGATACTAGAAGTACTTACCCTTATTGCATAGGAGTTTTAAGATGGCCATTAATGTTCATAAGCCGTATAGTAGGACTTAAGACGGACAATTAACGAAAATTTAAATATCAATGTTTTAAGTAATTATAGTTACATTGAAATATTTTTCCACAAAACTCGTTAGAATTTAATTTACTCAGGGATATTAAAGATAATCATACAATAAAATACATAATTGGTAAATATTTGTGTGTGTGTGTGTGTGTGTGTGTGTGTGTGTGTGTGTTTGTGTGTGTGTGTGTGTGTGTGTGTTTGTGTGTGTGTCTTTTACAACAATTAGTGTTTGTACAATTAGGGTCAATTAAAAAAAGAGATAATACATGTAAAGAAAAAAGTAACGGATTAGTTGATCTACTAAAATATTATTTACATTTCATTAAACATTTCCAGAAAGGTTAATTGAGATCCAAAATGGGGCACAGTTAGTGATACGGAACGCCGGAAGAACATTAGTAAATTATACTGAGATTTATATGGACAACTATGCTTCTATTGTAATATAAACATTCGTGTGTATGACTAGATACTCAATGCCTTTTTATATATATATATATATATATATATATATATATATATATATATATATATATATATATATATATATGTCTGTGTGTGTGTGTGTGTGTGTGTGTGTGTGTGTGTGAACATATTAATTATAGGAAGCTATAAATGATAATTCTGATATTGTATCAACCACAAACAAGTACACTCCGAGCAATCTTTGTATTAAAATGAATGATATTAGATGGTAATCCTTACTAAACATATACAGCTTTGAAACTCAGCACCAAAAAATAAAATTCCATGAATATATATAAAGCATACACTAATTTTGGGTTTTCTACTTATTCATGTTGTTAACAGCGTTTCAATATTGTAGAGTTTGGTTATAAATAATAACTAAGAATATCAGTTTTGATCGTGTGATAATCCAAAGAAATAAAATCTCAATATCTTTAGTTTGAATGAAGAGAAAATCTGTATTTAAAATATTGTTAGCGAGTTCCTACATATGACTTATGAGATAGATAGATAGATAGATAGATAGATAGATCGATCAAATGCAATTACAAATACCATAATCAAAATTAAAAAGAGTATTTTGCGTTATATTGGGAAGTATCGGAATCATTAATAAATCAAGCTATGCTTCTATTGTATTATCTGTGGCAGAGATTTTCGAAAGATGTGAAATATATATTACAAAAATGTACGTATTGCTAATTGCAAAATACAGGACAACCCATATTTAAGAAGTAGTCTGCCCCATGAGAAAGTCATTATCATTTTCTCTAAAATATATGATGCAGCTGCAGAAGAAAATTAAACTGGCTTTAGGTGGTCGAGTAGAATATTACTCTATGCCACAAGGTAAATTTTTAAACGGAGTACGGATTTACCCAACAGCTCCGTTTCGAGTAAGATGCAACACAAGTTTAATGTTTGAGCAGAGTATAGTTGGTTTGATTACAGAGTTTTATTTTCGTCAACAGGTTACCTAATCAAAGCTAGTAAATCAGTTTATCCTACTATTTACACGTGATTTGAGGGAGAAAAGATAGATTCATGCCTTTCACAAGGGCATTATCACTTTACCACAAAGTGAGAAATAAACAGCTTCGTGCATGATTCGAACTCTCGTCATAGAGGTCATTTCCTGCAATAACACACGTTACGCTACGCCTAACACATTACAAGCGGAGTGAAGGTACTTTGAATTGAAAGTTTTCATTTCCCTAATCTCGTTGCCTATTCATGAGTAAAGAACCTAGTCTGCTCCACTATTCATATATAGCTGGAAGGAAAATAGATGAGTTTGTGCCTTTCCTAAGTAAGAATAGCGTAATCAGAGTCCCTCGACGTTACTGAAAATAAGGGTACATCTTCTCAACCACTGATATTGGTCTTGTTTAGTTTAGTTTCTTTTTATAATGTCGCATTAACTGTCTGTTATGGGGACATATCCTATCTACTACAAGGATGGACTCGTCCAACCTAAACGTATTCTCTGAGCTTAGCTCGCTCGGGGGAAACAACTTCTCGTTCCTTCCGAGACAGACGGAATGCAAGCCGAGCACGGCTAGTACGTCCTTGGAATGACTTCCTTTTTCTGCTAATACAATAACGTTTACCTATCACCCGTTGTTTGAGTTGTTCTTCCACCGGTCTTATCTGAAGACCACAACACTGTTGTGTTTTATTTAAAACAAAGCTTTCTTGGTAAAAGAACACCACTGATACAATGTAACACTTAACTTAGGGTATTAGTTCGAAAGTGAGTATAATAGTGTGACTGGAGTTCGAACTCACTCACTTCTATGTCGCAAGTCAGCCTTTTGAACAGTACAATATGTGGACACGTGAAAATTTCAGTACTATTCTGTTCTTATGAATCAGAGGTCAGTGTCTGAAATGTTGGTTTGGTTTGTTTCTTTGTTTAATGGTATATCAACCTCTGTGGGTTATTTAATGCCAAAGCCATTCTCCTAGAAGAACAGTAGCGCTACTATTTAACCCATAACTGGGAGGATAAGGGGGTTCATACCTTTCCCAAGGGTATTTGCCCGAAAATGAACGTTATAGCGCGACTGGAATACGAACTCACTACGATTCCGAAGTCCATCGCTTTAACCATTACACCCCGAGGACACCCCTGGCTGAAATGTAGTAAAAATACTTACAGGATTAAGATTTTAATCCGGTGATTTAAAAAAAATAATCTAATACAATGATAAAGTTTACAAAACCACAAGTTCAAATACTTGATGGAAATCTTACTGAAATTATTTACAAACACGGGAAAATTGTTCAACTCCAAAAAGTGAACGACTACAGAGCTTTAACGACTAGTTTCATGAACCTAGTTTATTTTATTCGTAATATCAAATAAACATAGATACAATAATATAAAAAAAAAAACTAATAGTGAGTGGCGTTAATAAATAAGTTGTAATTTAATTCTCCAATTTTAAGAAATCCGAAGATCCAGTTCCGCTATTATGAAAGCAAAACGGAAGTATTGATTCAGCTATTGTTATTTGTCGATAAGAGTATGGTAGGACTTTTTTCTCGGCAGCTAAGACTGAGTTTATTGTGTGGAATCTTATATAGTTACCTTCCTTAGTAATTCTAATAAAATACACATGATTTTTTTAGTAAAACTTAATTCTCTTTTAAACAAAGGATACCAGGATTTTATAATTATTCATTGAATATTCCGCTATCAAAACAGACATCATTCAGACTTATTTATTACCAAACACTAGAGCACTGAAATTTAAAAACACGTTTTTGAAGCAGTTTAAAAATAAATGTACCTTTTTGTATATTTTAGCCTTTTTTCACAGAGGTGATGAAATACATTAGAGTTTGGTAATCAATAACGCCAAATGATATTTTCTATGTTCGTATGAAAATAGAATAAAGAAATAAATAATTTTGAATGTATAATAATAATAATAATACCATCAAACTTTCGGAAAATAAAAAGAATAACATTGGGAGAGCGAGAAAATTATTCGAAACCAAATGATATAGCAGAAATCATATCAAAGGAATTAACGCCTGGGTAGTCCCAGTCGTAAGATAATCCTAAAGAGAACGAGCGAAGAACTTCAAAAAAACGAACATGAGAACAAGAAACTCATGACGATGCATAAATCCTTACATATCAGAGAACACGAAGACTGACTATATGTGTCAATAAAAGAAGGAAAAAGAAGACTCGCAGTATTGACGATTGCGTTGATACATCGATACAGCAACTAGAAGACTACATAAAAAAAGAGCAAAGAAAGACTCATTAAACCGAATAGAGACAATAGAAACAAAACGAGGATCAAAAGAACAACAATAACAAGAAAACAATAATGCAAAGAAAAACCACTGTATGAGTATTTCGAACGATAAACAAACAAAATCTTAGACCAGCAGACGTAGACATGGCTAAGAAAAAGAAATCTTAAGAGAGAAACTGAATCACTTCTAGTAGTAGCGCAAAATAACGCTATATAAAAAATAAACAAGGAGCAACAATATAGTAGATGTAGATAACTTGATGATAGAGACGAAACGATCAATCATAATATGAGAGTGCAGTAAATTTGAGCCAAATAAGTTACTGGTCTAGTGGGTACAGTGTTCGCCAATGGTCCGGGAGATATGGGTTCAATTCTAAGTCAAGTCATACCAAAGTCTTTAAATGTGGTACTTGATACCTCTGTTACAAAGCCATATACACGAATATGGCCATGTGGCAAATAGACATATAATGTTCATTACGATAGAACATAGGAATCTCAAAATTCGAAAACACGTAACGACTTCTTGTTCAGGTACGAAACCTTTTTATTAACTTTGAGTTAAAGGTTTCGACGTAAGGAGGAGACACACAATCTTGCTATGCTGTCTTATTCATTTGGCCCCCATCTCGAGCGGTCCCCTTAGGCCGCAAGTTCGCCTCGCGTCTGTGAGCTCCAAAAGTCGACCGTCTCCGTCCGGCGTCTAATTCTCAACTCTCTAACTTTCTTCAGATTTTCACACAAACTCCTGCGCGCTTCCGGTGCGTGACGTCACCCGCACCCTGTCACCCCGTTTCGTCTCGGACTATTGTGACATCTCTAAGTAATATGTCCACCCTGTGCGCGCTCACGCGTTACCACCTGCATCAAGGTTGCACCTAACTAACCCATGTGCTGAGCCGAAAGGTTCTCAGCCTAACTAAACCCAAAGGCATGAACCGAAATCCCTCGGCTATTATATTACTCCTCTCTGCTTAACACTCAGCAATATAAGGTACGTATCAAGGATAAAGTGGAGCAATCCAAGGAAAGGAGTAGCGCCCTACCCTACACCTCAGTATAGAAGTTATTGCAAATGGAGCCTTCTGGTCACCAACGACTACTGTCACCAACATTTACTTTTATTACTAGTGATAAGACTAGACACGCCTGGGTGGGCAAGGTAACCACTGGGTGGTGAGTAAAAAATTAAAATTTGATCCAATGAACAATTGGTATATGTACAATCCATAATCCGTCCTAGAGAATAAGACGCACTACTTCTCTGAGATACAAATAGATCATCTAATGTGGGGCAGACTATCATACCAAGTGGGAGTCAACAGAAAGAGAGAACCAACCAAATCGTCATGGAGGCCACTGAGTGAAAATAAAAGAAAGCAAAAAGAGATATAAGCACCTAGACTTTGTTAGAGATCTGAAAAAAGTTAGGCAACATAAAGGTAACATTGATACCAATAGTGGTTGTTATACTTAGAACAATCCCAAAGATTGGTTAAGGGACTAGAAGCTTTGGAAATAAGATGACAAATAGAGATAATTTAGACTAAAGCATTATTTAGATCGGCTCATACTGAGAAGTTTCCTTGAGACTTGAAGAGCATGGTGCCCCTCAAACTTCAGTGGAAAACTACCAGTGAAGGCTGGTATGAAAAATTCTCAAATGAGTAAAATGAAAATAATGATGATGATGATGATGATGATGATGATGATAATGATTACGTAAATAAGAAATACGTGGGCGTAATATATTTACTAAATCATAGGAAAAATAAATTACCTTACGTACAGGAATATTATGAAGACATTTGCAAAATAACAAATAAAAAATGAATTGGAAACACTGTTTCAAACTATATAAATGTAAAGCCAGCGTATAGGAATGCAACTTTTTTTATAAATGCGTCCTGTTTATTATGAAGAGTGAGAAAGACATACAGTGTAAGGAATATAACTACTACGTCAGGACAGAATTAGAAAGATTGTAGGAAAAAAATACAAGAGCTTAAGAATATTGCAACCTGACCATGAATAAGTGGAAATGAAGGGAAATGCATCAAAAGAATGTGTAAGTCTTTCGAAATCGAACTCTTTCGCCGATGTCTCATCAAATGGATAAACGCCATATGATACTCGGGATCCTCCCTAAAATAGACAAAGGAGAAAATCAGACAAATGTATCAAATTGGTGATTATGCACAAGGTTTTACATACTAGAGATCACATAGACAGACTTGATGCGTCAAGAAAAGAAAATAAAGGACTAACCAGAATTGTGGATTGCATTGATGTATCAACAGAAGGACAAGAGGACTACATTAAAAAGAGCAAAGGAAAGATTAATTACGGCAGCCAATAGTAGTATTAGCAATACTATAACAAATAGTTAAACAACAAAAACGAGGAAGCAGAATTAAGAAGGAAACCAACCGTATGAATATTTCAAGCGATAAACAAGAGACACTGCACACAAGAAGACATAGAAAGGAAAATCTAAAAAGAAAAACTGAATCTCTACTAATTGCAGCATAAAACAATGCCATAAGACTAATTATGTAAAAGCAAAAATCGGTGAGACACAACAGAATTGGAAATGTAGTTTGTGTGGGGAGAAAGATGAAGGGTTTGTTAGTTATTCTAATGGCATATCAACATTCTCGGGTTATTTATTGCCAACTACATCCCATTTATAGAAGGGAAATTGTGGTATTATCTAACCCATAGATGGGAGGACAAAGGGTTTATACTTTTCCTAAGGGTATTTGTCCAAAAGTGAAAATGATAGCGCGGCTGGATTTCAAACTAGCGTACTACGATTCCGCAGACCAACGCGTTAACCATTACACTACGGGGCACCCCATGAAAGTGTTTATCACATTGTAAACGAAAGCAGCAATCTAGCACAAAAGGAGTACAAGACATTTGCAGTTCCGATGGACCACGGACGGAAAATAATGGAAATCGAAAAGAGAATTAAGTACTTGGAAGGGAAGTAAGAAAGCCGTGAAACATGAGAGCGACGGTTTTACCGTCCCCAAAGGGTTGGAAATCAGAAGTCGAGACCATCCACACAACAACATTGTTAGAATCGACCAAATATTTTGAAGAGTCCTGGGGACTTGAAGAGACTTCCTATCACTCAAATTCCAGCGCAAGACCACCAGCCAATACTGGTAGGAAAAACTCAGAAGGAGTAATAACAATAATAAAAACACTGGATGAAAATTAATCAGTGGGAGAATCAAAAACAACCAATTTAGAGCATTGCTGAGAATGGCTAGAATACTTTAATGGGTCCTAGTGACCTGAAGAGATTTGTTGTCACTTAGATTCCAGTGAAAACCCACCAGCTAAAGCTGGAAATAATAATAATAATAATAATAATAATAATAATAATAATAATAATAATAATGAAATGCTTCTAATAGGAGCACAAAACGTCTTAAGATCATACTATCTTAAAGCAAAAACAGAGGTGACACAACAAAAATTGCAAATGTAGATTATGTGGAGATAGAAACAAGACGATCAAACATCTAAGTAAATGCAGCAAATTACCACAAAAAGAGTGTGAGGGTAGACACGACTGAATGGGAAGAGTTATCCACTGAGAATTGTTCAAGAAACATAAATTTGACCATACGAACATGATGTATATACACAACACAGAATCCGTCTGAGAGAATTAGATGCAAAAGTTCACGGGAATTTTGAGATAAAAACAGAACACCTAATTTTAGCCAGACGATAAGACCAAGTGGTTATCATAAAAAGAAAAAAAAAAAGAAAAAAAAAAAGAACCTGCTGAAAAGCGGAATTTGCCTTCCAGGTAGACCATAAAGTAAAAGTAAAATAAAGAGAAAATAGAGATGAAGTCCAATGTAATATAATGGCTGAGGGATTTCGTTTTATATATCTTTCCTTTGGGTTTTGTTAGGCTGAGAACCTTTCGGCTCAGCACATGGGTGAGTTAGGTGCAAACTTGAGCACAGGTGTTAACGCGCGCGGTGAAGATGTGTCGTTCATAGATGTCAAAATAAAAATCCCAGATAGAAATTGTGACTTGGGGATGTGAATGACGTCAATCACCGGAAGTGCGCGCGGAGGATTTTGGGAATTTTGAAGAATGTCAGTTTGTCAATTCTTACGGTCCGAAGAAGAAGGTTGACTTTCGCTAGCTTGCAGTGGCCTTGTGGCGGGTGCCACACGTGTTGCGGGTGCAGATCGAAAAGCCAGCACAGAAAGATTGTGCCTCTCTCCTTATGTCGAAAAACCTTTTAACTCAAAGGTAATAAAAAGTTTCATACCAGAACTAAGAAGTCGTAAGTGTTTTTCGTGTTTCGGGATTCCTGTGTTCTATGTATATGTTATGAACATTCTATGTACGTTTCACATATTCATGTATGGCTATGTTACACCAAGATCTTGTTAGAGAACTAAAAAAAACAACAACTTTGGAACATGAAGCTGACAGGGATATCAATTGTAATTGGTGCGCACAGAACAATTCCCAAAGGATTGGTACGTGGTCTGGTGGACTTGAACATGAGTGGACAAGTGGAGACCATCCAGATTACAGGATTGTTAAGATCGGCCAGAATACTGAGAAGAGTCCAGAAAATTTGAGTAGACTTTCTGTCACACCAGTGAAAAAACATCAGCAAACGCTAGCGTAAAAAACTCCCCAAGGCGTAAAAAAATAAATAAATTACATTCGAAGAAAATTTCCTTTTTATTCAAAAAGTATTAGATATATACTTATTTATGGGTGATAACGTACGTTTAGTAAGACGTTGAAATGCGTCTCTGTAATACTTGGAAGGATTCAGAAATATCTTCTTTATATAGCAATCTCTAACACTGTATAAAAACTACGAAGAGGAATAACGAATACATAAACAAAAGCGTTTGTTACTCGTGGGAGTTGATAACACAAAGCTGGAAAAGTGACCATAAATTCCTGATGAACAGTTGGATATATACTTCTTTCATTCAATATAAACACATTTAATAACTTAGGATGAGATCGTTTAATGATAAAAATATATTTTGGAAGAAAAAGTATTTCAAATATATGCAAAAAGAAAATAAATATCCTTTAAAACTTTATATCCGAGTGAGTGAATATTGTCATTTAAGACGTAACTCTGACCCGGTTTTACGATGAACAGTGATCACATTCCAGATCGTTTGTAATATCCTTTAAAGTTTAATAGACTTCATGACTATCATTCATGGTGACATCTGTCTGCGGAGCTCACGGTTAAGACTAGTTCCTTTCATTAGGTTTTTCTCGCTTGGATGACATTTAAACCTTTTTCCCAAACTTTTAGAAAGGTCAGCTGTGATAGGTTTTATTTGGTTTGGTTAAATAGCATATCAACCCTTGTGGGTTATTTAGTATAAAATCATATAACACACATACACACACACACACACACACACACACACACACATATATATATATATATATATATATTACTGAAAAGGAAGAGAATCTTTATTCCTTACAGTATGTTCAAATGACACAGGCGTGTTTTAAAACTAAATGCCGAATCATATATATAGGGATGATAGTAGAATGCTCTACTCTGGACATGCATCGAAATATCCTTTCTTTGCAGGAAATTTTGCTATCATTTTCACAATTGGGCTCTCTCTCTCTCTCTCTCTCTCTCTCTCTCTCTCTCTCTCTCTCTCTCTCTCTCTCTCTTTATATATATATATATATATATATTTTGGGCTGGTCAAACGAGAGAAAAGAAAATATTTTAAAATGACTGGGTACAGAGATTAAGTTGAATGTGGTTCTTTAGGTTTTTATTTCGTATAATTATGCTCTACACGTGTATCAGATTTCATGGTCTTCTTTAGAAGATGAATAGAATAAAAACTGAAATTACTACATTAAAATTCATTCATGAACATATTTATTTAAACATATATGCGCGCACACACACACACACACACACACATAAACATATATATATATATATATAATGTCTGTGTGTGTGTAAAAAGATGCCATACTGATAACGTGCGACTCTTGCCAACCCTGGGAATATCCTTAACTTTTGTATTTCTCCTTGAATTTTTAGAAAATCAGTGATTGTTTTTTGTCTAAAAAAATTGTTCTATTGTATTTGAACGATAGCACTTGCTTAGACTCGCAATAAAAATAAATCAAAAATTTACTGTGCATTATAGAATACTTTGTAATATTATCACCATCTTTCATAAATACTCGATAGTATCTTTAACGAAATATTTTTAGAAAAAACCAAAATGGCTTCCGAAGAAATAGATCCACGACCTCACAAATATTAACCATCCGCAGAATCCTTGAAGGTGTACGGGCAAAGAACCTACAAGCAACATTAATATTTGTCGACTTTACCAAGGCTTTCGACTCCATTCACAGAGGAAAGATGGAACAAATCCTACTAGCGTACGGCATACCTAAAGAAACCGTAGCGGCATTAACGATTCTCTATAGAAACACTAAAGTAAAAGTACGATCACCGGATGGAGACACAGAAAACTTTGACATTGTAGCAGGAGTACTACAAGGGGACACGCTGGCCCCGTACCTCTTTATCATTTGTCTAGACTACGTACTTAGAACATCGATTGACAAAATCAAAGAGAATGGCTTCGAACTGACGAAGAAAAGAAGCAGAAGATACCCCGCAACAACAATTACCGACGCCGACTACGCCGATGACATAGCGATACTGGCAAATATACCTGACCAAGCCGAAACTCTTCTTCATAGTTTGGAACGAGCAGCAGCAAGCATAGGCCTCTATGTTAATGCACACAAAACGGAATATATGTGCTATAACCAAACGGGGGACATCTCCACTCTAGAAGGAACCCCTCTTAAACTAGTAGACAAATTCACGTACCTAGGAAGCAGCGTCGAATCAACCGAAAAGGACATCGAAACGAGGTTAGCGAAAGCATGGACAGCTATCAATAGGCTATCGATTATATGGAAATCAGACCTAACCGATAAAATGAAACGCAGCTTCTTCCAGGCAGCGGTCACATCGATACTGCTATATGGATGCACTACATGGACGCTAACAAAACGGTTGGAGAAGAAACTGGATGGCAATTACACAAGAATGCTGCGTGCAATCCTCAACAAGTCCTGGCAGCAGAACCCCACAAGACACCAACTGTACGGCCACCTGCCCCCTATCACGAAAACTATTCAAGTTAGACGAACCAGACATGCAGGACACTGCTGGAGAAGCAGAGATGAACTCATAAGAGATGTACTCTTATGGATCCCCACACATGGCCGCGCAAAAGCAGGACGACCAGCTCGAACGTACATTCAGCAGCTATGTGAGGATACAGGCTGTTGTCCTGAAGACCTACCTAGGGCGATGAACGATAGGGAGGAGTGGCGAGAGAGGGTCAGGGATATCCGTTCTACCAGCGCGATATGATGATGAATTGTTACATAAAATTTTTATTTTGGCATCTTTTATTGACATGTATACATATTTGTAGTATTACATCTCATGTAAAACTCCGACCTTCACTTTAACGTCTCAAAAACTGTAGAAGGATGTGCCTAACCCTTGCTAACGACGAATTTGAAATCAAAATATTCTTCTCGTATTCTTCAATACAGGAATCTCCCTCAAAGCACGAGAAACCACACTGCCAACTATTTTATACATAACCGGAAAAAAAATAGTTTCATAGAATTCCCAAGTGTATCAGACAAAATTCACCCAAGCCTTATCGATTCCAATAACCAGAGATTATAAATTTACGTTACCTGCACACACACACACACACACACATGCATACATACATGCGCTTGTGGCCATATTCGCATTTTTTTAATTACCCAATCATTAATCGTACAAACCCCCCTGTCATTAAGGATGAAGCTCTGCGCCTAACAATGAAAGAGATTACCGATTTCAATTATATTCAGCTTTGTTGATTGATTGATTGAGTGATAGATTTTAATGGTATATCAACCCGTCTGAGTTATTTCATGCGTAGATGTTAGAGAATTGCGTAAATTATACGCTCATGTTTACATTTCCTGTGCTACATATTAATTATTTTTTGCACTTAGTTACGATATCCAGATTTTCTATCAAACACAACTAATTTTCAAAAAAAGACAGTCCTCCTGGCGTTGTGTCTAACGTGTAAAACTACAACATTGTAGTAAGTGAGTTCGAACTTTAGCCGTTCCTTTACATTCACTTTGAGCCCAATCCCTTAGGAAAGATATATGAATTACCTTATCCCCTGGTGATAGCTTAAATAATATCACTACGATCCTTCCACAAGGGGGGATTGATCATTAAATAACCCACAAAGGCTGATGCATCACTAAAGAAAGAAAGCAAAGCAGATTTTTAAATAAATATATTTTACCTATAGGTAGGAACCTGACAGAAAATACTTCTCCAGGTCACTAATGCCCATAAAATGGATATTCCACACTCCTCATATCTCCAGAACAGGAACCCCACTATCAGCAATTTCATGACCAACTCTAGAATCCCTTTTTTTGCGGGTAGGGGTTATGCCTCTGCAGGTAAAGTTGTTAGTGTATATTAAGTACTGCAGACATGTTATGGTTTAAATTCTCTCTAGAATTTATTTCTGTTTAAACATTTTAGAGTAACTTAGATTTAGATATGAAACCGATTTCGGAAAAAAAAGAGAAAAAGAAGAGGAGTATATATTAGATGTAAATTTGAAAAAATGGGAAACATTTCCATTGCAACTATCCCTGAAAATCCTGTTCATTATGATTTAATTCGGATGTAACTTGGATGGCCGGATGAAATTGGACAATTATATGTGCCCACCTGAAAAAGTTTAAGCAATCTTTTTTATAGAATATTTTATTCGTGTTTATATGCGGCCTAAATTCATATCATGCAAAGTCTGATTGCACACCCTCATAGCAGTAAAAAAAAAAATAGCAACCCAAGTCAAAAATCGAATTCTACCTATAAAATAAAAACCTGTTAGGGACGGAATCGGATGATAGGATGAAATATACCCCAAAATTTCTTTGAATTTAAACATACAGCAGTCCTGTAGTTAGTCCTTTATTTTATTTTTCTAGAATTAACTAAGTTAAAACTTAAGGTAAAAAGGTCTTCTTTTTTTTCTTTTTTTTTTCACGTGCACATGGGAAGCAGTATGATGTACGTGTGAGTCTTGCGGCTTAATGCTCAGGATTGTCAGTTCGATCGGGGAACTACTGCTGCTCATCTATAAGAGTGGCTTCTATAGATGAGAATAAAAACAGCCATCGAAAGATAACCATGACTCGTACTCAAACCACATACATAAACCGCATCGCTCTTCGCGCGGGTTAAAAAGGGGTGCGTCCTGCTGAGGTTGGAGCCCTGGCCTTAGTGTTCGAAAAATCAGCTACAGAGCTCAAACAAACACTACTAAAATGCAAACAAACAATACAAATAGCAACATTTAACGTTAGAACCCTAAATATCAGAGCTAACTGCATCAGCCGTAGAACATAAGATAGACGTAATTTGCATCAAATATCAAATATCACGAAGCTGGCAATGGATGGATGCTGGTAACTGTATCGGCATGGAAAAACTCTGTCAATGCATCGGTAGGAGGAGGGGTGGGAATGCTTATAAGACCAAGAGCGCTAAAAACACTAAATAGCATTGTGAGAATACAACCTAGGATGATGGCCGCAACGTTTAATGGCAACCCTAAAGCAACAATTATCTCCTGCTACAGCCCTACCAATGTTAGCGAAGAAAACGAAATAGTCACCTTCTACGAAGAGCTATCCTCCCTAGTACGCAGCATTCCGAAACACAACCTGCTAGTCATTGGCGGAGATATGAATGCACAAATTGGGAAAAACAGAAACAACAAATACTGCCTACACAACGCGTCAAACAGGAATGGACAACATCTAATTGATTTCATGATAGAAAATAGATTAACA
This sequence comes from Sepioteuthis lessoniana, assembly GCA_963585895.1. Classification (NCBI taxonomy): domain Eukaryota; kingdom Metazoa; phylum Mollusca; class Cephalopoda; order Myopsida; family Loliginidae; genus Sepioteuthis; species Sepioteuthis lessoniana. The sequence goes on along the minus strand of OY757904.1, from coordinate 34,312,054 downwards.
TGCCTCAATAAAAACTTTCAAAAAAGGGAGGGGAAATTATGGACGTACACATACGCGAATAAGAGTAAAGCACAGATAGACTACGTCATTATAAACAGGAAATGGAAAAACAGTGCGATGAATTGCGAGGCATACTCCACTTTCGAGGGTGTGTCCTCCGATCATCGAATAGTTACGGCCAAAGTACGACTAAGTTTACGAAAAAACTCCACACGAAAAGCGACAACCAAGTACTATGACTGGGCCCTACTTAACAACAGAGATATTAGAGACAGATATGCATTAGAATTAAAAAACAGATTCGAAGCACTACAAGAGAAGACAGAAAAAGGTACCCCAAATGACGAATATGAAAATTTTGTAGGAGCACACCTTGAGGCGGCATCAAAGTGTATCCCAACAAAACCTAGAACTAAATATAGAGTCCCCTGGGAAACGCTAGCGGTTAGAGAAAAACGTTCACTCGTGAAAACTGCCTCCAAAAGCTATCGAAAGAACCCAACAAACACAAATGCTCGAAAATTAGAAAAGGCACAATATCAATTAGCAGGAATATATCTAAAAGAACAGGCAGAATACATACAAAATCAGATTGATAAGATTAGAGACTCGGTGGAAGATAGACAATCCAGGATAGCCTGGCAAACAATAAACGAAGTAAGCAGAAGGAAGAGCACAGCCAAAGCAAAATTGAAAGCTGCAAGCCAACAAGAAAGAGTAAAACTGTGGGAACAGCATTTCAAAAATACGGACACTTGCCCCCCATCACGAAAACTATACGAGTTAGACGAACCAGACACGCGGGACACTGCTGGAGAAGCAAGGACGAGCTCATAAGTTATGTACTCCTGTAGACCCCCACATATGGATGTGCAAAAGCAGGACGACCAGCACGAACTTACATACAGCAATTATGTGAGGACACAGGATGTAATCCTGAAGACCTGCCGGAGGCGATGAATGATAAGAAGAAGTGGCGAGAGAGGGTCAGGGATATCCGTGCCTGTGGCCCGACATGATGATGATGATGATGATGATGATATATCCAATGTCAGAAAAGAGTCATATTTTCAACATCTACGTTCATATTCAATTCAGATCTTAAACTATTTCTTCAATTGTTGGAGTCTTTCTTTATGAGACTCCAGGAAACTGAGGCAGAAGAATATGCCTACTGTATCTCTACACAAGAGTAAGACCCCTCCGTCAACGAGTGTCCTGATTTCGACACTTAAGCATCGGATTGAGAAGCTTCCTTGCTGAGGTTTTAAAAATGTGGTGTAACCACTTCATTGCCATAACTCACTGGTTCACTCTGACTTAATGTGGTAGTACCTGTCAGTGTCTCACTTATGGATCATATAGAACTATGCAATAACTACAATTGAAATGATTACACTTGGATAACAATACTTGAAACCATTTAACTGTATGCGAAAAATGAGCTCTGGCTCAAGAAGAATGTTAACTATAAATTATTTGCTAAAAAAAGATATATATATATATATATATATAACTTTTATTAGCAAATAATTTATAGTTAACATTCTATAAAATTAACTTAAATCGCGAGTCGGAAATCTTCTACTAAAGTTTCACCTTAACGGATCATCAGGAAGTCTAAGCCCGACTGATGCTAAAGGAGAACACGCCGTTTTATATTCACCAAAATCCCACCTAGCGTAAAATTTACATAACAAAAGAAACAAATAAGAAAAAAAAAGAAACGAACAAAAAACCTTACTTTTATAGAAAAAAAAGAAAAAATGTTTTAGTTTTCTTTTGGCCAACTGACTGCATATCCCTTGATTTTTTTCAAGGGGTCTGACGAGGTTGGCCTTTTCTTTTTTTTTTTTTTTACTTATATTTTTCTTTTTCCCCCGGGCGGTGGTTCGAGATATTCTTATCCCTTGTACCTGGCGGGTTTTTTTTTCTTTTTTTCTGGTACCGTGAATGCTGGTAGATATTAGATTAGTATATATATATATATATATATATATATATATATAAACAGGATTTGACCTTATGTAACTACAAGGAATGATATGCCATAAAATACAACCAAACCAAACTCTCTTTGATGCTTTCATCTGAACAAAATATGTTAACAAAAATGCAATATCATAGTATAATTTCAAATGTGAGTATAACTTTAATAGATTCTTATTTACTGGAAGTATAAAATTCTTATCGGTTGTTTTTTTTTAATCAAAAGGAAACGTTAATCTATCTACAGGAAAACACTGCATTGTAGCCAAGAGGAAATTCCATATGTGGTCTCCATACACAACTCTTCGGTACATTTTATGCATTTGTTTTGCTCTGCAAGAGAAAAAAAAACACAAAATGAAGGCCATC
>OY757904.1:34259696-34307196 GCA_963585895.1 Sepioteuthis lessoniana | reverse complement strand
CCAACTAATGTATCCGCAATAATTGGGGTTTCTTTAGAGCCTCCATTAAGCCAAGATCTTAACTCCCTTGATTGCGCTACATTAGCGTTTGAGAAAATAAAACAAATGCATCTTTCCATTGATATATTGGTTCGAAAAGACTACTATTGAGGAATAATGGAATAAAATGTCTAAAAAATATATTTTGAAGGTATACAATTAATTTCGAACGTGAGTTGATTCAAAAATTATTAAAAAATGGCTGACATATTGAGTAAATTTACTGTTTTGAGTCTATTTTCTTATTTTGTTGTTTTTCTTTTTTTTTTTTATTAAAGTTAATCTTGTTTTACAACAGAGTCGTTCATTATTATTGTAGAGTATTCCTAATTCTGCTTCCACACTATACACACACACACACACACACACACACACACACACACATATATATATATATATATATATATATATATATATACTTGATGATCAGCATATATAGATTCATATACACACACGATGCGACATTGATTGTTTCAGGAAATCATATAGCTGTGGTTTCTTCATTCGTAGAACAGTCGCTCCTCGTTACTCTTTGAAAGAATTCATCTAACAATATCAAAGGAGGCGGTGGAAACTATTTTTGCGTATGTAATATTTTCATAATGATATATATATATATATATATATATATATATATATATATATATATATATATATATATAACTGATGACTGACATTTTTGAGGTTTTAATAATTGTTGTTGACCAATGTTTTGACTATTATCTGTGTCTATCCGTGTTACTGAACACTATCACTAAAACAACTTTAGTTTTAATTTAATTATGAGATGATTCTCTGTTCCAACCACGTGATATTTTAAAAAAAAAACTTTCTTTGAACAGTAATGATATGTTTCTTTGTATATACATTTCTCCTTTCTCTTGTTATTTTAATAAGATATCTATCGTTGTTCACGTAATATTTTTCTTAAAGACCTTAAAATAAAAATTGAAAGGTTTTAACGTTGACTTTCGTTGACTTTCCATAATAATAAATTATCAATTGGATTACTTTGTCTTCCTATTTTCTTCATACTGTTTGATTTATTTCTATCTCTTTCATATATATATAACCATGTATTATGATCCCATGCATGTACAGCCGAGTCGGATGAAGCTGACAAATACGCATATTGCATATCTGTAGAAGAGTAAGACCCCAGCTCGAATGAGTTTCCTGGGCATGTTGGCGAGACTCTAGACCTAGAGTTATGTAGAATATTAAATACGTTTTCACTGCTATTACTCCCAGGTCAACTAAAAACTTGGAATGGTGGTACCTGTCAGGATTTCATCAATGAATCAAATGCAATGAATCAAATACAACTGACTGATTTTAAATTGAAATGTTTGCGTTACATTGCAATTTAAGAAATGTGTACAATGAGTGATACTGAATAGAATTATTAGTGCAAAATAGCAATGATTGGAACCATTTAACTGAAATTAAATAAAACTCTTAGTGTTAGACATAAATACATGTAACTACTCAACTGCCGGCATAAAAATGAGTACTGGGTTGTTTAAAATGTTTCCTAAATTATTAAATAACAAACAAGGGTCAATACGACTTGAAATCTCAACAGCCAACTACATGCGTGTAGGTTGTTTGACTCTAGATCATATTCAAGTATCAAACTACTAGCTAATTGGAATAGGTTTCTTGTCATTACTTTCGAGCAAGCAGACATTTTTGTGCATAGTTTAAAATGAGTGAGCAAACAGCTATGATTTCTTCGGGACACTTGGGCCACTAAATCTTTTTGCCCACAAGACATAAGAAAGAAAATTAGAAACCTCCTAGAAATCACGAGCTCATTTGCACTGACAGTGACACCCATAAACGAAATATATTGAATGATGCATTTTTACCGCTTCTATTCAATTCCTTTAGTGAACAAGAAAGATGTAAAACGGACTTCACAAGATTAACCTCACGTTTTTCTCTCCCTTAAAAAAAAAAATGTATATATATATATATATATATATATATATATATATACCGGGTCAGGAGAAGCACTCTTACCTAAATCTTGATGTAGTAGCTATTGAAAAGGGAGCCTTCGGGTCACCCTCGACAACAGTCAACTACAATATATATATATATATATATATATATATATATATATATATATATATAGTAGTTAAGTTCTGGTATAAAGGCTAGATTCATGAAAGAAAATCCTAAATATGTCAATATAGTGAAGATTTAGAATTTAAAAAAAAATTTATATCCGGTCTTTCTATCTTGAGAGGATGCAGAATTAAAAAAAGGTTTTTTGTAAAAATATGAAAAACAAGCTGGTACATAGCTTTTATTAAATTTCTTGCTAGGAGCTGATAAAATCGGTAACGCACGCAATAACAAGTGTTGTCGTTGTAAGTCACGTCTTAACAAATTGGGGACTTTCGAAAATTGCACGAACACTGTTAGGGTCGATAACATCAGCAGATCTCTATTAGCTCTTACAACATCTCCGTTGGTTGGGGTGGCTTCTCCATATTAATATGGATTATTGAGCAGGATTCGAGGAAAGCATTTTACAGTACAGCATAAGAGTCTCCACCTTACGAATTTCTTTAAAAAATAATAAATTTTCTTTTAAACATAACATCAACATCGACATCAAATCGTCTTGATTGCAGGGATTTCTTTGACTCTCTCGCACCATCCGTCCCTATCATTAACCCTTCGTAGAAAGTCCATTAGGCTGCATCCATTCTCTGCACAAGCTATCAATCATATGGAAATCTGATCTATCTGATAAAATAAAATATGATTTCTTCCGACCTGAGGAAGTGTCAGTACTGCTGTATGTATGCATCAGTTGGACACTAACAAAATGCATATAGAAAAGGCCAAATAAAATCTACCCAGGAATGCTGCGTTCTGTTTTGGACTAATTCTGAAAGCAACGCTTCCTCGAAAAAGCTCGCACCATCCGTCCCTATCATTAACCCTTCGTAGAAAGTCCATTAGGCTGCATCCATTCTCTGCACAAGCTATCAATCATATGGAAATCTGATCTATCTGATAAAATAAAATATGATTTCTTCCGACCTGAGGAAGTGTCAGTACTGCTGTATGTATGCATCAGTTGGACACTAACAAAATGCATATAGAAAAGGCCAAATAAAATCTACCCAGGAATGCTGCGTTCTGTTTTGGACTAATTCTGAAAGCAACGCTTCCTCGAAAAAGCTGCTGTACAGCTACATGAATTATATTTCTGGAACAATTCTAATAAAACCTACAAGATATTCGGAGCACTGCTTGAGAAGTAAGAACTAACTCATGAGCAAATTTTCCTGATGGACTCCTACAAATGGACACACCAGGGTTGAGTGACCAGCAATGACTTACATCAATTCAATCGGAGAACTGGATGCCGACAACGGGACTTTCCGAGAGCGATGAACGCTAGAGAGGGATAGCGTAACTACCGTTACTACAAGTACAACCTGATAACGAATATGAAATACACACGCTTGCGTGCGCGCGCGTGCACACACACACGTATATATATATATATATATATATATATATATATATATATATATATATATATGTGTGTGTGTGTGTGTGTGTGCCTATGCCAATTTCAATTTATTTTCAGCAGTATGACAATTAAATTATTGCTAACAAATCCAGCAGAAACAGGTGATCGTAAATATTATATTGATCGATATATTATATATATATAGTTAAATATTCTAAATTAACGACTAAATAAATTACTGTTCTATTTGCAGCATAATGATAAATATTCGGGGTTTTCCATTCATGTTTAATGTCATTTTAAAGATTTAAACGCTTGATATAATAGAATCGATGAAACCAAATTATGATAATTTCATTCACGTATCTCTATCTTTTGAACATCATTTTTAATCAAAAAATCATCCATTTAATTTGAATAATTCTGAAACCTTAACTACAATTTTATACACATTGGTAAACAGAAGCGTTTATGTAATCATTGATGGATGTTACAACGAGAGCGCAACGGGTTCACCTATCCTATTATGATAATTGTATCGGATCTATAATGGACAACGAAAGAACTTAGACAAATAAACCAGATGAAAGCAAAGTCGATAACGATGCATTAGGCCTTACATCCAAGAGATTACATAGAAAAACCATAAGTGTCAAAAGAAGAAAAAGGCAGAGGAGTCACCAACATTGCGGTTAGAGTTGATGCATTAATACGAGTGCTCCAGGTTTACATTAAGAATAGCAATGAAATACTAATTACCGGAGTTAGTAATGATACTGACAACATGAGGTCAAAAAGAACAATAACTAGGAAACAAAAAAGTGAGGAAAAACAACTGTACAGATTTCAATCGACAAAGTTGCGAAATCTCACATACGAAAACCAGGACATGGCAAAACAATGGAAACCTTAAGAGAGAAACAAAATCTCTTCTAATAGCAGCATAAAAGAACAACATTAGATCAACTATGATTAAACGATAATTGAGAATGCTCCACATAACAGCAAGTGTAGGTTATATGGGGATAGAGACGAAACGATTAAACACATAAGCGAATGTAATTAATTTGTGCAAAAGGAGTATAAACTAGACACGAGTGGGAGGAAGTTATTCACTGGGAATTATGCAAGCAATTGAAATGTGTTCAATACTATCGAATGGTATGCATACAAACCAGAATCCGTCCTGAAGAATAAGATGCACAAAGCTCTTTGAGAATTTTAGACACAAGAAGATCGCCTAATGCCGCCCAGATACCAGATCTAGATGTAATAAACAAAACAATTAGAGAACCAACCAACTGGAAGACTTTGCCACCCCGGTGGTGCACAGATTAAGATTCAAAGAAAATGAAAAGAGAAAATTGCTTGGATCATGCAAGAAACTAAAAATGCTGTGGAACATGAGAATGACGGTGATACCAGTTGTAAATAGCGTGCTTGGAACGGTCCATAAAGTTTTAGAAAAAGGGCTGAGAAGAGTAGGAAATCGGAAGAGAAATCGATACCATCGAAATTACCGTATTGTTTAGGTCGGCTAGAAAACTGGCTATCACTAAAATTTCCGTGAAAGATAATCAGCTAACACTGGTAGAAGGAACTCGTTATCACAAAAGAATAATAATAAAAATAATAATAATATAACTGGTATAGAAAAATTCGCAGAGAGAATAAGCGACAAACTAAGGAAATTTCACATGAGATTAACTGGTCACAATTAAGAAGAGAAAACCTTAAGAGACTTGCCAAATCTCCCGTGATATCTGCACGAACTAATGTCGCAAGAAGAAAAAAATATCAAAGCAAAAATTGATGACACAGATTATAGAAAGTGTCGATAATGTGGTGACCGACATAAAACGATAAATAACTAGAGAAATACATTTGTAGTCACAACTGATAGGGGAAAATGATCCACACTGAATTGTGCAAGAGATTAAAATTTGAGATTCTAACAAATGTTATACGCAGAAAGCAGAATACGCCCAAGAGAATAAAACGCATAAAATTTACAAGGATATTGAGAGAGGAACAGATCACGTAATCCCGGCCAGAAAACCAGACTTAGTGTTGATTAAAAAAAAAAGAACCTGGTTTCTATAGATGGCAACAGAATAAAAAAAATTAAAGAAACCAAAAAAATCTTTGAACTGACCCGACACATAAAAAAGCAGTGGAACATGAGAATTACGGTAATACTACTTGCAGATAGCACGATCGGAACGGTCATCAAATGCTTCCAAAAAAAGACTGAAAGATTTAAAAATTCACAGAAAGAATCGAGACATTTCAGACTAGAGTATTGTTATGATTGCCTGGAACACGAGGAAGAATCCTGGAAACTGAGGAAATTTGCTGACACTCAGATTTCATTGAAAGACCACCAGCTCACGCTTGTGCGAAAATCTCGCTTTATAATCATGATAATAAATCAGTTTCGCCAATATAAACAGAAACATTTATATCAATAGATCTACATTTTCAAATCTTCTCGAGAAGACGTAGCTCTGTGTTTTCTGTAAAGAGTACTCATGTAACTTGCATGACACAGTGAGGTTAATTGGCCGCGCAATTACCATGGCTAGTTAATTTGGCGTCACTTGTGTGCGATATGGACTGGGGGTTGAGTTGTAGAGTTTCAGTTCTGCAATCTGTGGTCGCTGGTTCGATCTTCAGTAGTGGAAATCGCGGTATACACTGCTGCTGAGACTTAATAAGGTCGAGACAGCGGTCCAATGTTTCCGTATGTCGTGCGTAATTGTTCGCCGGATGTTCTGGTCATGGTAAATCAATTCCCATTTATATTAATGTAATTAACAAAAGTGTTTTGAGGTCTTCTCATATTATCATAAAATACAGGGAAAATAAACCTACAGTATTTCACGAGACCTCGCACTCCATTTCCATAAACAGTTTCAAAGATTTAAACGAAGTGTGTTAGTGGTCAATCAGAATATAGAATAAGCCAATTTAATTATCGTTAAAACTTTGAATTTGAATCACTAGTTTTAATTTTCGCTGGTTGATAAAAGTTTTTAAAAAGTCTCATTTATTGATAAAAACATGTATGTTTAACTATACAGCTACTATTTATTAGTAACGTTCACAGTGTGTAACCAAATTATTAGTAACGTTTTCAGTGTGTCACCAAAAAGAGAAGAGCAAAAATATAAGAGAAGTATACATTTTGAAAATGTTATATATTCATTTTTGCTTACCGAATTTCGATGTTGTGGAGTTTGCCAATAGATAATACCTTATAATTATAGTTTTGATTGTATATCATTCATTGATAGGATTTTCATGGATAATGTTTTGCAACAGGCAGCCTGGGGGGGGCGGCTGTAAAACGGTGCTACAGGCCTACCACTGTGGCCTTTGCTAAATGTTTTTATTTTTCATCTCGTACACTGATTTTGAATTTGTTTTGTAGCAGTAAGACAGATTTTACTGTTTTCAATTCGACCATATAGAATGTCAAGGACGTAATTTTTTTTTATTTTCAAGCGTGCTTCCCGAGGAGACTTTGTTTCGAATTTAAAGATTGAAGATATGCTTTTTACGTTTACTATTGACGATAGCGAGTAAGTTTTTAATATCTAACGTAATTCAATTCATTTGAAATGGTAACCCACTGCTATGAGCAAAAACTTAATCTCATTTTCTTTTATTATTTCAAAATAGATTCATAATGGATGCATAAATCAATAACCTAGTTGCTATTCGATTACATATTTTTGTCGGTGACTGGCCATAATTGATACTCTAATGTTCGAAAGTGGCTCACCAATGAAAAGTATTACACACCTCTGATATAAAAGAACAATAATGTTTCATTAATAACACTGCTTGGGTGTACTTATTTATGGCCGATATTGTAAATATTTGTCTTGCATCAATAATCATTTTTCATATCGTTATTATCGACGCTCTTAGTGTTACTGATGCTAACCAGTACAAAGTACTACAGAGAATTTCTCAGCCAAACCAAAAAGGAAATAAGCTCCAGACATGATTTGCTGATATTATTCAACGTATTCATCCTAAACTTCAACACATTTCGCTTCATATTTCAAACGTTTCTTTTAGTTTCTTAGAAAATTCTATGAGAATGTAAAAAAGAATCTATAATTTTCTTCTTGGTTGATCAGAAACATTTCAACATCTGCCACGTATTTTTCTCATTACCGAGAGGGATTTCCATTCTACAATAGTATATCTATCTATATGCTGTCTCTCTGTTTGTCTGTCTATCTGTCGGTCTGATCCAGATGAATTCGCTAAACCACTACTTGCTGTAAAAACTGAGAATAACTTGACAGTATCCTATTTAGAGGGGTTAGATCCTCCTCCTAAAAAAAAGGGGGTTCTGGGTAGGGCACTAGACTGTACATGATGGCGATAATTCAGTTCTGAAGCAAGGAGTAATTTTGAGTTCCTCATTGACATTCATTTCTCCCAGTTCTAGTCGGATTAATAGAGGTATTATCTGTTCGTCCTATCTATGGTTCAAATTAAACCGTTGAAAATTATTACAAATACATAAGATACTTCATATTATTTAACTGTTAAATATTCATTTTGAGAGACACGCTAGCCCCGTACCTCTTTATCATCTGTCTAGACTACATGCTTAGAACTTCGATCGACAAAATCAGAGAAAATGGCTTAGAGCTGACTAAGAGAAGAAGCAAAAGATACCCCGCAAAAACAATCACGGACGCCGACTACGCTGATGACTTGGCGTTACTGGCGAATACGCCTAATCAAGCAGAGACACTACTGCATAGTCTGGAACGAGCCGCAGCTGGCATTGGCCTCCTTAGCAATGCACACAAAACTGAATATATGTGTTACAACCAAACGGGCAACATTGCCACACTAGACGGAGCCTCTCTGAGACTAGTAGACAAATTCACATACCTAGGAAGTAGCGTCTCATCAACCGAAAAAGACATCGACACACGACTGACGAAGGCATGAACGGCTATCGATAGGCTCTCGATCATATGGAAATCAGACCTAACCGATAAAATGAAACGCAGTTTCTTCCAGGCAGCGGTTGTGTTGATACTGCTATATGGATGCACTACATGGACGCTAACTAAACTGCTGGAGAAGAAAGTAGACGGAAATTACACAAGAATGTTGAGAGCAGTATTGAACAAGTCCTGGCGACAACACCCCACGAGACACCAACTATACGGACACTTGCCCCCCATCACGAAAACTATACAAGTAAGACGAACCAGACACGCGGGACACTGCTGGAGAAGCAAGGACGAGCTCATAAGTGATGTTCTCCTATGGATCCCCACATATGGCCAAACAAAAGCAGGACGACCAGCTCGAACATACATACAGCAACTATGTGAGGACACAGGATGTAACCCTGAAGACCTGCCGGAGGCGATGAATGATAGGGAGAAGTGGCGAGAGAGGGTCAGGGATATCCGTGCAGGCGGCACGACATGATGATGATGATAATGACATGAATCTATAGTTGTTTACTAAGGTTTATTATTGTTAAATTTTGTTTCTGATATATATATTTTCCGGTGAAGTGTAATCTTCTTGCTTAAAAAAATTACCATTTTAGTAGGTGAAGAAGGAGTGTATATTTTCCTGAATTATTAAAAGACCAAAAAATTTTTATTTGAATTTTCTAGTGTGTGATGTTGTTTATTAGTCGTTTAAAACTCCTATAGAGTTGTATTTCTTCCCATTTTCCTCTCCGAGTTATTTTCATTCTGTTGTTCATCGTGTTGTCAGTATCGTTTCTGATGGCTATAATCAGTCCCGCATCGTGTTTACTTATGTAGTCTTCGAGTTGATGTATCGATACGTCAACGCTGTCTTCGATGCTGGCAAGTCTTCTTCCTCCCACTTTTCTTGATACATATGGTCTGTCAACGTCGTCTCTGGGATGTAGTGCCTTATGCATGGTCATTAGTTTTCTTGTTGTTTGGTCCATTTGTTTAAGTTTATCTCTAGTCCACTTGAGAAAGATTCCCGAATATCTAACGAGGGGTACAGCCCAGGTGTTTATCCCTTTTCTAAGGTTTCTGCTTGTGAGTTTTGTCTCGATTAGTTTTCTAGTTCTCCAGCAGCATTCTTTTTTAATTTTGTCTTTCATTTCCACTTGTTTGATGGTGTTAGCCTCCAAAATGCCAAGTATTTGTAGGTTTCGTTTTCTCCGAGCGTTCTAATTTTCTCTTGATTTGGTAGTTCCATTCCGTCAGTTAGCTGTCATTTGCCACTTTTCATTACAAGCATTGCACATTTTTCTATGCCAAATTCCATTCCTATGTCCTGATTGTATATTCTGACAGCGTGTATTAGAGTTTCCAGTTCTTTTTCATTTTTTGAAAATAGTTTCGTGTCATCCATGTACATTAGGTGATTGACCTTTTCCTGCGATCTACTAAGTTTGTACCGGCTGTGCATTTTCTGAGTATGTGGTTAAGTGGTATCATGGCAATTATAAATAATAAGAATGATAGTGTATCTCCTAGAAATATACTTCTTTGGATCTTTGCTTAAGCTAAGCTTTTTCCTCCTGCTGTCAATTCTATTCTCAAGGTTTTCCTGGTTTTCTCGAGAAAGTTTATGACTTCACGTGATATTTTGCACATTTTGTGGCAGTTTATTATCCAGTTTTGCGGGAGCATATTTTATGCCTTTTTGTAGTCAATCCAGACCATAGCTTGGTTTTTCCACCTGGTCTTGCTCTCATTGAGGATGTGTTGATCTATGCAAAGTAACTCTGCTTTGCCCCTGGATCCTTTGTAGCATCATTTCTATTCTTCAAGGAACATTCTGCGGCTTCTTAGTGAGTAATAAATATCTTCTCTTATTTGTGCTGTTAAAAAAATCCACATCATCAGTAGGAAAGTTATGGGTCTATAATTGTTTGGAGCAGTTCCTTTACTTTGGTCCCTTTGGGTCAATGTGGTCTTTCCTTTGGTTTTAAAGTCAGGTACCTGTGCATCTTGTTAGCCTCTGTTCATTTCTAGTGCTATTCTGTCGTGAATGGAGGTGAATTTATTGAACCAGAAACCATGTATTCCATCATTGCTTGGCGTTTTCCAGTTTGATATTTTTTTTGTCGTTTTGAGTAAATCGATGTGTATTTCCGAGTTCTGGCCTTCTTTGAGTCATTCTAGTTCTCTTGTCATATCGTTTATCCATTCAACCTTTTCGTTATGTTTCTTTTGTTGCCATGTCCTAGTCCAAAATCGACAGTTTCTCTTGCATCCGGTTGTTGGTATGCTTTCGTGCCATCTCCTGCCAGTTAATTATACATTTTTCTTTCGTTGTTTTGGAATATCCTGTTTTTTTTCTGTATTGTTTGACCCTTTGTCGACATCGCTTCAATCTTCCTTCTTTCGCCAGTAATTTTTGGTTTATTTCCTCCAGTTGTACTGTTATTTTTTCCTTGTTGCCTTTTCCTTTTCGTTCCAACATATTCCAGCGTCTTTCTCTTTTTTTTTGTTTTATCATTTTGACCTTTTTTTTCAAAGATTTTTTATCTGCGTTCCCAGTCGAACTTCCCATCCTAGTTTTGACATTTTCTTCGTACTTTTTGAGGGGTCCCAATTTTCTCACAAACTAGTTTCGCCCCTGCATAGATTAGTTCATTTAGCTCGATTATATTATTCGTTGATATATAAGGTAGTACTTGATTTGTTTGATTTGTTTCTATCTTAAGTGTTCTCTATTCTATGTTTACTAATGGTGATAACGTAGTCTTTTCACTGTTTATAACTCCCTTTACATTTTCTAGATCTATCTTTTGTCCTTGTGATAATGTTTCTTTAGGGTTGCTTGGTTGTGCGTTGTTTGGTAGTGTGACATTTTCATTTTCCGAAGTTGGTAGTTCATTTCTGTTTCGTTGTTTTTGTTTGACAACACTTGTTGTGTCTGCTACTGTACTATTATCTAGTGCATTTGTTTTCTGGTGTATTTCTAGTATTTCAAGATCAGAAAACCAACTCTTCTTTATTATTGTTCTAACTTGGTCGGCAAGCATTTGGCTTGTCTGAAAATTGGCATATTCTTGCTATATCTCAATCATTCGTTTTTTATCCTCTTTGTGAAAAGTTGCTCCTAAAATAGCAATATAGTGCAAGTGGATTGTCTTCCTTAGTCCATCTTTTGCGTTTACTTCTCAGGTCGTTGTAGTTCCTTACATTATCATTCGTGTTCCAGAATAAAGAGCAGCCAACATTTGCAGGATGACGTTCGAGTCTCCCATGTTGGCTATCAGGAGAGCACTTGCCTATCATGACACCCGATTCTGTGACCGGGGTCCCACGTTGGGTAATATTGTGATTGGACATCTTAATCGCGGGTGGTATATTGTGGCTATAACAGACCCAGGGGTTGTTTATTATCTGCGCATGTGACACAGATGTGACCAAGAACAGTCATGATGGCTGCTTGTGAACAGCGGGTCTCAAAAAAATAAATTTAGGATGGTATATATATATATATATATACATATATATATATATATATATATATATATATATATCACCCTAAGTTTTAACTTAGTTGAAGTCCTTTGTACTGCTATTTACATTTTATTTCACGACCTAATGACCTGAACTAGTTACAGGTTTTCCTGCATCACCTCTATAGTTAATATCTGTCTTGTTTTTAGACTATTTAAAATTTTTGGCTTTTGTTTTGTATTGTTTTTTTATTATCAAATTTTATGAACACGCCCTCTGTTTTACTGAACCTAATAAATAATTGTTCTGGAAATAAGGGATGATTGCAAGTAATAATATAATGCTGGTGTCACCGCATACAAGTGACCGTAGACTCTGCAGTAATATTAAAACAAAAAAAGCCTTTGTCATTGAATGACAGACGAATATTACTTGTTTATTATGTTGATGCATTTAGACGGGGCCATTGGCGTAATGAGTAAAGTGTTCACCAATGGTCCGGGAGACGAGGGTTCGATCTCAGGTCGAGTCATACCAAAGACTCAAAAAATGGTACTTGAAAACTCGTTGCTTAACTCAGCATTATAAGGTAAGGATCAAGTGTTAGTGGAAAAATCCAGGGAATGGAGTAGCGACATCCCCTACGCCTCGGTGTAGTAGCTATTGTAAAGGGAAACTTCGGGTCACCCCCGACTATGGTTGTCAGCTTTACTTATGTTGATACATAATAAGCAGAGTCGAGTGAACTCCAGTCGATGCAATTGTGCTTCCAAGCATTATTCATCTATATTCCGGGTTCTCATAAAAGATACATCTGTTTAAAAGTGAGTTGATTTCTACTTGATACAGCATAGCAATTTTATATTGCAATATGTAAAGTTTTATATACAAAAACATACAATAGAATTATTAAAGTTGTGTTCATTAAAACTTTCCTTTTCCCCGTCAAGTTTTCTTTTGGGTGTTTGGTTGTGTTTTATGGTATATCAAGCCCTGTGGGTTATTAAATGCCAAATCCTTTATATACATATATATTAGATAAACGATTTGGAAACGAATAGTTTGCAGGTAATATAAATTATCAACGAGCTCATTTGTTTGCCAACAGTTCAATGGTTTCAAGTAATTTTTGCATACATTTAAATGATTTCAAGTATTGCCATTAATTCTATTCATTTATTTGCACTTAAGTATTACTATGTAATATTGATAATTCAATTTAACAGTCATTTTTTTTTTTTTGGCACTCAATTAAATCAGTTTTCCCATTCAACTATGTCTATCTATATTTTATTGAGTCGGAAATGGTTTCAATTTTAGTAAATGATTAAACGAATCTATTTGTCGCATAGATTGAATATTAACATGTTCTATCAGTCTACGCAAGAGTGGACGAAGGAGCAAGGGCAATGAAGGAGTACTTTACATTCCCCAAAGCTCTAGGACTGAAGCTTCATCACCGGATGGTATTGTGTCATACAGAGAACACTCGTTGGGAGTCATACCCTTCTCCAGAGTCTCAATCGGCGTATTCTCCCGCCTCAGCAAACTGGGCTCACAGTATGTGCATAAATATATATATATATATATATATATAGTCATCCGCTGACATACACACACACATATATATATATATATATATATATATGCTCATATGTCGCTCTACCTTCTATCTATCTATCTATCTATCTATCTATCTATCTCCGTCTGGTCATATATCTTTCTCTTCGTCTGTATGTGTGTCTCTTTATAAGTCCATCTAACTCTTACCCCTCTCTCTCAATCTTTCTGTCTTTGTCTCATTCTCTTTATATATATATATATATATATATATATATATATATATATATATGTGTGTGTGTGTGCGAGTGTATGTGTGTGCGAGTGTATGTGTGTGTGTGTGTGTGTGTGTGTGTGTGTGTGTGTGTGTGTGTGTGTGTGTGTGTGTGTGTGCTGTTCGTCTGGCCATCAATTCATAATGAATAATAGATTGAATAGAACTTTTGTTATGTTGAAATGAGTAAAGCCCAACAATAGAGGCTCGTATTTATTTGTACAGATTCAAACGAGTGAGTTACGCTGTGACATTTCTCTTCAACTAACACTGTTACTAACTTACCTTTCTAAAAATGGACTTGTCTACGGAACACATAAAACATGTAATGTTCTCAGAGTTTAGAAAAGGTAATAATGCTGCAAAATAACTTTGGAAATGTGCCTAAACTCAGAAAATAGGTTCCCCATGATTTGACAGCAGTCAACCGTAAAGCAAGAGTGGACATCTATATTTCTCTACACTCTCTTGAACGCATCTCACCATTTTTGGACAGATTAGTGACTGGTGATGTAAAATCGATATTTTATCATAACATAAAGCACTGATGACGTTTTTTGGGGAGGAAATAGGCTAAAGTACAGCATAAAATGTACTTGTATCCAGGGAAAATTTTGTTGTTTGGTGGATATGCGTTCCTATAGTTCGCTTTGGTTAACAATCACTAAGTGTTACTGTCGATATCAGCTATTTTCAGTAATTCCAACAGTGCTGAGTGTGTAATGAAGACAATCGGTTTATTAGGTTACGTGTATTTTTTATTAGGATTATGCAAAATATAATGCAGTAAATATATCTTCTAGAAAAGTATGAAATCATCTCTGGGTTTTGCTTCATCAGATTTCTATCAATCTCAGTGTTTATACAGTGTCTCAAAACAGATGCAATCTCTTAATATGATAATGATTTATTATTGAGACAAACGCAATGGGGATCATTTGGAACACTTCCTGTAAAAAATGCATCCTTTGAGCAAGAGACATCAAATCAATGTTCTTAATTGTGATTATATTAGCTTCCAGGACATGCTCTCGCTTTTGAGTTTATTGCCTCAGTAATAAATCATTATCATATTAATCAATCGCATCTATTTTGAAACAGTTTTTAATAATTTTGCTTCCAAATAAGTAATGAAAAAAGATTTGTTCCTCTCTAGTCCAAGGCATTGTGATCCAGGATTAGCGGGGGTGTCCTCATCGTGTAATGGTTAAAGCGATGGACTACGGAATCGTAGTACCCGAGTTCGTACTCCAGTCGCGCTATTACGTTCACTTTCGGGCAAATACCCTTGGGAAAGGTATGAACACCCTTATCCTCCCAGCTATGGGTTAAATAGTACCACCACTGTTCCTCTAGGAGAATTGCTTTGGCATTAAATAGCCGACAAAGGTTGATATGCCATTAAACAAAGAAACCAAACCAGTATTAGCAGTTGTTATGATAGACTATTTACAAATCTAAAATAAAAAGAACACAATATCATAGAGTTATTAGCAGTCACTTAGGTTTCATATAAATTGAGTCCCAAAATATAACTATTTGATGGGTTGATTCTTTGTCTTCTTTAAGTTTTTCTTTCTTGAAATGAAGCGTTATTACTTTCCAAATAATTAGCATGAACATAGTGAATCGCAAGAAAGTGGTTATTGATGATGAGGATTCAGAATTTCTGTGTTTATGGTAAGTAAGAAACTAGACGGCAATTACACAAGAATTTTGAGAGCAATATTGAACAAGTCCTGGCGACAACACCCCACGAGACACCAACTATACGGCCACTTGCCTCCCATCACGAAAACTATACAAGTTAGACGAACCAGACACGCAAGACACTGCTGGAGAAGCAAGGACGAGCTCATAAGTGATGTATTCCTATGGACCCCCACATATGACCAAGCAAAAGCAGGACGACCAGCTTGAACTTACATACAGCAGCTATGTGAGGACACAGGATGTAACCCTGAAGACCTGCCAGAGGCGATGAATAATAGGGAGAAGTGGCGAGAGAGGGTCAGGGATATCCGTGCTGGCGGCATGACATGATGATGATGATGATATGGCATATCAACACTTTTGGGATATTCATTACCGATCCTGTTTATGTATATATATATATATATATATATATGTGTGTGTGTGTGTGTGTGTGTGTGTGTGATCTTTAAGCGAATACTTTATAAGTAACTATTTTAAAGCGAGTTGCGAAAGCTCAATTTTTCACAAACAGTTAAATATTTTGAAGTATTCCCTACACTAATAATTCTATATAGTGTTAATCATTCGTAGACATACAGTTAAATAGTTTCAAGAAATGCTATTTAACATTAACGATTTTTTTAAATCAAGTATTCCTATATAACATAATTAATTTGAATACAACAGTTTCCTTTTGAATACCTACAAATAAAAATACTTAATTGACGCTAGCAAGTACGGCAAATCCAGGTCACATTGTGCAATGAAAGGTTACTCCACATTCTCCAAAACTGATTTGCCCTGTCGTATGGGGTTGTAGAATACACCGACTGCTACTCTTTCGAGGGGTACGACTCACCCCACCAACAAGTGACCTGGATATGACACTAAAAATTTTAATGGTGAAACTCCCGTAATGCTGCAACTTTCGGGAAAGCGGAGTAACCCTTCTTTGCCATCGCTCCCAAGTCCACTCTGGTAGCACCTGGTAGAGTCCTATCTATGGGTCTAATAGAATTAAACAGTGTATTTATGATAAACTGAATTGTCTGAAATAGAACTGTTTTGACATTGAAACTGTGTACTTATACTGAATTGTTTGAAATAGAATTGATTGTATGTATAAAAGTTGATTTGGCATTAATAATCACCAATTGTTGATATGCCGTAAAACCAAACCTAATCAAACCGAACCAAAACTGGAGGCTTTTACTAGATATTTAGTTTTTTCAAAATACCAGCACCTTCCTTATTTTTTTTTGCTGTTTTTAGTAATGCTGTTTTCATTTAATTTTGCGGGCCTCAATTTTTTTGGTGGGTGGGAAGTTAATCATTTAATCTTTTTGCAGAGGGCGTCGGTTCTCCTCTTAGAGTGCAAATAATTGTAGTCCGAAGTATTGCTTTTATGTTTTGCAACTGCCTCTAACAAATTTTAAACGTTTTTCAAGATTTTAATTTTATTTCAGTTCTAATACATAGACAGCAGAAATTACTGAACGCAGTATTTTAAAAGATTCATACCCCTTATTCACATTGATTGATTTTCTGGCTTAGGTTGGAAAATCCGTCGGAACATAAAGATTCTGATGAATTTTATTTTTACTGTCTGAAGAAGAATCGGATTGCGCATCAAGGATCTGTTGGCCACGGTCGAATTATATCTGTTCGAGAAGTTCTTAACAAATCAGTTTTCCCATTCAACTATGTCTATCTGTATTTTATTGAGTCGGAAAGTTCTATATTATGACTAAATTACTTATCTGTATCTTGATAGAGACAACATTTATCATTGCGTTCGGTGGTTATTATCATACATATATACATTATTATTATGTGAGTTTTTCTTACAAACGCTGGCTCATGGACATTTACTGAAGTCTGCGAGACATCAATTCCTCTCAAGTCCCCAAGACTCTTCTCACTATTCTGGCTAATCCTATCAAAGGTGTACTCTAGATGGTCTTCGATAGTCCTCTGATTTCTAAATCTTCCAGTCCCTTTTCAAAGCCTTTAGGGATTGTCTCTAGAGCCCCAGTTATAATCGGTATCTCTGTCACTTTCATGTTCCATAGATTTTTGTTCTCTGACAAGATCTAAGTACTTATCTCTTTTTTAGTTTTCTTTTATTTCTGTGAGCAGCCTGGATAGCAAAGTCCACAATTCGGCAGGTTATCCTTTTTTTTTTTTCGTTCTCTTTTATTAACTATCACTTGGTCTGGTCTTCTGGTCGGGATCAGGGGATCTACTTGTATTTCAAAATCCCAGAGAACTTAGCGCGTCTCATTCTCCTGGAATGATTCTAGGTTGTGCATATACGATTTGTTAGTCTGATCAAATTTAAAATTCTGGCACAATTCCCCGTGGATCACCTTCCCTACCCAGCCGTCTCTACTTTTATCCTCTTTTTGCGTTGATTTGGCGGCGAAATCTCGCAAGAAAAGACTTGGACATGGCTAAGAAAGTGAACCCTTGAGAGAGAAACTGAATCCCTTCATTTATAGGAAAATGTTTTAAATTGGCCCAATAGTACCATTTGTGTTTTTTTCATGTTTGTTATACTGTACAAAAACGCTTCGATGTAGCTTAATTAAAAGTTAATTTATATTGTCTGGTTTATGATCCAAGTCCCAAAAAACTTCGTTACCCGCAAAAAGTGTCCGAAATTATGTTGAACAGGTTATTTGAACATTTTTCACGTTCTTAAATTATGTAAACGTTTGTTAGATTATTCATTAGGTTCTGGCCAACCAAAAATACTTTTTTTTTATTTTTTGTTACAAATTCGTCATATATTCCCCATAACTGAATCTTATTCTATCAATGTTTTCATTATTTAAACCTGAATTTTCAATCTCTCTGGATTTAGATGAAAGGTCTAAGGAACATTTCGACAATTCGATAGACGTCTCAGCAGTCCCTGTAGTATCATTTTTTTTCTTTTCAGGCTTAATCATTTTAATTTTGTAATTATATTCATTAACATAACTGATTGTACATGGTTTATCATAAACATCATTATCACTGTTTTCAATAATATCCTAACCTTTAATTGTTTTATCATTATACTTTCGCCTTAAACATATTAACCTAATTAATAATCTTAATTGCAATAATATAGTGAGTATTCCCAAAGGTTTATTAATGTTTCCATCCTAATTATTATTATTGATAATATTAACTAAAGTAGTTCAATCTTGGCCCGAACATAAAGACCTATGGGGTCATCAGAGTCTGCAAGAGTCTAGAGTTGAGCTCTTTTTGTCAGCCATTATTTATTTTTGAGCCCTTTGCATCTCTGTCTGAGAAGTTGACAGTATGATCTATATTTGGACTTCCCAAATTTGGTATTCTTGGTATCATTCTTTCCATCGAACCAGACTTCACTCAGAGCTGCAATATCAATGTTGTATTTTTAAAGTTCCTTTGATATTATAGTGCTCTTCCATTCAGGCCTGGTTGTATTAGGTTTATCCAAAATTCTTTTCATATTCCATGTTGCTTAGTTGAGTTTCTACGTTTATTGAATATTTTTTATCAAGGAACATACCCGGCCAGTATGTGCATGTTTCTTTGTTGAAGCATATGTTCCGCATGTGCAGCTGACAAGGTTTTTCTTTTAATTCACAAAGGTGTGTACCTTGTTTTATTTATACTTGTAGATAGATACGTATTATATACATATTAGCTTAAATACTGCCGAATGCTATTGTTACATTCAATGTTAATTTACGTCTTATCTGTTGATTTTATCACATATATTTACATCCGTCACAGATAGGATCGTTTCGTTTCGCTTGGTTTTATGACACATCAATCATTGTAGGTCTTTAATGCCCAAAGCATTTTTATACATATAAACAGTTCAGTTTCAAACAATTCAGGTTAGCCTAAGTACACTGTTTCAATGCCAAAAACACTTCTATTTCAAACAATTCATTATAGCTCAGGTACATTGTTTAGATCTTTTTGACCAATAAATAGGTCCCTATCACGTACTACAACTCAAGGCCAGAGAGGACCTGAGAGTGATGGCAATAAAGGGGTACTCCGCATTCACCAAAGCTCCAGCATTACTGGAATCTCCCCATTAGAGTGTTTAGTGTCATATTCCGGACACTCATTGATGGGGTGAGTCTTACCCCTATAAAGCAGTCGGTGTATTCAACAGTCCAGCCGACTGGGCAAAGGCAGGATGCGACTCAAGGTCCATATGTAAGCGAAGTAAAGCACGTTTGAATTAAGAGTTTTATTTCTTTCATATTAGATGACCAACTGAGACTAAATATATTCCGTATATTTTTCTATTAATCCGTGGATGGAGCAATAGATGGATCGTTACCTTTCGTAATGGTATTACCGCAAAGCAAAATGAAAAAAAAAATCGTCCAGGATTTAAATTCGGTTTGCTGATTTCATGTTAGATTGTCATTTTAGGAATATTACTTATCTATAGACTTTTATGCTCATAAAACCTTTAGACGTGACATAACTCGTTTTGAAAATTGTTCATATAAGAAGATATTAGAGCATTTCTGAATTTCACATTTTAAAATTTACTCAGAATGTAAGCTTATAATGAGTGCTCAGGCATTTATTTTATAATTAAATATTTCTGCTTTTATTTCAGTTCAGCGCAAGAATATGAAGGAAAAAGAAAATGATGACTAACTTCAGCATTTTAAGGAAATGACAACCGGTCATCAATAGATGATTTATTACGAAGGCTAAAAGTCAAAAGAGAAAACATTTGACAAAATTAAACATATCTTCATGTGGGGTAAGAATAACTAGATAATCTTAATCTAGCACCTCGAGCCAGATGATATTATCAACCCAATGCAGAATTTTAGATTTGGTCTTTTTTCTTCTTTTAGTAGCTGGGGTGTGTAGCTACAAACGTTCACCTAAAGTCATAATGAAAATATCAACGATATGAGAAGAATCCTATTTCTTGAAAAATGAAGACGCTAGCTCTCACGTTGTGTCCATTATCCATTTCTTCCGACTTACACAGCCTCAGAGATTAAGTGAGAGTAATGCAACGAGGTACGAATGCTAAAGTCATGTTTTTCCCGACGAATAGCCAAAACCAACATAAATGTCATTGGTGACTTCACAAAATAACGTAAAAAGATAATACAGTAAAGATAAAGATATTTTATGATGCAATAATTAATTTTATTTTATTTTTAAATATTGATATTGTTTTCTTTTCAGATTTTAATTACAGGATTACTTTATTACATCACTTGCTGTATTATGAACTTAACTTCAGGAATTCATGTTTTTTGACTGAAATCTTCAAAATGTTTTTGGCTTTCGTTAAAAATATCTAGAATATCAAATCACTAAAATCAATGTTTTAAAGTAAAACAGAAAATTATCTTCCTCGGAAAGATATTAGAATTCATATACAAGTAAAAATTTTCCAATTTTTCGAATATTGTAAACGAGGTGTAATTAGATAAGTTATCATAAAGACCTGCTGCCATTTGAAAGAGGAGTTGATAAAGTCTAACATCTCTTCCAGTGGAGAAGGTATTACATGATATGTTTGAACCAGTTCTGGTCATTTAGGTGGTGATAAGCATTCAACAGACAATGCCAACCCTCACCACCGAGATGGAAATATGAATAGGAAATTTGTGAATCCAAATAGAAGCCGACAGGTTTCGGGATGCTGTCTTTTTTTTTTTTTTTTCACTTTCGCTCAAGAACAAATCAAAGATAAGAAAGAGTCATGTTCACTCCATCCCTACAAAATATCCAGTCAACACGTTGTATTTGTTATCCATTTCTTCCAACTACGTCAGTCTCAGAAACTGAACAGAGAGAATAAAACAACAGAGGTCCTAACGCTTGAGGGGATTTTAATTTTTCAATTTTTACTTCTCACCATCAAACGATTTGCTATTACTGACGTAGCATTGATTTGTGACTATGTGATATATCAAAAAAGATATTACAATTAAAATAGATATATCAGTATTTTATTATGCAGTCATTATTTTTCTGTTTCAATGCTGATATTTTTTCGGGAACTTAATAACATGATTACTAATTAACATTACTGAGCATATTATATATACGCCTTCAAGAACTTAATCACTTATGAATCATCGAAAATATTTTGAGAATTAGTTTCCATCAAAACTTTTACAATATTTAACCACTGAAATCAAAGTTTCAAACCGCACTGTCTTCTTGGGCTGCAGGAATTTGTAATATCAAATATAAATTTTAGTGTTTAGTTGAAATCTTTGAAATCATTTCACAGTGCACAAATGAAGACGCTCGGATTCTTTTATAAATGTTATCTTCAAACTATTCGCTTACAAATCTTATATATAATATATATGTATAAACTGGATTTGACATTAAATATCCCACAGAGGGTTCATATGTCATAAAATTCAACCAAACCTAACCAAACCAAACGGAATTAGAAATTGATAAAAAGTCTTAGTTGATAATTATCTCTTTTGGCATAATAACGTATACCAACACATTTAGTTTATTTTATTGTCTTTTCCATTCAATATTTGCTTACCTCTCTTTTGTCTTGTTTTTGCTTGTTGGCTCGTTCGTTTATTTGTTTTTTATTTGTTGTTTTCGTTTTTGTTGTTGTTTAGTTTGATTGTTTTGTTTGTTTTGCCGGGTTTTTTTTATTTAGAACTGTAAAAGATTTCATGAAAATTTGGATAAAGTCTCAAATGATGTAAAAATTCAGTTCGTACATGCTACAATGAGACGCCTTTCTGTGTTACTGCCATATACAAACATATACTGCCATATACAAACATTCAAAAATCATTATGAAATAGATTTTGTACGTTATATGAAATGTTTGCTGCTCTTAGAGTTCCATTAATACACTTGCCGAAAGAGAATCCAGCTATTAACACAAAAAAATCTTTATCAATTCTCCGGATGAAACCAAACTATAGATATCTTCCTTTGATCATTTAGTAAACACTTTTTTATTGAACCTGTTGGCTAAAGGAAGTCTTTCTGCTTGCAAAAGACTTACAGCATCGGTTAATAGTAATGACTAGTTAGCTTTGAAAAGAGACATCAAATCAAACAGTTGATAAAAGGATATTTTCCATTGTGTACGTAAAGTCAAGTATTATACTCTCAAATTATGTTGAGATAGATAGATAGATAGATAGATAGATAGATAATGGACAAACCTAGATAGATAGATAGATAGATAGATAGATAATGGACAAACTAAGATAGATAGTTAGGTAGATAGATAGATAATGGACAAACTAAGATAGATAGATAGATAGATAGATAGATAGATAGATTTTACTTTAATACTTTTACACATCATGAATATTAAAAAAAGTGCTGTAAATGTTTATTAAAAATAATTAATTTTTAATAATATTATATACGCGTATTCATGGTTTTGAATTAACTATCACAAAAAGTTTTTTTAGTTCGTGATAAGAGTCATGGTTTCTGCAAGGTTTGTACAAAATTGAGTAATATATATCTATACCCTTACATATTTAACTATGAAATTTTGATTGGGGATTGCATTTTCAAAATGTTCCTTTTTCGGGACCATTTGTCTCAAAAATCCTAGTTTTTCTAATATTTTGAAATATCCAAAAAGGAAGAGATAGATTCATTCTTTTCCTTTGAGCATTAATACGAAATGAAACGCCAACAGCCTCAGTAGATCTCGGCTCGCAAATTCTATTTTACGCGATGATAACTATTTGCCCGCATGTCCGACTCTCTAGTAATATGCAATCTCTGTAGTTTCACACGGCATAGCTGATGTTTACTTATTGCAATGCTATCCAGTAACACAATCAATTAGTTTTTGGAGCTGTTCATGTCTTCGACCTATTTTCGAACTCAAAACAGCTGAAAGGATCCCAACAATAATATACATGGCGAACTGACTAATGTCTTTTACTGTGGCATCGAGATAATCAAGTTCGAACTGCCTTTAGAAAACGTTTCCTTTCTTTTATCTCACCACTATAGTACTCATACTGTTCTGTAATTATATCATTGACATTAAATGATTTAAGAATGTTAATATGCCATTAAATAAGGAAACCCAAACAATAGTATACTCGCATGTACAACTGAATTTTAAATTATATCAGTATACAATACATAAGATATGTTCTGCAACAAATATTTCACATCTCACAAAGATATCGTTTATTTCACATCTCACAAAGATATCGTTTATTTCTTCAGAAACGTATAATTGCCAGAAAAAAATCATTATTGAAGATCCCACCTTCATTCTTGCTACAAGCTGTAAAATGTTTTTCAAAATCATCAATATTGACACACAGTGTTTTTTTTTTTTTTTAAGTATGTTTGCTACTCTTGTTCAAGGGAAAATTTGATAGTCGCTAAAATTGTAAGCAATTTTGCGCAGGACATGGCATACAGTATGGATTATATCGTACAGTCCAAAGGTCGAGATCAATGGGGTATTGAAGCCAGTCTTGAAGGGATATAAAATCAGAATTTTTTTTTCGGTATCAGATACCAATATCCTTTGCCCTATGTACAAGATCAGTCTTTCTCCAAAGTGCCGTAAGGCCCGCGGCTTCAGCACTGATTAAACTAAATGGTTATAAGGATATTTCATCTTCGATTTAAGTTTCCCCCTTCTTCATTTCTTTGCACAGAAAAATATGATTCATTCAATGTTAAAAGAAAATATTATCTTAAAATTTAATTACTAGTGTTTTTTAAAAGATATATTTTAATTACATTTTATCGCACGATTTTTCACGATATCACGAAAATTCCGTTTTGGAACTACTCACCTAAATGAAGTAAAATGAACTAAAATCAACCAGTCATCCATTATATATAATTTGATCATTCTAGAAATTCTAATAAAGAAAATCAAATCAAATGATCTTAGCGTAGCGCCAAAAAACGACAGAGATTAAGATGATTGAAATACACTTGTCAGTTATACATTTATAAATAACGACAATGAATAACTTCAAGAATGTGACTACAATTAAATCAAAGCCATCAATGATAATTTTTCTTCATCAACCAAAAAAATTGGATTATCCTGAGGATGCTAAAAATGGC
Source organism: Sepioteuthis lessoniana (assembly GCA_963585895.1). Lineage (NCBI taxonomy): Eukaryota > Metazoa > Mollusca > Cephalopoda > Myopsida > Loliginidae > Sepioteuthis > Sepioteuthis lessoniana. Next base: position 34,282,580 of record OY757904.1, on the reverse strand, counting down.
CTTTACTCGATGTGTGAAGTTCAGGAACAGATATATAAATGGACTATACTCTATAGTGGACTTCATAATTTCCATATCAGCAACCACATTTCATTTCCTTCTCTCGAGTCAGTTTGACTAATTTGAATTGAGTATCTTCAGTTATATAATGGCTGGGCTAAAACGTAGCAAGACTAAACAGTCGAACAGAAGCTCATAAAAGCGGTTTGCATTGTTCTGGCCTTGCACACGAAGTAGATTCTAAGTCATGAAGCAGATAACCATCACATATTGAATGTATGACTTGTGAGTATTTATGAGGCCAGGCTGGCCTTAATAGGAGGGACAAGAGGCTGTTATGCGAATACTGTGCCCAATTGTCATGCTGCCATCTCTTGCATATGTCAGTGAAGCGAACCATACCCATAGATTAACTCCTGGATGACAGTATCCTCATTATCAATGCCTCATAGAATTCCATCTTTCACATTGGCAATCGTGATGGGTGGGGAGCATCAATAAGCCGTGATGTCCCTGCTTCAGCGGATCGCAGAAAAGCTAACACGCGTCTCTTGCTTTGTGATGGTCGGCCGTCCTCTTCTTGGACATGACTTGCTTGTCAGTGGTTTAGAGTTGCTGCATTCATCAAACCGACTGAGATAATTAGAATCACTTTCATCGTTCGATTGGACCTATCTAGATAAATGTCGGTATGAAGGAGAGAAAAATGATTTACGCATGATCAGCAGAATCCGTTTCTGTTTCGTCTTTGCTCGATCGATGTTTTGATTTTATTGTATAGGTGCGGCAATACTTTCCTAGGGTCGGTAATGAGTGTTTTTTTTTCGAGACCTCCAGCAATATATTCGATCATTTCCGTAAATGACGGATCAAGTTATCAATATTGAGTAATTTTTATTTCATTTTATCTTAGACTTTAGGTGATAAGGCAGGAAAACTGGGAAATATGAAAGTGATTGAAATTTGACCATTCTGACAAATTATATATGCACAAATTAGAATCTCTCCCTGAGAATGAGACCTATAACATTCTCTCAGATTCTAACATAAAAGTGAATCTCTAAATCCTAGCCAGTAAGTCACACCGGATGCTAATTAATAAAAAAAATAAAAAAATGAAAAAAATTGTCATCTACTAAATTGAGTCTGTATTTTTTTTATTTTTTGAGAGGTAGAGAAGAATTTGAAAAAGTGAATAGGAAATTGTATAAAAAAGACGTCAGATCAACTAGGTGCGAGTGACTGGATATCACACCGAGATCAATTTGAGAACTTCGCGGTGATTTGATAATCTTAGTCATGTGATCGAAAAATCCGAGAATTTAGGAAAATAATTTTCAATCAGTTGATTCCGCGGCGTTGAGGAGCTGATATGAATGAAAGTGGTGTGCACATATTTTACCATCCATTTATTAACCCCCCGAATGTAGATGACTTGTAGATAAGAAAAAAATACGTCTTAGGTGAGAAAGTAATAAAAAAAAAATTCTGCACCCGAAAGCGTATTGGTATTTATTCTTCGTAACAAATGATGTCTGTGTTTGATTGGTTTCGTTGGATTTTATGGCAAATCAACTAAAAGAAGGTAAAGTTGTCGGCCGTGGTCGACCAGAAGACTCCCATTTCAAAAGCGACTTCACCGAATTGTTGGGGAGGAAGCTGCCAATTTCCCTGGATTGCTCCACTTTACCCTCGAAACTGAGCTTATATTGCTTAGTGTCAAATAAGAAGGTATCCAGTACATTTTTTAAAGTGCTTGATATGACGTGACCTGGGATTGAACCCACGTCTCACGGACCATTGGCGAACACTCCACTGACGATGCCAACGAACCGATTACAACTACTGTAATTTATTTAACGCCAAACCCTCTTTATATATATATATATATATATATATATAGCGACGCATAACCGCTCAGACCTTCAACAAAGCCTTGACAGTAGCAACGCACAATACGCTCAGGCATTTAGCTGCTATAATTCCTTCTCAACTCAATAATTATTTCATTCCTTCCATCATACGAGACTTGCTGCATAAAGGTACCATTTATTCTGGCTGTCATTAAACCTTCTTGAAAACTTTTCCATATCTTGATTCTTCTCTCCCTTTATTTACCAACAATATTTAGCGAGGAAATAACCTAAATAATTAACTCTTCCTCGTTAAAATATGATATAACCTTACGCAATAAACATGTTAAGAATCAGGTATGCAATAATTGTAGATATAAATGTACATGTGACGCTTTTCACTAATTTCATGGCATAAAATAAGTTTAGACAGGTAGACATAGTTAAAATCAATCAAGCAAGTCAGAAAATTATAAATAGGAGTTATAATCCAATTAAAATTTCTAGTTACTACAAAACCCGTTAACCATTTGACGATCGATTTTATCAGATCGTCCTTGACGGTACTGAGGCTTTTGCATCGAAAGAAGTGAGAATACTTTTTCTTTGTTTTTCTACATAATATCAAAGATTAGGATAGTTAAGAAAATGTTCAGCGCAAAATGATCACTCAGTTGAAAACTGGGTATGAAAACACTTTATTATCAAAGAGCATTTTAAGTGTATTGCTGCTCACGTGAATTTAGAGAAAGCAAAATACTAAGAATGTAATACTGTAAGTTAAAGTAATGAAAAGAAAGAAGATATACAGGAAAAAAGAAGTAAGAAATTTAAGTTTAACAATTTCTGCCATACTATCAGCATTCGTCTCTAATGTTGCCATCATTATCAGGGCTGTTCGTCGGCAGGGTTTCACTTGACTCTCTCTCTCTCTCTCTCTCTCTCTCTCTCTCTGATTTGTTATCAATCCCAAATGGCCGTAGCTCTGAGTAGGTCCTCTTGACAGCATAATTTAAGTTTTTGTTGGTCGGCCAACACTAGTGTGTTCATGTCTAGAACAATGCATATCAATTCGTCCTTACTTCTCCGTCACAGCCCTGCTTCTTTTGCTCATCTTACTGAAATGGTTTGTAATATAGGATTCAAGTAACTGCTGTTATATATGGTTCAGTTTCCAAGATTTTTTTTTCAAAAGAGCATGTAGTCTTCATCTAACTTTATATCCAAGCGTTTCTTTAGAGTCTAAGTGGTGCAGACATACAGTATTACCGACACTCGGTGTTTAATTTCAGAATATAAATGGTATGAAATTTCTAAAATAACTAAAAGTGATATCTATGTGGAAAAATAACTTTTTTTTTAGCAGGATAGTGCTGATTTGAATTCAAAGTTTTCCTTCTCTTAGACTGGCTGCCTCACCATGACAAAAGTAAAGAGTCTGCTCGATTATTTACTCCCAGTTGGGGGTAGAGAAAATGGATTAAGCTGTAACAAGCGCATTACACCGAAGTGAAACACAATTATCTTGGTCTAGAATTTGAATTTGGTTTGGTTTTAGGGCATATCAAACATTGTAGGTTATCTTATACTAAATCCTTTTCTGGCAAATGCACCCACCCAAGCCGAAACCCAACTGCATAGTCTGGAACGAGCTGCTGCAGGCATTGGCCTCCATGTTAATGCACACAAATCAAAATATATGTGCTTTAATCAAACATATTTCATTTCCACACAAAACGGTAGCTCTCTGAAACTAGTAGACTAGTTCACCTACCTCGGAAGCAGTGTCTCATCGACCGAGACAGACATCGACACGCGATTAGCAAAGACATGGTCAGCTATCAATAAGCTATCGGTCATATGGAAGTCAGATCAGACCGATGAATTGAAACGCAGTTTCTTCCAAGCAGCGATCGGTTCTATACTGCTATATGGATGCACTACATGGACGCTAACTAAACGGCTGGAGAAAAAGCTTGACGGCAACTACACAAGAATGCTGTGAGCAATATTAAACAAGTTCTGGAGGCAACACTCCAAAAGCAGCAGATCTACGGCCACCAACCCCCCATCACGTAAACTATCAAAGTTAGATGAACCAGACATGCAGGACACTGCTGAAGAAGTAAGGACGAGCTCATAAGTGATTTACTCCTATGGACCCCAACACATGGCCGTGCAAGTGATGAACGATAGGGAGAGGTGGCGAGAGAGGGTCAGGGATATCTGTGCTGACAAGATGATGATGATGATGAAATATATGATTTCTTAACGCATTTTATTGGTAACATTTTTTTAGATGAGCCTGAAATCATTTTTTCAAACAGTCAAAAGTAATCTTTTATTCCTATCTAATACGAATAATTCTATTTCCTATTAATCATTTGTTTGCACTCAGTTGACTTTTTTTAAGTACTGCTATGTATAACTAACAATTCAATCAAATATCAGTCATTTCTTTATGCACTGTTAGATCATCAAATATTTCTATTTTAAACAATTCAGTTTAGCATAGCTAATGTTACATAGTTCCTAGAATTGCTATGAATCTCCAACAATTAAATTGAATATCATTCGTTTGTTTACACCCAGTTAAACGATAAAACAGTTTTGTTTCAAAAAATAGAGTTTAGTGTAAGTACGCAGTTTTTTGTTTGCATGCAGTTAAATCAAAAACAATCTTATTTCAAACAAGTCAGTTTAGCAGAAGTAGACAGTTTAAATGACAAACAGTTGTATTTGACCCATAGATAGGACCTTAGTAGGTGCTACCACTCAGAGTTTACCAAGGAGCCATAGCAATGAAGGGGTACTCCGCATTCCCCAAAGCTCCAGCATTACTGAAGCCTCACCATCAGATTGCTTAGTGTCATAACCAAGACAATCGTTAGGGAAGTCCTACCCCTCTGCAGAGATTCAGTCGGTGTATTTTACAACAACAACAGACTGGACCATCGATTTGTCGTGACCATATCCAAAGACGATAACCGTTACAGAACGCCCCTCCACTCCAGTAATATTATATTGCTGACAACCAGCTCTATCGAACGGTGTTATTGTATTGATTGAATCTTGTAGTGTGAAAATAAATAAAACGTTACTTTCAGATCATATTTACAACGAGTGTTCAGACAAAATGCCTTGCTTTTATAGTCGGAAAATGTTTTGACTTTTCTGGAATATTATCCATTATCTTCCTTGTTCTGTAACAATCCAAGAATGTCTAACGGTGTCTTTATTTTCTTCCACCGTACTTATGGTTCGAATACCTATATCTGTCGCTCCAGTATTCTTCTGGGGGAAAATTCTGAATTTCTGAATTGTCATTCATCGCTTATACTGATTGTTTCACTCTCCAAAGAACCGATTTATATTTCTGCAATATCTGACAAAGTAATTAAGCAACATTATCCTCAGGAAACGGGATGTGACTAACCAATGACATTATCCATTTTGCCATGCCTTTGATCAACCCCACAGGATTTTTCAAAAGAAAAGGCTTTCACAAAAGCTTGCGTTTCCTGCGTATGACGCTAAATATTAACACATCATTGACATATAGATGGCGCCACTAATAGAATATATATATAAGATTTTTCAAAGTACTCACTATCAAATGGCACGTGTCAAAATTTAAGCTCAATTGGATTACTATTTTACAAATTACAGTTTATCGAAGTGAATCTGTTGTTGCAAATTAGCGAAACAATGGGAAAATTTGAATTTTGTGTGTTGATAAAGCATTGCTTTCTGATTAGAAAAAAAAAACTGTTCAAGCAAAGCAATGGCTTAATCATCATCATCATCATCATGTGGTGCCTTCAGCACGGATATCCCTGACCATCTCTCGCCACTTCTCCCTATCATTCATCGCCTCCGGCAGGTCTTCTGGGTTACATCCCGTGTCCTCACATAGCTGCTGTATGTAAGTTCGGGCTGGTCGTCCTGCTTTTGTTCTGCCATATGTGGGGGTCCATAGGAGTACGTCACTTACGAGCTCGTCCTTGCTTCTCCAGCAGTGTCCGGCGTGTCTGGCTCGTCTAACCTGTATAGTTTTCGTGATGGGAGGCAAGTGGCCGTACAGTTGGTGTCTCGTGGGGTGTTGTCGCCAGGACTTGTTCAATATTGCTCTCAACATTCTTGTGTAGTTGCCGTCAAGTTATTCAAACGCTGCTGCATCGGAAATAACGTTAAGAGGTAGTATGTTGACTTTAAATGCAATCGTACAGACACAAATGATGCTGAACACTCAGGTCAATTCTAAACTGGAGTAATAGTACCTGTAAGGGTACTATGTATGGCTCCAATAGATCTGTTTGTGTAGATACTAATAAGAATTTTTAACAATCATCATCATCATCAACATGTCGTACCGGTTGCACGGATATCCCTGAACCTCTCTCGCCACTTTTCCCTATCGTTCATCGCCCTAGGCAGGTTTTCAGGACAACATCCCGTATCCTCACATAGTGGCTGAATGTATGTTCGTGCTGGTCGTCCTGCTTTTGCACGGCCATGTGTGGGGGTCCATAAGTGTACATCACTTATCAGTTCGTTCCTGCTTCTCCATATTAGTTTTGAAAATATTGATGTTGAAAGTATGTATATATTTTCCAGTACATCCGCATGAATAGGATGCGATACAAGGTCAATTTTAAGTTGAATTTAAAGGGTCTAAATTAAAAGTTTTCCTTTTCCTAGAACTGTTGTCATACCAAGAATAAAGAGTCCAGTCTGCCTTACGATTAATACAAAGCTGGAGGGAGTATAGTCGGATTCATAACTTTTCTAAGAGTTTGATTTCGATGTAAAATGCAAACAATCTCATTCGGGTTTGAACTTACGTCATAATATCTATTTATTACGATGGTGACCGTTACATTCTAATTGTCTCCATATCGAAATTATGAATGATTTGATTATCACTTGCGAATATTAATTATAGTATATTTGTGTTCCTAAAATACTTAGGGACTGCAATTTTCAAACTGGATGTAGCGTAAAATAGTCTAACAAATATTGATACTTGATAAAATCAAGTAAGCCAATTAATGTTTGCAATTTATTAGTATTAGTTAAGGATGAAACAATATTATGTGTACAAATTTTTTGCATTATGATAATTGAAGCTATAATTGCTAAAAATGAGTCAACTAGATATGTTTAAATGTTGATTTTATTAGAAAAATCCTTGAAAAATACTATTGGGTGTAAACTAATAATTTATAGTTAATTATAACCGTTTCTTGATACTGACTGATTGTAAAAACCGCTGACTTCGTCATGATATAACTTAAAAACGGTTGATGTGCAATAAAACCAACCAATTAATAGATCCTAAGATGAATAAAAAATAGTAAACTTTCACAACACTTAAAACTTATCAAAATAAAAGAAATAACACATTCTATGTCAAAATAGTTCAATCAAAAGATCTCGTATAGATTTGAATTAAATAAAAACAAGGAATACATTAATTGCAAGTCAACTATAAAAAATTGCAGAATTTCTGTGGTTTAGAGGTTAGCATGCTTGACTGTGACATTAAAGTGAGTTCTCAATCTAATCACGATATTAAGTTTACTTTCAGACTAATATCAATAAAGAAGGTATGAACCCCTTATAGTTCCCAGCTATGTGTTTAAGAGAACCACTGCTGCCATTTTTGCAGGATGGTTTTGGCATTTAAATACTCTACGAAGGTCGGTCGATATGCTATTAAATAAAGAAACCAAACAAAACATATGCAAAAACATGTCGTAGCTTAAGCCAATGTTTTTATGCATTCTGATGGCGAGCAAAGAATGCCTAGTGGTATACTTTATGTTCAATTACTATTAATGTCCTTGGAAAAACTTAAACCCACTTCTCTCGATGTTTAATCCATCAGCAGATATCGTAAAATATGTCTTGCCACCGACATGCTAATTACAGATGATATAGAGGAAAATTAAGATTTAAGTTTCACACACGATAAAATCCTTCTTGCCAGCAATGGATAAACAAAAGAGCACAGCCACATTTCTCGGAGAAAGTATACCTAGAAATAAACTAGATTTATTTCCTTTAAAAGATAACCTGGTGGTGTATACTGTGTACTAAGAATAGGAGAGATCAAAGAAGAATAGCGTCTCCATCATTTTTTAAAGTTGCTTGCAACATGTACGTAACATGTATTTTTACACAACACCATAGCCCGAGCATTTTTAAGTGGACAGGTTTTAATTCAAAGTTTTCATTCTACGAGACCGGTTGGCAAACCAAGGTTTTAGAGTCGGGCTTTCCTGCTATTTAACAGTGGATAGAAAGTCAATAACTGCATGCAAACTTATTTCGGGGTATTAGAGCAATGTGAAATGCAAACAGACTCGTTCGAGATTGGAGTCGTGTCACCGCATCCATTTACAATGACGATGATCGTTACGACCAGTATCTCCAAAGACATTTGGGTTATGAGGGCGAAATAACATTTGTTAGGTTTGAGAAAAATGTCATCTTGAAGATGAACAGACGGAGCCCAAAAATAAAAATCTAGATAGGATGGAGTCAGATGCTCCATTCACTCCTCTAGCTAAGAATACAAGTAACCTGGTTATTAAATTAAATGTGAATTGAAAAAGGAAATCAGACTTTTGGTAACATGTAAGTATAAAAATAATCAGTCAATTCTGCGTACACCAAGTTTGCTGAATCCACCAACTTTGTTTATAACGTTAACTTCTACTGAAATCGAGGGATGTTTTTTTAGCTGGTAACTTGTGCAGACTAAAAAATATTTTATTTTCTGAATTATTTATCCATATATATATATATATATATATATGTGTGTGTGTGTGTGTGTGTGTGTGTGTGTGTGTGTGTGTGTGTGTGTGTGTGTGTGTGTGTGTGTGTGTGTGCGTGTTCGCAAAGGTGTGAGCAAACACAAATGGGCAAATGCACACGAACCTTATTAACGTTTTCTTAGTTGTTTTTTTATACCAATCTACGTATATATATATTTATATATATATATATATATATATATATATATACAGAGGGTGCATATATATATATATATATATATATATATATATATATATATATGCACCCTCTGTACGAGTAGGTTCCGACAAAAAGAGAGTTTTTAAGAGGAGTTTTGCTAGGTTAAATTCAAAGTTCTCCTTCTAGATTGGCCGCACATTCCCAAGTTAAAGAGCCAAGTCTGCCCTGTTATTTACCCATAATTGGAGAATGAATAAATTGGCTCATAAGTTACTCAAAAGGATTAGTAATCTGTGATATGCAAACAGCATCATTCAGGATTTAAACTAGCATCAATTTTCTAAGAAAATAAACATTACACCACCTTTACCTATGTAGTTCTAATGATCACAGAAGGAAGTCTTTCTTTATCCGCAATGCACAGGATCGTGTGTTTAAGTTTATTCTTAGCATTCAAAACGTTATTCATTCTGTAGTTAAGGTTCTTCGAATCCCTATTTCACTGATGAAACAAATATCATTCTTTTGTGGTTATATTACCCATGACAGACCACATCAAACCGAGAAGCCACTAAATTGCAATTGCATCTCTAATTTCCAGAAGTTTTCACAGAATGTTCAAAATAAAGATATGAAGCCAGATACTAAATTACGGTTATCCTCAACAAAGCAGTGACACAATGTAAGTATTTCAACTGTTAGGGTTGGTAAACAGTTACAATGATTTGGCAATTGATAGGAGGGAATATCAAATGATTTATAACTGATTGTCGCAGGTACCCTGACAGCACGGAAATTTGGATACGTTGAGAAAATCAACGTTTACATTCATTTCTTGAAATAACTATCGTTTTCTAATCATCTTTTACATTATAAAAGTAACCAAGATATGTTATATGTAATAAAATATCACACGAGGATTTCTGAAAGGGTCAGTTAGCCAGCAATGTACATATCAGAGAACAAAGAAATATACCAACATATCTGAAAACATTGATATTGAAAGTGTGTATATATTTACCAACACATCCGCACGAACAGAATGCGATACAAGGTCAATTTTAAGGGGAATTTAATGGGTCTGAATTAAAAGTTTTCCTTCTCTTAGAATGGTTGTCATACCAAGGATGAAGATTCCAGTCTGCCCTACGATTTATCCAAAGCTGGAGGGAGTATAGTTGTATCCATAACATTCCTAAGGATATGAGTTCGATGTAAAATGCAAATAACCTCATCCTGGGTTTGAACTTACGTTATTGTGTCTATTTACTACGATAGTGATCATGACACTCTAAATGCCTTCATATCGAAATTATGAATGATTTGTTTATCATTTCTAAATATTAATGATAGTATATTTGTGTTCCTAATATAATTGGGGACTACACGTTTAAAACTGAATGAAGCATAAAATAATCTAACAAATATCGACACTTAAAATCAAGTAAGCCTTTTAGCGATTGCCGTTTATCAGTATTACTTAAGAATAAAACAATATGATGTGTACAAATTATATGTATCATGATTATTTTGGAATAAGTGTAACAGCTCTCTTCGATTTGCGAGTCGGGCTTAGATTTAGCCTTTCCTTCATTAACACCGAAACACTAATTCTCGTCTTTTTTATTTGAGACTGATTTAGAAGGAGTCTGACTTTTTCTTTTACTTGATGTGAACTCGTCGTCAGCTTCTCAAAAATGCTCGTGACTGTAGTACTCCACAATATACATTTAACTAAAAATGGTCAGATGAGTAAACATTTTTTGGAAAATATGGATATTTTGGATGGACAATTTGAAGTTTAGTATTTCTCAAAGTCTTTTAAAAATGTAAATGCGTTAACCACCACGCATATGTATGCCCACTAGTGTCTGCACACACACACGCGCAGACACACACAAATGCATTGACAGATAAGTATATAGATTCAAACCTGTTAAACTCCGCTTTAAAAAAATTGACATAGTGTCATATCCTGCCCGAACGGAGGGTTTGGTAAATATAGATAAGTATATAGATTTAATGATCTGCATCAAAAGTAATTTCTTAAATAGATCATACTCATCATTTTCTGAAAAGTTTTTCTCTAATTTTCCTTGTGTTGCTTTTCATTGCATCATTAAAGTCGTTTTCTTATTATTTGTTCTTCAAGCAACATCAATGAAAAATAGAGAAATAGCTCCAGAAAAATCAAACATTTACTCTATATTCTTAGTATCTTGTCTTACATGAACAGCACCTGACTGTTTAGGCAAGTGGAGCTCAATAGCAATAAATTCAAAACTAGTAATACTGATTCATAATTATTCATATGATCTACTTACGCCATTTTATTCGGTTATAGATAGTATTGTAACACTATATAGGTGGCCCGCCAAGCAGACGATTCCTTTGTCTGTTTTGGCGCGAAACCAGACAAAGGGTTTTTGGACTTGAAATCTCGACTTGGCCGGAAGAGGTAACGGGACGCGAGAAGAGAGTTGGTTGGAAAAAGGAGCTGGCAGGCAGTTGGCGTGGGACCACGGACAGGGGCAGTCAACACCGGACACCGGAGCGGTGAGACCGGCAGAGAAGATAGGGTCCAGCGAAGAAGAACGAGTCAAGAGATGTCGGCATTCCAGTTGCTTTGTGGAATTTTCGCTAGTAACCCACGCTAGCGTTAGTCTTCACATGCATGTAGTGTTGCATACTTTCCTTCTGCTCTGAGTTAACCCCAAGCATGGTTCGTGTTTGTTCGTTTGTCCTTCTATTTTCCCCTGTCCCCCCGATGGTATTCTTGTAGTGGCAAGAAAGGTGCGTTACCCCCCTCGGACCACTAGTTGATCACCGACCGGTCAAGAAGTGAATGGTTAGAAGAAAGTTAACGTGTGTGGGGCCAAGGGCGGTAACGTTACAGTATATGACAATAAGATTGTATTTAACTGATAAGATTATTTCAATGAAAAATTCTGAAGTAATATTTCTTATATTTTTTCAAAATTCTATATTATATATATATATATATATATATATATATATATTATTGTTTGCTTTTTACAGCAATTATCCAGCAATATTTTTAATATTTTTAGTATTAACAACCGTTAAGGGAACACCTACGAGATGTAATACTCAGTGAGTAAAGCTGGATAATTTATGTTAATGTGCCTGATTCTCATTATAGCAAACTCCGTTTGGTTTTGTAATATTCACAACCATTAAGAAAATATGTGTCAATATAAAGCAAAATAGGATGAAAGAAAATAATAAATCACAAATTAGCCTCAAAGACTATTATTACAATCCTGAGTTTGATCCTCACTGAAGGCTCTAGAGTTGTGCTCCTGTACCAGAGTAATTTTACCTTCTCAGGCCCCTGAGAAATTAAACAGAGAGAATGACCAGATAACGGTGAGTCCATAACAGACAAGGAAAAAGGCAGACTCACAGTCACAGAGTAAATGCCTCACAGTTTATTACTGTGTTTAAAATTCCCCCAGGAATCTAAAATCAGGAAGAAGTCTACATGTATTAATGAAGAAATTGATAAATCAGAGCCCACCCCAAATGGTTAACACGATTTCATTAGGCCCGAAGTTTCCCTCTTTCCGTGTCCTCTACTGGTTACAAAATGATTGACTGTTCCAAAAAATCGTAAATTCTCAAATGACTTTCTCGCACACAATCAGAGAATTGTTGTTTAATCCTTTGTTGTTGGTCATATAGTCGGGCACCAGGTTCACTATTTGTCGAAAGCGCCACTTAATTCCTCTAAGATAAACTAAGCTAAACTAGCCATGTATTAATGCTCACAATATACTCAATTCTTTTGGCCTTATATCAGACTAAGTTCAGTAAATAGTTCAGTAAATAGTAACAAAGAATTTGAGACCTGCAATAGCGGCTCTTTTTGTCATCTATAACTAAGAAATAAATAGGGGTTTGTCAGAATTCTGTTTGTAGATTATTATTGGCTGTATTTTGATGAAAGCAGAATACCATATAATGACAGTGATACCAGGCGAAGCAAACAGTCATTTAGTTGCCTTTGAATCTTCTCTTTGTTTGCCACGCAGATCGATATCTGAGTAATTGTTGTTAGAGGCGTTCAAATGAGAATCCGATGAGGCTTTGATGCCTCAAAAGAAAGTTAAACATTGTAGTGCCGAAGGGATTCACTGCACATTATAAAACCATCGACTTCTACCTTATGAACAGATTAAATGCATATTGCACAAATAGAAAGATATGTACTATTTTATCAGCATCATCAACAGTGATTTTAAATCGACTTCTCGAAAAATGCCTTTCCCTGTGCTTTCCACAACGACCTTGACCATGCTAGCTTTTGCGCTGTCTTACTGGCAAATTCAACAATTGGATTTTTCCATCGCTCCCTGATTTGGGCTTAAAAGAAGATTGCTGTATCCTCCCGAAAACAGTAAGACACTCCCTCTAAATAGGGGGTGTACCGAGTAGGACACAAAACGGGATGTGATTCTGGAGATTTGGTGTTTTCAGAGTACTTCTTCATTGCCATTACACACATATTTCTCTGTTAGGGTCCGATCCATGAGTCATTGAGTTATGTTTAAAAATCATTCTGATTCGATAGGATTACTTGATTGCACATGTGTTAAGATAGTTACTCACACGAATTATAGTTTATTAAGAATTTTATTACTCCTGTCGGGATTATTGCGATATGTGTCGCTGGTATGAAATAACGTTTGTAGGCTGTACGTGTTCCTCGCAAGTAATTTCCCTACCAAAACAAAAACAAAACCTGAATAACTTTAAAATAAAGGTTTATTATTGAGCTGGAATATTGTACCAAAGAACAAACAATGTTGTTGTTGTTGTTGCTTTCGCCTTTGGTGTAAGTAGAAATGGTAATATCTTTGCTAGACAGCGCGGAGTCTCTCGTGTTATGGTGGGTGAGCGAGCAGTCCAGTAGCGTAACGTAGTTTCTTTGTTGTTAGCGCCGAGACCTCTGTTGAATTGGTCCATTGTTTTCTTTTTATAACTCCTGAGAGGATCAAAACGGGTATAAATGTTTTTTTTGGGGAAAGTACTTGATTGGTTAAAAAATCTATGGGTGCAAATTTTGTATATTGTGGTTTTGGTCCTTTTTTTCTAAAATGTTCTAATGTTTGTTGATTGGTTTTAAAATGTGAGTGCGATGTTTGTGTATGTATATGAAATTTATGCTACACTCCTTTAGACTTTTTCACATCAGCGTTAGCTAATGGTTTTCCACTGGAGTTTTAGTGACAGCAAGTCTCCTCAAGTGTCCAGGACTCTTCTCAGTATTTTGGCCGTTTTCAATAATGCTGTCGTTTGGATGGTCTCCTCTCGTCCACCAACTTCCATGTCCTCCAGTCCCTTTAATAATCCTTAAGTTAATGTGTCAAAAGCGCCAATTACAGTTGGTACAATCGTCACCCTCATGTTCCACAGCTTTTCAATTCTCTAGCAAGGTCGAGGTACTTATCTTCTTTTCACATTCTTTCACTTTTATTCTGTGGTCAGCCGGAACAGCAATGTCGACAATTTTGCAAATTCTCTTTTTTTTTTTGTTAATTATTATAAGGTCAGGTCTTCTGGCCGAGATCAGGTGATCCGTGTGTATGTCAATGTCCAAAAGGAGTTCATGTGTGTCATTTTCTAGGACAGATGGTGGGTTGTGTATATACCATTTGTTGGTATGGTCAAATTTAAACTTGCCCACCCAGTAGTATCTAGTCTTGTAATCTTTCCGTGCTGATTTGCTGCATTCGAATCTTATGTGATTGATCGTTTCATCTCTGTCACCCCATAGCCTACATTTACTATTTTGTTGAGTCTTATCGATCCTCGCTTTGATATGATTGGTTCTTATGGCGTTATTTTGTGCTGCTATTAGGAGAGATTCTGTTTCTCTCTTAAAGTTTCCAATTATTATCATTAATATTATTATTGTGATTTTTTTTTTACATGAGCATCAGGTGGTAGTCTTTCACAGAAGTGTGAGCGACAGCGAGTCTTCTAAAGTCTCCTGGACTTTTCTCGGTATTCTGGTTGACCTCAGCTATAACATAGTTTGGATTGTCTCGGCTCGTCCACCGATTTACAAATTCTCCAGCCCTCTTAGTAAACCTTTTGGGATCGATCCAAGATCACCAATTATATTTGGTATCACCGTAACTTACATGTTCCATAATTTTTTTAAATTTTTTTTAGTTCTTTGGCAAGTTCCAAGTATTTGTCTCTTTTTTCGTTTCCTTTGATTTTAATTTTGTGATAAGCCGAGACGGCAAAGTCCTCAATTCGTTAAGTAATCTTTTTTTTATTGTTAACTATCACTTGATCTATTCTTATGTCTGGTATTAGGGGATTTGCTAGTATCCCAAAATCCCAGACTCTTTTGTGCGCCTCATTTCCCGGCATGGATTCTAATTTGTTCATACACCATCTGGCACTATGGTCAAATTCTAATTTCTTACACAATTATTTTTATTATTATAATTATTATTAGTAGTAGTAATCTTACTTACTCGGAACCATATAATTGTGCGCAAACAAACGATTGTTAAGATAAATTGTTAAGTGGAGGCGTTTTTTAAAGAAAATTAGTATTAGATATGGATACTTAAAACCATACAAACGTATGAAAATTATTCATATTCGGTAAGAGTAGTTGATTCTACATAATTGTAAATTATATGAATTAAGTATAGGTAATATAAGATATTGCTGATTACGATGGATTACAATAAGTTAGGTGAAACCTTAGAACTATACAAATAAATGACCTATGTATAAATAATTACTTTCAAGTACATAATTACTACCATAAGGCATGAGTACATGAAGCTATATAAGAATACAAATTATATTTATCAGATAGGAACACTTAATATCACTGAGATAAATGCAAAATCTAAACAGAAACAATTACAGAAAAAATAGATATTAAAGAACAATGAATAAATTTTCCTAACATGTAAACATAAAATAACCTTAGACTTGTTGACATGTTATAGAATTCAATCAGTCAATCATATCTCCATGTTCTCTCAAGGGTATTCATAAAAGATTTGTTATTTCTTCGGACCAGCACTACTTATCTTTTGGAGTTATCTTTAATTTCTGTTATTCTTGATAATTTCTATTTTTGATTTTCAAATTTTTTAAAAAAAAGGTAAAGTATAAAATTTGCAATATAAAGGAATTTTGAGGGAATTAAATTTGATATGAAGTGAGTGACACTAAAGCTAAGTTCAGTATTTAACTGTGTAATGTTTTTAGGGGGCTTTAGTGTGCAATATTAAACGGTAAATTCAAACGGTAAATTTAAACAGTTAGTTCAGCAGTTTTCTAGTTCGGATACTGATCTGAAAAGATAAAACAGACAATAAAGTTTTTAAAAAGGAATTTTATACAAAAGAAAAAAGAAAGAAAGGGATAGAAAAGATATAATGTTGCAAATATTAGTTCAGTTTGCTCGAACCTATCTTAGAGAGTGTCCGGGAAACAAAGTTCTTTGAATTTGAGTATTTTTGTTCTCTTTTTGTTTGTCGAAATGTTTCAGAGTTCATTAAATTGCGAGTCTTCTTTAAAGTTATTTTCAGCGGAATTCTCGGTTGAATTTTCTTTCAGTAGTTTAACTTGGAAGAATTTCATTTGTCGAATTTCTTTTCATTTTACTTTTATTTCTCAGGAAGCTCCATTCAAAAATCATTTGAGTAAACATTTCTGCTGGTTTAAGTTTTTCGTGCCTTCCGTTTGGTCTCCGAATTCGTACAGAGGGTTCAATAGTAGTTCTGGGCAAAAAAATGGACGTAGCTATTTGGTGCCGTGTTGTCTGAGATTACTTTTCCCTTTTCCACTCTGGTCAAATCAAGTCTGCACGTGGTCGGTTTGATTTTTTCTTTGAAGTATCTTTTTTTTTAAATTTTTATGTACCACGCAGCTATCCTTACTGATCACTTTTTTTATCTCCCAAAGTATTTCCAAACATTGGGATTTCCCTGGTTACATGTGTCACTTAAAATTTAGTTTAAGGCGATTTAGTTAAATATTATTACAACTCTTTAAAATGAAAATGCTAGAAAATATAATTAGATTATCAAGTTTATTTTATAATGACTAAGTTAATTATTTATGATTTATTGATTAAAAATAAATATCTAAAAAGCATCTATATTAATATCACAGGTGGATTATAAAAAAAAAATTAAATGCTCATGGTATAATCCCTGAAACTAAGAATTATGAAATATGACTGAATGAGTGATTAATATTATATCTACTGCAGTAAAGAATTCGAAGACAAAGGATCTTTTTTTGGTTTGCGTTGATTTCTTTATTCAGTGGCATATCAGCCTTCGCAGTTTATTGTTATGAAGAAGAATGTGCCGATACCGTTCCGTGGTGTTCGAACACTGATCTCTTGCCAACAAACAAAACAGTTGAAAATGGATTTTGCTACTAGGTTCAAGAGAATAGAAATATTAAATATATTAATTAGTCAGACAGAGTCTGACGAAGTTTTTAGAATAGTATTGTGAAATGTGTAGGAGAAGCATTGCGAGTCAGTATTCTAAGTCTTGCGTTAGCATTCCTTATTCAGTCATCGGACTTGTACGAGAGTGAAGAGATTATTAAGTGTCGGCCAAAAATCCCCCTAACTGCACGAACATTATCAAAGTGGTGACAAGAAAGAGTTTCTAACATTATAAAACTTATCTGATGCCAAAAACTATCCCATTAGACCGACTGAAAAGCTCTATTTGAACCATAGCTGTGGGATAAGAGTGGTCAAACCTTACCAAGGTTATTAGTCCGAAAGTAAATGTAATTACGCTACTAATGTTCGAACCTGTTAACTACTATGCTGCAGTCTAGCACTTTATCAACTAAGCCAAAGGAACTTCTTCGTCCGATATTTAAGTTGGTTATTGGCCCGAAAGAGAACACTAGAGCAATGAGATGAATATTTTTTCAAGGAGCCTTCATATATCTGATATTATTTGTAATAGTTACGATATAATATAATTTAATCGTATCGAATTATCGTATTTACCCAACCCCTCCGCTCAGGCAGGATATAACAGGGTCGATTTTTAAGCGGAGTTTAAATGGTTTCAATGCAGAGTTTTCCTTTCCCTAGATATTTGCCTCACCAAGGCTGAAGAACCTAGTCTATCCTTCTATTTACCCATAGCTGGAGGGAGAATAATTGGATTCATACCTTTCCCAAGGGTATTAGTGCTATTTGAAATGCAATTAGCCTCGTCCAGAATTTAAACTCGTGTCACCGAGTCCATTTCCTACGACGATAACCAATACACCACGGGCACCTCGTATCGAATTATAAAGAAAATAAAAGTTAGATAATGATGGCTAAGTGAAAAATTGAAACTGACTATTAAACTTGGCGTTCAAACATTTTACAATTAAACGATATTTAGTATTCTAATTATGATAATCTTAATTTTTTTCTATTTTAACCATATATGGTACCCTAACAGGTACTTCCACCCGGGTGAGAGTGCACATAGGAATAATGGGTTAGATTTTGTTTCTTTATTTTATGGCACATCAACCTTCGTGCGTTTTTATCCCAAAGACATCCTTCTGTAAGAACTGTCTCGGTACTTTTAAACTCATTGCTGGAAGGATAAGGGCGTTCATAATTTTTCCAGGTGTATTTGTACGAGATTGAGCGTAATAGCGTGACAGGAGTTCGAACTCGCTTACTACGATTCCGCACTTCAGTGCTTTAACCACTACTCAACGAGGTAACTCTCCGGCTATAATGACAAACTCCCCACTCTTCTGATCTTCAAACCTGAAGCCTCACGATTAGATACAGTCTAGTGTCATAAATGGAACATCCACGTTTGGACGGTGGAGGTGGGGAGTACCCTTCTGTTGACAAGACAGTCAGCTAATTCTAAGCTCCAGCAATAGGGTGAATAATTCGTTTGTACAACTGCCGAATTATTCGGTAAATACCTAGTTTAAATTATTCTAGATTTTCTTTAAGAAGCAGCAAGGAATCAAAAAAAGAGGTCTGATTAAATATATCGAGTCAGGATTTTATTATTTTTTCTTAAATTTTGAAAGTCAAAATGTCAATCAAGAACTGTGCATGTATATACAGAGTTGATGTCTAGATATCTAGCTCTCTGCTTAGACAAAACAGAGCTAATGTGAAATGAATCTAGTCTTGATACATACTGAACTAAATGTTTTGGGCGATAAATGGAATTATGCTAGTTCTGCACCCTCCTCATTCAGATTCTAAATCATCATTACAAGTATATTTCCGACTTGGTAATAAAAACTTCAGCCTCTTAAGACGATTTTTGTGATGATTTAAAAAATGGGATACCGATGCCCATATGTACAAAAAGAAATGTATTTTTATGATCACTTTAATCTGACCGACAGTGTCTGCTTGAGAAAAGTTTCTAATAATTTACCTTTGTTTTATTTTACACTGCAATTATCATGATTATAGTGAAAATTACTTGGCTGGTGGCAGGACGGACTAGAGTTTATTGGAAGTGAAAATCCTAGAAAATTGATCACAGGGTGTGAGGTCAGTCTATTTTGCCAAATATGTTGCTACTTGTCTCTTGTTAATTAACTTAGATAAATTCTATTGGAATCAGAAACAAAGAGACTGGCTTTGTGCTTTCAAAAAAGTTTCATTACCGTCAATTAATGTTAATAATGTGACAAGTCACAAGATAATGAAGAGAAAGTTTCTTTTATCAGACATAACACTTACTATTACACAATTAAATTTCTAAACATTTATATAACACGTTCTGGAACGTCTATGTAATAAAGAGATATTTTACAAAAAAGAAATGCACCTGCGTTTAATAGAAATATATTTTAAATTGAAAGTCATTAAAACATAGTTGGTGGAATAAAATCTTTTTTATATATAAAAAAATCTAACATATATTTATATAGAAAGAGACAGACAGACTGAGATAGAAAGAGTTAGACAGAGAAAGTCAGTCAGACAGATAGAGATAGAAACAGATTGGCAGAGAGAGAAATATACGGCTATTGTTTGTTATAAAATAAAATCCTATATGAGAAAAGAAATAGTATGAAAAATCAAAGTAATATATACAGCTATAAGTTCATATTTTAAAGAAGTGATCTTTAAAGCAAAATATAATTTGATTTTCCGTATAGGCTTTCATTTATTTACACACACACACACACATATATATATATATATATATATATATATATATATATATATATATATATATATATATATATATATATATATATATATATATATATATATATATATATATATATATATATATATATATATATATATATATATATATATATATATATATATATATATATATATATATATATATATATATATATATATATATATATATATATATATATATATATATATATATATATATATATATATATATATATGTGTGTGTGTGTGTGTATAATCTTGTGAATAATTATAAACCGGACATTGGCCTAGCGGTTAGAGTGTTCGCCAATGGCCCGGGAGACCTGGGTTCAATCCCAGGTCGAGTCATACCAAAGACTCAAAAAATGGTACTTGATGCCTCCTTGCTTAACACTCAGTATTATAAGGTACGGATCAAGGGTAAAGTGGAGCAATCCAGGGAAAGGAGTTGCGCCCTCCCCTACACCTTGGTGTAGTAAGCTATCGAAAAGGGAGCCTTCGGGTCACCCTCGACTATGGTCGCCAACTTTACTTTTATATATATATATGGAGAGAGAGATAGATAGATAGTTAGTCTTGTGAATAACTATATATATATATATATATATATATATATATATATATATATATATATAGTAATCTATCAAAACTCTTCAGTGTTGCTAGTCAAGTAAGACATTTCAGGCTGGAGTCGGTACACGCCAAACTTTACATCAGGTCGATAACATATCTCATAGCAGCAGCAGATTCAACGCAAGGAAGGGAATTTAACGTATATCAAATTGCGTTTGTATACATTTTACTCTATGGGATGCCGCAGTGGTCAATTCGTTAGAATAGCTTTTTATGTGATAATTTATAGAACAATCCGTCATTATAAAAAAGTATAATCATTCAAAAAACCCAGTTTGCAATAACACAACTTGATTTATTTCTACGTATTTTTGGTATAGTCGGCTGGGGCTGCAAAATACACCGACTGCCTCTCTACAGAATGTTAAGACCCCCACCCCAACGGGCGTCCCGGATATGACACTATGTAATCTCATAGAGACGCTTTAGTAATGCTGGAGCTTTGGAGAATGTGAAGCACCCCTTCATTGCCATCACTCCCAGGTCCACTCGGGCTTGGAGTGGTAGCTCCTAAAAGGGTCCAATATATAACTGTTTGACATTTAAATTGTGAACTTATGCTAAATTGAATTGTTTGAAATAGAACTGTTTTCATATTGTACTGCGTGTAAAGAAAAAACTCTGCACTCATGCTTAACTGAATTCTTTGAAACAGAACCGTTTGATCATTTAATTGTGTGTTTACAAACGACTGAGGTTTAATTGAATCGTCAGGGATACATAGCAATACTAAAATACATGAATATTAAAAATATATAGCAATTATTTGTGTATACGATAGACTATTTTTCTTAAATGTTAGGGGTCCATATAATAAACAAGAATGATATAATTATTTTTAGCAAATACCTGATTCACCACATTTAGAACGAGATGACGCGAAATAAGTTAATTCGTTCGTATAAACTAATGTGTTTCTCACCATTAGAGAGAAAAATTCACTTGAATGCCATAATTTATAATTTTGTTTTGCCTTTTATAAGCTAATCTTCACAGCAAGCTTGATGTATTTTCGTACGACCATGTTTGTTTGCTCTAAATACTGTCACAATGTTGTGTTTTAAGACAAAATGTCAACTATAAAAATTCTTATTTTTAGTCAATACAAACTGATGAAAATTAATCAAATACAAAATTTAGTTTAAAGTCTGCCGCAACAAATTCTAAAAAATCAGAGCGAATTATTCACGAGAATTTTTACTGAAATTCGTAGTCCAATGTAGAGTTGTATGTAATATATGAGTGCGTGTTATACATAAAAAAATATTAATCATATTTTAATTATAATTTAAACGCACATAATGATCAATGTGTAATTGAAAATTAATTTTTTTTTTTTGGTGGGGGGTTGTTTTTTGCATAACTGCCCTTAGATTTTTGAGAAATTTAAGTATCCACAATGTTATATTCATCTCATATTCCGACATACATCATTTATTCAGAAAATAGTAAAAATGAATATTCTTTTCTTCTTAATATCATGGTTTTCTAAAGTTTATGTCGATGGTCGTATATTCAATTTACCAAAGAGAAATTCATTTTAGCTTTCCAGACGCTGAAGTCTAT
The DNA here is from genome assembly GCA_963585895.1 of Sepioteuthis lessoniana. NCBI lineage: Eukaryota > Metazoa > Mollusca > Cephalopoda > Myopsida > Loliginidae > Sepioteuthis > Sepioteuthis lessoniana. The sequence goes on along the minus strand of OY757904.1, from coordinate 34,260,329 downwards.
GTTATGAAAGTTCATTTGCCAGTAAGGTTAATTCTTAGGCACTTGTCTTCTGAGAGCTTAAGTGACGCTCCTTTTCTTCTTAACCGATCCACATTTTATAATCGATTTTTAAGACTGTCTTTCTACACACCATTATGAAAAAGGCCTCACAGAGTGTGTAATTCTATTTATTATACGTAGTCAGCCACGGAGAGCCTTCGGGAAAGACGCTCTACGGACACTTGGAGAAAGCTAAAAGTCAATGGCCAGGAACGAGCGGGATTTTCCTCCATTTAATTCCACCCTGTCGCCCATTTGTCTGCAGTAAAACTACGAGATTTTGTGGAGCTGTCAGCACGGAAATACTTATTGTCAAATGCTGACTGCGACTGAGCATGCGTAAGAACCATGAGTAAGGGAAATAGACTCATGTCGAACAAAAGAATATAATGCCCGTTTGTGATAGCGAACAAAGATGTCCACTTCGAAAGCGATTCATCAATTAGAGGCAGACGACGAGATGGCGCTCCAATGTTCGAAGTGGGAAAACAAAGTTTGAAACCTGCATTGGGTCCGTAATAAATCTCTACTTGTCGATTTTGTCAAGTTGTCTTGTTTTATAAATACTTAACATCTAGTTAATATTGATGTGCC
>OY757904.1:34199696-34257196 GCA_963585895.1 Sepioteuthis lessoniana | reverse complement strand
TGCAGTCATGAATGATAAAAAATAGCTGACATAAAATAGACATTATGTGGATATTAAACAACGACGCAGCCTCTTTTGTCTCTCAGCCACGCATTACATTACCAAGTGTGGACCTTTAATATAGTTTTAATGATGCCTTTCTTAATGGTAAATGTGATATTATATCAAAACAAGTATTGTCGAAAGATTCTTTACATTTGGGCACATGTACGTTTTTCTTCTCATTACAGGCTTGATTAAAATTAGCTTTTATTAAAATCCTTTAAAATGAAATATTCATTTAAAAGAAAAGGAAATCGCGTTTTTAAACTTAAAATGATTTGTAACACGAAAATTTATTCAATTTCCATAAGAAAAGAAAATATTCAATGATTCGACTTTGTGTATTTACTCAAGTCGTCAGCCACGGACAGTATGTGACACAAGGTCAGTTTTTATTACGAGTAAAACTTGTGTCTTTCTCTTGATCTGTTTACTTTCCCGACATAAGAAAACTCAGTCTGTTCTACTATTTACTCAGAACTGTGGGGAAAAGATTGATTCATGACTTTCGCAGTGGCATAAACGTGAAATGAAATACAAAAAGCTTCATCTCGAATTTGAACTTGGGTCGCCGATTCCACTCCCTATGATAACTTTTTCGTAAAGAGCTCCTCCGAAACAAATAAACCTTTTCAAATATATAAAAAAAAAATCTTTTAGTTATTGGTACCCAAAGGACTCAATCTGTAAAGAAACATATGTGGTTTATCGCTGTACCTAATTTGTCGCTGAATATGTTGTATAGCAGAGAAAGGTTAGAGCACTCTTCTATGAAATACCGTCTGCTTTTTTTATTACCCAATTGTTATATAAGAGCGGAAGGATTTTTTTATATTATCATTTTTCGTTGGCTATATCTTATCTTTCGGTTTAGTTAGGCTTATAACTATTCGGCTTAATGCACGGGTACGGGCACACATTGAGTGCACGTGGTGGGGGGAAGTGACAATCACAGATGTCATAATAAAAACCCCGGATAGAAAATAGGACTGGGGATGTGAATGATGTCATGCCCGGAAGCGATGGGCTGAGGATTTTGGGTGATTTTTGAAAAAAAAAAAAAAAACAGAGTTGAGATTTGAAGCTGGACGAAGCGAGTTGATTTCTGGACCTGGGCGAGGCCAGTCGAATTGGGTCTACGAGATGTGCCGTACGTGGTGGGGTCAGATGGAACAGTCAGCATAGGAAAAATTGTGTATCTCTGTCATCGTGTTGAAAACCTAAAAGTCAAGAAGGTATTATAAGTTTCGTACGTGAACTAAAGAAAGTCGTCAGTGTTTCGGGATTCCTATGCATGTGAACGTTTTTTACAGATCAGTATATTTTACGTAACCACATTTTGGCTATGTTACTAAATGAACGGAGGGGTAAAGTGATAAATGGTCAAAGAAGCTTGAGCTGCATATAGAGGTAACCGATGGGCACGGATCTTCGGTAAAACTTTTCCTCCATTTGTTCAAAATCTTCCTGGTTATATAACAACCCAGACACCCACACAATTAATGTGATCATGTCTTTCCCTGATATATTGGCACATGTTTATAAAAATTCTCGTGAAACATAAGCAATTCATCAATTCCTACCCAATATAATACTAATCAGTTATTTGTACAGAATTAGTATTTATCATTTGTTAGTAGAGTGCTAAATGGCTCCAAGTATTTCTATCAAATAATAATAATCCTATTTGATATTTATAATTTGTTGGTACACCGTTAAATGAGTGCTATTGTAGCTCATTATGGCTCTCATCAATAATACTTTTTGATTATAATCATTTGTTTGGACGCAATTTAATTGTTTCGAGGATTGCTATTAACTACAAATAATTCTTTTTTCATATTACTCATTTGTTTACGTACAAGTGCAATGATCTGAAGTATTGCTACCTCAGCGCAAGTGACGCTCAGTAACCACCTTCTAGGACGTTTAATATAACGTTGGGCACCTGTTTACAGCAAGGGTAATTTGTACAATGGGTCTGTACACTCATATAGATGCTAGAGCTTGATATGATTACCCAATTGGTTGGATCTGGCTTCTCCGAACGACAGGGGTCAAAGAATCAAATTGTAGGTCTCGTGTCTTCATTGGTTGACGGTTCATGGACTACTCAGCTATCAGGATTCCATACTCAAACATTACGTTTCGACACCCTCAGAAAACAAGTAGCGTCGTTGAGGGGTCTTATTCCTCTGCAGAGGAACAGTCGACATATATTACAACATCAGCCGATAGGCTGGATAATGCTGAGATTAGATTTAGTGATTTGATATCACTACTTGGTAAAAATGGCCCGTAAGAATAACTTGCTTACCATTTAACATCAACAAATCGCCCTAGACTGATGAATATGTATTTAGTGAAAAACGAAGTTGCAATTAACGACAACATTTAACTTAGAATACATTTTTTTCTTTGACGCAGCCATTTGGGAGTATCGGTAAAAATGTCACTAATGTTATTAAGTGAATCAGTATTACATTATTTTTCTTAATTTTCTCATTCAAAAATGTACCTTTATCTGGCATTAATGTTCTTAGAATAGTGTCTGAGTTATGAATATTTTTTATAGGACTTCTTCAGATCCAATGGGTAAATTAATTATCCATTGGATCTGAAGAAGTCCTGTATAATTTTTTTTCTTCGTGTCTTTGGTTCACACCAGAAACTGAAAAACAGGATGGAAATAAATTTATAATCCTGAATTAACCGGTCTTTGTTTTTTTTTCTTAAAGAAATATATATATATATATATATATATATATATATATATATATATATATATGTGTGTGTGTGTGTGTGTGTGTGTGTATGTGTGTCTGCTTGTGCTGAGTAAAGTTTGGAATGAATATTAATGTAGAAGATATTTTAAAATCCGAAGTCTTTTGAGTTCAGTCAATCTCATTTTACAAAACGTCTTCTTTGTTATGTATACGAAGCTACTTCAACAAATAAGATCAATGTTGTTTAAGAAATTGTTAAAAGTAAGTTTTGTTTACAGTTGAAAAATTCTCAAGAAAATCAAATTTGAACGTTCCTTTTATGACGTAGAAGACAGTCAGGATGATCATTTTTAAAGACCACTCCGCACAGAAATTGTTCTTTGCCGGAGAGTCAATGAATTTCCACTTCATTCGTTTCCACTCAGACTTTCATTGGTAAACCCTATTCGGCCATTTTTTCATCCATTTTACAAAAAGGTGCTTCTCTGTATTTACCACAAAATCTAAATATTTTATTTCGTTTGTACGACCCATCCATTAAAAATGTGATAACAGACCTCTGTTCAAGCCCGGAGTCTTTGAATTGCTGGAATTTTGAATAGTCTCGAAACAAATAGTTTTCCAAGAGTAAAATAAACTAGCTATAAACAACTTTATACTATGCTGATTTTACGTTTATGCATTGGCTTTTTTAAAAAAAAATGTTCCTTATCAATTGAATGATAATCTTATATATATATATATATAGTCTTGGGATCCATCCATAGAATGATCACAGGATTGTCGTCAGTGATGCACTATTCTCATCGCCAATTTCTGATTTCAGGTTCTTGTACATCAAATTACCTCAAGTAGCAACCCCCACCAGGATCCGGAATTCCTTGTCGCCACCCTGTAAGTTACGTGCTACTAGTCTGAACGAAAAAACTCAAAAAAACCTCCCCCAAAAATCCCGAGCGTTTATATGGTGAAATCCCGGGCAGTATTAGCCAATGAGAAATCTCAACTGCCATATTCTTTGTATAAATTGAGAATTTAAATTCTTCCAGTTTCTTTCTTTTCTCACGGCCTCTACTCTCGGTATGTACTCCTTCATTTAATGAGGAAAAGATTTTTCCTCTGTCCTTCCATTCTCTGCTATTTACAATAGATTTTTTATTTCGTATTTTCAAATCACTCAAATGATTATGCCAGTGAACCGAGAGACCGGGGTTCAATCCCTGGTCGAGTTATACCAAAGACTCAAAAATGGTAATTGATGCCTTCTTGCTTTATACAACATTATAAGGCATGGGTAGAGAGTAAGTGGAGCGATCCAGGGAAAGGAGAAGCACCCTCCCCTATAATTTAGTGTTGTAGCCATTGAAAAGGGAGCCTTCGGGTCGATCTCGACTACAGTCAGGACACATACTACTTATATATATATATATACATATATATATATATATATATATATATATATATATATATATATATTTGTGTGGTGGGGCCAGAAAAGTCTATGATTTATATTCATCAAGCTAAATGTAGACTTTTACGTTTAGTTGGATCCTAAAACATAGCTCTAAAGATACTGCAATGCTATATAGAAAATTGTATCGTATTTTATGTCTCTCATATAATGAGAATGTTTTACAGCGTTGATCGATTTTTGTTCAAAATAAATTTATATGCCTCTAGATAAAATAAATGTTTTGCGTGTATTTGGTTGTTTGCATGATTCAAAACTCTAGCATCATCAACTTTTGTTCTTGCTAGAACTATTCTTTTTTATACAGCCGTGTAATATGTGCCTTTACAGAAACTAGTAAATAACATGAAGTGTATTCATAGTATAACGTCTATTTGCTTTTAAAGGAAGTATTTCCATCATGACTTTGAAACAGATGAACATAAAGATTGATTCTTTTATGGCAACATGTAAAATGTTTAACTGACACTAATGCCTTACAGTTTTGCTTACGTGAGAATTTCGAAGCGATCAGCTTTACATAAGACAACATGAGTACAAGAATATTGTCTGTACCAATCAAGAAAGTCGTAAAAAAAAGAAGGAAAAACAGATATTATCGAATTAAGAGCATTCTTCTTCTTCTTCTGCCTCTTCTTCTTCTTCATCTTCTTCTTCTTCTGTACTCTCAGCGTTTTATTTTTCCGTCGACAACGATACTGTTGGCCGGGACTCACTATTCCGTGGGAAAAGTTTTGTCAGCACAAAAGTCAATTTTTCTTATGTCAAAAACGTTCCTTTTTATGTAAGAAAACCGGATTTTTATGAGAAAAAGTCAGTTTTTATGTTGAGATGGAGAAATTTTATTTTACATAAGAAAAATGACATAAAATAGCGACAAGAAACGTTATAATATAATCGATTAGAATGCATAAACTAGGAAATATTTTCCTTTTCTTATCTCGGGCAAAACAGATTTTATGTCGATTAGCAAATATATTTACTTAGACTGTAAAATGTTGAAGATACTTTTATACGTTAACTCACTCCGATCAATTTAGGGTGTCCTCGTGGTGTAATGGTTAAAGCGATGAACTGCGGAATCGTAGTACGCGAGTTCGTACTCCAGTCGCGCTATTACGTTCACTTTCGGGCAAATACCCTTGGGAAAGGTATGAACCCCCTTATTCTCCCTCCAGCTATGGGTAAATAGTAGGACGGACTAGGTTCTTCAGCCTTGGTGAGGCAACTAGTCTAGGAGAAGGAAAACTCTGAATTCAAACCTGTTAAACTCCGCTTAAAAAATTGACCTTGTGTCATATCCTGCCCGAGCGGAGGGGTTGGTAAATAGTAACTCACTCCGATCAATTAACTGGTCTTTCTTTTATCATATGACTGCACTTCGACCGCTCAACCCTCAGAAATACATTAGTAGCTTTCAGTTTGGTTAGTAGACACTAATGTCAAACAAAAACTTTCATTTGAACCATGGGCCAAACAGATAAAGGATAGTTACACAAGGGTTTAGGAGGCACCCTTAGTGGAACAATTATCTTAGTAAATAGAACAGGCCACCCAAGTTCAAATCCTAGACGAGGCTATTCCATAAACATTGCTATTTTATTCAATAAACCATAATAAAGTTGTATACATGAGGGGAAAATACCAAGGTTGTTATCAATAGAAAAGGGTAAAATCAAAATCAACGCCATAAAACAGTGGCGGCCTTTTCATCTTAGCGATTATTTCCATCGATAAATGGAATCCTCTATATTTGTTTGATGTCAGAAATTATCATTTATATATGATATATATCAGTAGTTAGAGGAATTACAATTAGCCTAGGGATCTTTATTCAATAATGAAACAGTTTTGAAATTATAGTCACAACAATTAATGTTTAGAAAGGCATTAATCTGTCTCTTCTCTCCACATCTATCGCTAAATAATAAAGCAGGGTGGTATCTTTCCACAGAATGGTAGTGTTCTTGGTACGCGGGCCGGTGTGTGTCGGTCGAATCCTCCTGATATGCATACTAGAACAACCTAGCATTCATGTCGGGTAGCTTAGACAAACATCCCTATTGCCTCATGCTTTAGAGGGTTAGGCTCTTTGCCTGGCGCTTTTGGGTACCCTTTTCAAGTGGAATGCCGACGGGTACAAGTCACTTTTGAACCCACCAGGCTCCCATATTGAAAAAAGCCCTTTGCCATATATAGTGGGGAGATTGACAAATACCAAGATTGGTCTCTTTATACTTGATAAGGCAACAAGTCTAGAAGAAAAAACTGAATTAAAAAAAAAAAGATTGATCATATGTCACATACTGTTCGTGGCAAAGTGGTCAGGTAAATAGAAACTTATGTAAAAAAGTTATTTAAGTAGCTATTATCAATACTTACAGTTTTCGTACAGTTATAGGATTACAAGTTTGAGACAAAATTAATACTTGTAATTTGACAAAGTTGTACGGTTTCAAGTATTATCAAATCCACATAATTCGTATGCAGTTATACCGTTTCTAATATTTCAAGCATTTATAGTTTCTAGTGACATTTAATCATTAGTTAATTATTATTGCTTTAAATATTTAGCTAAAATAAAAGAAAAACTTAAAATATTTCTATTTAATAATGATCATTTCAGACAATTTTATGGTTTCAGTTATTTCAATCACTTATATTGCTTCATATAACGAATTATAACTACTTACTAACAACTCTAACTTCAAGTACAATTGTATACCGCGATAAAGGAATAAAAAAAAAACCACAACACTTCTTTATAACAATATATCTCTTACACTTTATTCTAGAAACGACGTGAAGTTTCTGTAATTTGTGTGACAAACGGACGGCGGGAGACAAAGACAAACTAATATATTGACCCATGACTTCTTCTCTTGACCGTGGCATGTTGTGTTATTTTCAAGACCCCATTCAACCGGAGGCCCTGTGGCCTGCTGCCCCAGCGGGCGCTCTCAGTGACTGCAAATTGGCACTAACTCACACTGCCTCTAATTAACCCTGGTTCTCTCGCAGCATTTGCACATTGCAATTCATAACGCCCATGACTTCCAATTAACCACGTGACTGCTTCCGATTATTTACCCTGGTACGTCTCGTTCAAGGAAATATCTGATTGACAGCTCGGTCAAGTTCAATTTGCAACAGTACCTATTACCAAAAGAATTATTAGCATATAGATTAATGGATGCAAGTAATCTTATTTGATTTAAGTAATTTCTCACACTTTCGAGAGTTTCCATCAAATCTTAATAGTCTATATGCATTCATATGGTGTAAGTTACTTCAAAGGGCTGTCCTCGTGGTTTAATTGTAAAAGAACTTGGCTGCTAAATCGTGGAAAGCGAGTAGGAACTCCATTCACGCTACTAAGTTTACTTTTGAACAAATACCACTGGGAAAGGCATGAACCCCCTTATCCTCCTAGCTATGAGTTGAATAGTACCACGACTGTTCTTCTAGGAGGATGGCTTTGGCACTAAATAACCTTAGAAGGTTGAAATGTCATTAAAAAAAGAAACCAATCCAAATCCGTTATTTCAAATAATTATATAGTTTGTTTTTTTTTGACACCTTTGGCTTAAAAGTTCAATAGCAGCAGTTGCATTTTGATATCTTTTTCAGGTGCATACTTTTCATTATTGTGCACTCGGATCGCCTGTCTGAATAATTATTCCAGTAGGGGCGCGTGGGAGAACGAATACAACGTTGGAAGACCCGAAATATTTAAAGAGCCCAAGAACATACACTGACGAGGTGACCCCTACGCACTCTTTATGTGTATGATTAAAACTTTGTTGATAATTATAAGATCAAACTAAATGATTTAAATCCATATAATTTTCACACAGTTATATGGTTTCAAGCATTCTTATTTAATACTCATTATTTTCAAGCATGCATATATGACCAAGACATGAGACACTAATTTTTAGATGCTCCGACGGCATGGCTTAGAATACCCTGAATGTATTCACTGGAGAGTAGTATGATCCAACCCCGCAAAAAATTTAAAGGGTCACCTGAATATGACTCGAAATTGCATCTGATGGTGAGGCTCCATTTCTGGAGATCTGAGAAGTGTGGAATATCCCATCAATGCTATCGTTCTCAGGTCTACTATGACCCAGAATGGTGTAAACCTTTTAAAGGCCCGTGTATTGGTCGAATAGATATGTTTTAAAATTATCAGTATTCATGTTTAAAAGAATTTTAAGAAACAACTGAAAGAAGAAGATAAATGTGAACGTTCAATGAACATGATTCCTTAACCTTTAGGTATAAAATAACCCGAGATGCATTGACATGCCGTAAAAATCAATAAATTAATCCAATTTTCAAACAATACATTAGACATCGGATTTGTATTTTAACCTGTCAAAAATGGTAATTATGTCAACAGCTTTTTTAAAAAACAAGACAAATGCGGCAAGACATGCCAATGTCAGTTAACTGTAACTGCGTTCATTTTATCTTGCTTTGTGTTTTATGGCATACCAACACTTGTGGGCAATTTACTGACGATTCCTGTTTATATATATAACTGCATGAAAACGAATGAGGTCTGGTTCTTTTACCTAATTCATTCGCATAGAGTTAAACAGCTTCAAGTATTGTTTTCCAAAACTAATAATTCTGTTTAATATTATTAATTTGTTTGCACACCGTTGAATGGTTTCAACAATAACTAGCAAAAACTAGAAATCTATCTGCACACAGTTGAATGATTTCAAGTAATGCTATTTTATAACTAATGCCTCTATTTAATATTGCTAATTTGTTTGCACACCGTTCAATGATTTCATCAATAAGTACCAAAAACTATTAATCTATCTCCTCAAAGTGAAATGATTTCAAGTAATACAATTTCATAAGTAATGACTCTTTTTAATATTAATAATTTGTTAGCAGTTGAATGGTTTCAAGGATTGTCATTTAACATTAGTGATTCTATTAAGCAAATATTACTATCTAATAGAAACAATTTAAACGCAGACGTATTGTCTCAAATAATAATAATGATAGTAACAATAATTAGCACGCTTGGAACGGACCCCAAAAACTTAAAGGAGCTGGCAGATTTGGAAAACAGAAGAAGTATTGCGGTCATCAGGATTCTTCAGATCGGCCAGAATACTAAGAAGAATCCTGGAGATTTACGGTCTTGCAGTCTCTTAGACTCCAGTGAAAGCATGAGCTGACGATGGTGAGAAAAAAGAGTAAATTAATAATAATAATCCTGAATATTTGTTCGATAGATAAAACTCTAACAGGTGTGACCACTCAGCCTTAGAGATGACCAAAGATAATGGTAATGTATAGGTACTCCACGTTACCGGAAGCCCCGGACAGGAGCCTCCCCATCAGATACAGCTTACTGTCAAACACAGGATACCTAATCAAGAATTTCTTTTTAGAGCAAATAATTCTATTTAATATCAACCATTCGTTAGCACAAAGTAAAAGTTTGTTTTTTTTAATCATTTCTATTTAACACTAAAAATTCTATGTAATATGAATCAATTGTTACGACACAGTAAACGGTTTCAAGTAGTATTATCTAATGTTAATAATTCCATCCCATATATGAACTATAAACGGTAATCTGGAGCTGTAGAATACTCCAACTGCTTCTCTGCAGAAGGGTAAGGATCCATCGACCCCAACGAGTTCCCTGGATATGACACTAAACAATCTGATGGTGCGGTTCTACTAATGCTGGAGTTTTGGAGAGTGCAGAGTACCCCAACACTGCCATCGTTCCGAGGTTTACTATGGCTAGGATTGGTACTACCTGATAGGGTCCTATTACTGGGTCAAATGGAACTAAACTGTGTACTAATGCTAAACTGAATTGCTTGAAATAGGACTGATTTGACATTTAAACATCGTACTGATGCTAAACTGAATTGTCTGAAATGGAACTGTTTTTGTATGAAAAACTGGATTGTTTGAATGAGAACTGTTTTAAACATTGAAACTATTCTTACGCAAAACTAAATGGTTTTAATACAACTGTTTTGACTTTTAACTGTCTGTAAACAAAACTTATACCCATAATAACATGGATTGTTATAATTAGAACTGCTTGATTAAACTGATTAGCTTGAAATAGAAATATTTCTGACAATTAAGCTCTGTAATTAAGCTAAACTGGATTGTTTGAAATAGAACTGTTTATTTGTATAGAAATGGATTTGGCATTAAATAACCTACAATGGTTGCTATGCCATAAACCCAAACAAACAAACAAACAAACAATGTATAAAAAATTGTTTTATATTAATCATTAGTTCACGAGTTATATTTTGTTAAAGTACCAGGATACCGTCCTCAAACATTACGGACATTTGGTGGACTCGTTCCGTGGGCCTTTCCCCTCTACAGAGGTGCAGTCGGTGTATACTCCGGTTCCATAGGTTAAATGGGCCACTTTCAGCGAAGTAAAAACTCAGGAATACATAAGACAGTAAAATGGCAACCTCTCTTCAGGCTCTACGTGTGCTCCTCGATATATTTGCCTTAATGGAGCTTAGAGCACAGCTTCATAATGCTCACTTTGAATCCTACTTGATCTTACCCGATCGTGGATAAACTAGCAACCCGAGAAACATGTCATCAACCATCTGGTTACTGTAATATGATCAACTGCGCCTTCATCTTTCGTACAACAAATGTTTTGGGGTTTCTTCTTATATCCCACTTCGAATCATTTAATCATAAGTTCCCGACTACGTTGTGCGTTCATTTGTACGGTTTTCAAAAGACATACACCTAAATCAATGCGCAACGAGTCAACGTAACAATTACTATTACACTACCAATTAGATATAAGCAAAGTGGGCGACCAAAGTCGAGTGTGAGCCAAAGGCTCCCTTTTCAATAGCTACTACACAGAATGTTAAGAAAGGAGGCATCAGGTACCATTTTTTTGGTCTTTAATATGACTTGAACTGGAATTGAACCCCGCTCTCCCGAGTTATAGGCAAACACTCTAACAGCTATCCCGTAGATCAGGGTTCAATCCCAGGTCGAATCATACAAAAGACTCAAAATATAATACTTGATGTCGCATTGCTTAGCACTCAGCACTATAAGGTATGGATCAAGGGTAAAGTGCTGCAGTCCAGGGAATGGAGTAGCGCCCTCCCATACACTTTGGTGTAGTAGCTATTGAAAAGGGAGCCTTCAGATCACCCTCGACTAAGTTCGCCAACTTTACTTACTTTTACCAATTAGAGCAAGTACCTAAGCTGGCTTAAACTGCTTATCTTATGTGATATAATTGCCGCAAACTAATACGTACCAAAATATGGCAAAAACCTTTGAAACATTTTATCACATTAGCATAATTGTCAATTTCTACGGTAATTTCTATTCCCAAATAAATCTTGTTTTCCATTAAATCGTTTTTGGTCAAAAGAGAGAAGTTGGTTGGTTGGGTGGTTGAAATTTTTAACGCTTGATCCTCTTATATATATATATATATATCATCATCATCATCATGTCGTGCCGCTAGCACGGATATACCTGACCCTCTCTCGCCACTTCTCCCTATCGTTCATTGCCTCTGGCAGGTCTTCAGGGCTACATCCCGTATCTTCACATAGCTGCTGAATGTATGTTCGAGGTTGTCGACCTGCTTTTGCCCGGCCATATGTGGGGGTCCATTGGAGTAAATCACTTATGAGCTCGTCCCTGCCTCTCCAGCAGTGTCCTGCATGTCTGGTTCGTCTAGCTTGGATAGTTTTCGTGATGGTAGGGAGGAGGCCGTATAGTTGGTGGCTTGTGGGGTGTTGCCTCCAGGACTTGTTCAATAATGCACACACACATATATATATATATATATATATATATTCGCTTACATTCATATATATATATATATATATATATATATATATATATATATATATATATGATTTGTAAGTGAATAATTTCAAGGTAACGAGTTAAAGCTCATTTGTTTGGACACAGTTAAATGGTTTTAAGTATTGCTTTCTTGGACTAATTCAATTTAACATTAATAATATCTTACCAGTGATGTGGTTTCAAGTATTTCTGTCTAATACTAATAATTCAGTCTTACATTAATCCTTTGCTTGCTCACTGTTAAATGTTTTTAAGTGTGACTATTTAACATTAATACTTTTATTTATTAAGCATTCTTATCAAAGATGAACAATTTGCCCACATCAGATATGATTTCAAAACATCAATATTAATGATTCTTAATTAATAACTGAAAACTTCTATTGGACCTACAGACGGGATCCTAACAGTTACTACAACTCCTGGATATAGTGGACATGAGAGTAATGGTAATGAAAGTATACGCCACATTCCCTAAACTCCAGGATTAAAGTCTCAATCATCGGACGCAGTTTAGAGTCTCAAATCAGCGGCAGTATCGGCTACTACCTACTGAGCATTTAATGGCGTTGAAAAAAGGACTTGTCGATTAGTCCCAAACACGTCTATGTGTGAATACATAGTAACTCTTGTTACCCACCCGTGACGCATGAGGACGGGTTCTTTTAGCTGAGCAGTCCATGACACGGCAGTTAAAGTGATCACATAACCTGCAACACTCCACTTTGACCCTTGGTTAAAAGGGCGGTTGGAGAAGTCCGATCCGATCAATCGGCTGAGCATGTGCAGGTGAAGTCCTACCACCAATATGATTGTCTCCACAGAATTCTTCGAATTGCTCTTGTAGTAAACAAAAGCCTATCCCTATTTTATCTTAACGTTGCTAGAAGGTGGTGGCTGAGAATCATTTTCGCTGGGATAACAGTTCTTGGAACAATTTAAACTGTGTACCAAGAAGGGATCAATATCTGAAAGTACGATTAGAGTTAGATTGCTGTACTTGAAACCATTTAACCGTGTGCAAAGAAATGAATTCTAAATCGTTTAGAATAAAGATACCTACAAACCATTCATTTACAAATTATATATATATATGTTGCTAAAAAATAAATACCTTAAAATTCCCCTAGCCAACGTAGTCCGCTTGTAGCCGTGTGGTCTGAAGCCTTAGTCTATCGTAAAGTTGGACGGGTTTCGATCCCGGCTTCGAGCGTCCTGCGGGTCTAGCCACACTGAAGAGTTCTGATAGAACGAAACAGTCTGTCTGTGGATGACTATATATATATTAATATATAATATATTGCGTTGTCAGTAAAATTGAACGCTTTCCTTCGGTATTAATCACTAATTATTTATTGAAGCATTACCATAAAAGTCATTTGCAATATTTTTTGCAAATTTCGATAATCTAGCCAAACGTTCCTAGTATTTTTGTCACTTTGGAAATTAGGAACATTTTCTTTGATAATTCCTGTATTTTACAATCATTAGGGCCGAAGTTGTTTTACCCTAGATGAGAACCGTGACTATTGACATCTTTTCAGTAACCATGTTGTCTTCTTCTTTGAATATAATCTCAAAGCTACCCTCAAGAACAAAAGCCGTAGAAAGAAGAACCACAACATCACGCCATCAAACTCTGACCAGACCTTCAGCTGCAGCCGCTGTGATAGTTCCTGTCTGTTCTGCATTGGCTTTATCAGCCACAAACATGCCTGCAGTGAACGTTCAGGAATCCAAGTCATGATGAAAGTGTCAAATACTATTGTATTGTATTGATTGTCTCCCCACCACTAACAAACCCCGCTCTCGATAATGTGACCGAAAGCAAAAGGTTACTCGTACGAATTTTCTTTTTGCAGGCAAAAAGTGCTCAGACCCAAGACTTGGACAGGTTGAAATAGTCACTGAGTTACGGGGACAATCACAAGTCATGATCTAAATATCAATGATAAGTGAAACAGACTGCCACCATTCACAAAGCGACTATTTATAGATGAGTTAGAATTCCTTTATAGACATATCAAAACTGTTGCTCATAATTTGATAATTTTCTACCAGTTTGTTGGGTTAAAAAGAGAAAAAAAGATCATAAGTGTATTTTTCCTTTTCTAATAAAGAAAACCTATGTATTTACCCAACACCTTCCAACGAGCAGTATGTGGCAGAAGGTCAATTTTTAGTAGCTTTTAACAGTTTTAATTCAGTGTTTTCCGTCTTCTTAAGTGCTTGCCCTACCAAAGTTAAAAAGCGCAGTCTGTCTTATTATTTAACAAAAACATTAGCCAGAATAGTTCGAGTCATACTTCTCTTAAAAGTATTAGATCATTGTGAAATGCAAACAGCCTTGTCGAGAATTTGAACTCGAGCCCCCGTTTCCATTTTTCACGAGGATAACCCTAATACAGCAAGAGCTCCCATGAAGAACATCTAAACCTCTTCCATTTACTAAACTTTCTCCGACAACGTCTTCTTCGTGTAGTGTCAAAATATCCACTGTACGACAGTATCCTTATTCTCAACCTAATATTTTGATATATCAGGCAAAGGTGTAAATTATACAAGGTATTGTAAGTGGTGTAATTGTTATCGTCGTAGGAAATGAACACGGCGACACGAGTTCCAATCCTGGACGAGACTGATTGCATTTCACATAGCACTAATACCCTTGGGAAAGGTATGAATCCAAGTATTCTCCCTCTAGCTATGGGTAAATAGTAGGACAGAATAGGTTCTTCAGCCTTGGTTAAGCAACTAGTCTAGGAGAAGGAAAACTCTGAATTAAAACCAGTTAAAATCCGCTTAAAAATTGACCTTGTGTCATATCCTGCCCGAGCGGAGGGGTTGGTAAATAGGATTATACAATCTTAAAGTTTCCCGTATTCCAAATGCAGGAATTGAAGACGCCTTCAGAAATAATGGTAAATAGATAAGGATTATATCAGTATTAAGAATATTCATAAAATTAGATCAAATAAATGAAAGTAAAAGGCAAAGGAAATAAGCAAATAAGTATAGTGAAAACTCGGAGGTGCCCCTGGTGTAATTGTTATCGTCGTAGGAAATGCACACGGAGACACGAGTTCAAATCTTCGACGAGACTAATTACATTTCACATAGCACTAATACCATTGGGAAAAGTATGAATCCAGTTATTCTCCCTCCAGCTATGGGTAAATAGTAGGGCTGACTGGGTTCTTCAGCCCTGGTTAGGCAACTAGTCTAGGAGAAGGAAAACTCTGAATTCAAACCTGTTAAACTCCGCTTAAAATTTGACCTTGTGTCATATCCTGCCCGAGTGGAGGGGTTGGGTAAATATGATAGTGAAAACTCGGAATCCCAGAAAAAAGATACAGTGATGAGATAAAATGATTTATTATATTCATAGGAATTTAAGGGATCTGTAATTTGCAGAAAATTGTATAAACATTCAGACAGGGTAAATATGGAAGAGCGCTATATAAAAAGTGTTGGAAAACTGCAATTACCAGAAAGGAAACTAAGTAACCGAGGACTATATGGTAAACTGAAAAAAACATGAGATCAAAATCTATGGAACTTAATCATTTTCATGAGATAAATGTTTTGATATATATATATATATATATATATACCAAACATTTATCTCATATCATATTTACTTCTTTATCATATATATATATATATATAGGCAGCGGTGGCAAAATATTGAATAATTTTTAAAACGTATTTTTAGGCTGTTTGTCCAATTTTTGAAAAAAAATGAATCAATCTAAATTTTAAGATTACCTTTGTTATTCAAGCAATTGTTTATAAAACTCAGTCTAATAGGAGTGAGCAAGAAAAGAAACGGCAACGAATCTTTGATTTGCTTAACGCCGAAGCTAAGCTAAAGTTTGTTTGTCTACCAAATACAAAGCAAAAAACAGTTTTTTTTTTCTTTTTTAGAACAAAGGAGCTTTTTATGGAAAAGGAAGAATGGTTGATTTACAAATGAAGAAAAGAAGGATTTTAGTTGCACTTGCTACAATGATTTAAAAGGAACCAACAAAGTTAATTAGAAACTACGCAAATGAATTGAAAGTTCTCGAGAAAACATAATACGCTATCTGGGGCGTTTTAGAATTCAAAAAAATGCAAGTTCCTACCGAAATAATCTTTTGCTTCAGACTGCTATTGAGGAGGAACGGAATAAAATATCTGAAGAATTTATTTTAGAGGCATTCATATCGTTTCGAACGCGTGTTGATACAATAATTGAAAAAAAATGGTAGCCATATTGAGTAAGTTTATTCTTCTTCTTATTTTGTTTATTCTATAAAATACAAATTAATCTTGTATCAAAAGAAAGACATTTGATACTATACTAGATTATCCCTAATTTTGCTTCTATATCCGATATATATATATATATATATATATATATATATATATATATATATATATATATATATATATATATGTGTGTTATGGGGTTGGTTTTTTTTTAATTTTTACGAATTATATAATAATAGTGACTCAAATTAATTCTTCAATATGCCTGGTGATTTTCTGATAATGAGGGGGATATTATATTCTGATGTGATTGTAGCAAGCGATTTCTTAAGTAAACCTTGCGGGAAGTATTATACCAGAAATGCTGATATTAATACTATTGACATTAACGTGGAAATGAGACAGGAAAGGCCAGGTCATGAGATTCGATTTGAAATTAACCTGATGACCTCTAGTTCAGGTCATTTGAAATCGATGGAGTCGAAGTTAAGCTCAGGTCCGAGCAGCGTAAGCACGAAGCTTTTGCGTATATAGTTAATCTTTTGCTGCGTACACCGAGAAAACCTTGAAAAAAAAAATCCCATCCCACGGCAAAAATTGTTCAGATTTAGGTGGCCAATATTTGTCTATTTTGGAAGACACTATCAAGGATACAGCTTAATTTTTCCATCTTATTGAATCATCACATGCTACGCACCTGTACACTCGCACGCTTATATATATATATATATATATAGCGAGAGATAGAAAGCGAGTTTGAAAAAGAGATAGATAGATATATCGAGTATATATATATATATATATATATATATATATATATATATATATATATATATGTTATTGCCCACGTAGCATGCATTTATTACATCATTCCGATAGTGAAAGCAGCCAGTAAGCTTTTTCCTTTTCAAATGCTTTCCGGTTTAAATCGGGCTGTAAGTAGAATTTACTCCCATGCACCCAGAACCTTACTTACAGAATCTCCTCATAAGAGCATTACTGCATTTAAATCCACATGCATTCGACATTAGCATTAGCTTCTTGAAAATGTCTATTTTCAGTGGGTTTAAACGGAAACAATAACGTTCTACACTTGATTGAAAAAACACAGAGGCTGTTATGGATAGTGTAACATTGTAAATAAATGTTACTGTGGAAGGAATAAACAAGTTATCAAAAAAATGCAGCAGCTGGGAAAAAAAGACCTTTTGACAGTGTTCAACATCTCTTCCATTAGTCTAAGTTTTACAAAATAAGCTTGAACAATCATCTTTTTCCCATTGGAGAGCCTTTGAAAACCCTAACAGAATCCTTTTAGAGGAGAAAAAAACCCTGTCAGAAAAGCTGTCATCAATATGAAACTAAACTGTTTCTGATGATGAGGCTGTAGTTCTTGATATTTGAGGAAGTTGGAGTACCTCATTACTCTTACCTGACCTGGTGTTGTATTTCAGCCTTCGACCCAGCCGAAAATGCCATTCCGAGGTGATGCACCGGAAGGAAGGGACACATTCTAATGGCAGTTATGAGAGGAAATCGCGTGGGCGGAAATTGGCTGACGAAATGGGACGAGGTAAAAAAATTATGTTGCAGAGAGTGACCTGTGAACTGCATGACAGTTATTTCCGCTTAATGACAATCAAACATGCGATTTCAAAGATCGAATAGGCGACTGAGTGGGTGTTGAACTATTATATAACTCAGTCAAGACAGAAGTCAAGAGAGTTGCAGTTAGAGTTGGAGGCGGATTTATAGACGAGATGTGGTAGGGAAAGCCACATCAGGCCGAAGGGGACTTGGGGGCCTGTTGAGTTGAGGTCCGGAGAAGATGCTGATAAGATTCAGTAAAGAAAGCCATCACCCAGCAGAGTGAGCCTCTGGGCCTCAGGTTGAGCAGCCCTGGAGAACGAGAAAGACACAACGCAGACGGCCATAAGAATGGGGGTCAAAATATTGCAGTTTATGTTCTTTCTCCAGCTCCCTCTCACACGCAAACTTTGAGTAACCATTTTCGAACCCTTACAATAAAGTGAGAGGTACATATTTGTTAAAGAGGTCTTCCTGCGTCTTTATTATTGTGGCGTTATTATGTGTAGATGACAATATAACACTAGTATCAGTGTTAGGGTTTCATATATGTACTAAAGTGTGCAGTTTAAAAGTTAATTGTATTAGATTTGACCGTGTAAAAAAGAAAAATATCTTAAGAATAAAAAAAACCTAATGAAACTTCAATGAAAGCAATTACTAGACTGCAAGACATAACGCTAATAAAAGTAAGTAAAGTTGATGACCCTAGTCGAGGGTGACCTGAAGGCTGTCATTTCAATAGCTACTACACCTAGGTATACGGGAGGGCGCTACTCTTTTCCCTAGTTTGCTCCACTTTACCCTTGATACCTGCCTTGTAGTGCAGAGTGCTAAGCAAGTAGGTATTAAGTACCCTTTCTAAAGTCTTTTGTATGACCCAACTTGGGATTGAACCCCGATCTCCCAGATCATTGGCGAAGACTCTACCAACTAGGCCAATGAGCCGGTAATACAAAACATAAAATAAATCAATTATTGACGTAACGTCCTCGACCGGACCACCGAAGCTGTGATGGGATCTGGTTTGAAAAGGTCACCCACCTGAAGCAAAAGCTGGGAGTGAATGTTCTGTGAACACCAAAAGAGAAAGGATTTCGTACTTCTGCTTCTTTTTCTCTTTTAGTGGTTAGTGTGTGAGATTACCACCGTTCGTGTGAACAAAAACGAAAAACGTATCAAAGATACTAAAAATTCATGTTCCCCGAAAAACAGACAATCTAACTCCAAACAGATTGTCTGTTCTCCATTTCTTTCTGTATTTACGGTCACAAAGACTGAACAGTGAAAATAAAGCAACGATATTCTAACGCTTGAGAAGTTATGTTTTAGTATTTCCCTTCCAAATCAAATGATTAGCCAGCACTTTCCTATCACTATTCGGAGACTACTGTACACTATATAATTTAAACTTGAAAACGCATTCCACGCCTTTTTGAGGCCAGAGATTCGAGATGACTTTCATTGATTTTAACAAAATAGCATTTGTCTGATTAAAAAGCTTGTCCTATTTATGTGCTGTAAATCTGAACCATAGCATTTATTAGCATTATATGGATAATGATTTAATAAAAAAAAAAGCAGTTTGAAAAATAAAGGGTATGATGATTTCTGAACACACCCATATCTGCTAACAAACATTAAATCGAATCAGATTAAAACCACTCTACCGAATATTTTGAATCCGTTAAGCCAAAAGCATTCAAGAAAGTCAAATCCTCAGTAATCTTTATTTGGATTCTATTTGGCAAACCACGTATTTGTCCGGATTTATATGATAATACATTTTCATGATTAATTAAGGATAATTTTAATATCTAACTGAAATAATAAACTTAATCACTATGTTTAATTTGTTACAGATATTATTCATTATTACTATTTGACTTGTGTTTTCCTATCAGAAGCACGAAGGTAGATATGCCATTCAAAAAGACACTAAAACAATTTTATCAGAGAATATTACATGATAAAGATATCTAATGCGATAAAGAGGTCCAATTTTGCAAACTTTTTGGTGGATAACCGTGTTAATGTCACTTGATGGACAAACAACACTGGGATCAGTGTCTCTTTTACAAAATAATGTTAAAAGTTTTTTAAAAAATAATTATCTCTTACAAGTATTTTTTTTAATAAAATTTACTTGTTTTTCTATTTACCCAACTACTCCGTCACGAAAAGTATCTGACACAAGATCAATTTTTAAGTGAAGTAAAGCAGATTTGAATTCAGAATTTTCATTCTCCTACACTAGTTGCTGTGCTAAGACTAAAGAACTCAGTCAACTCTTATCTATAGCTGAGGTTTTGCCTTGATTCTTTGCTTAAGGGTATATTATATTTCGTGGGATATTTAATGCCAAAGTCATCCTTGTGGAAGAATAGCAGTTATACTAACTAACCCATTGCTGGAAGGATAACGGTTCGTATCATTAGTTCGAAAATGAACATAATAGCGTGACATGAGTTTGAACTCACTTATTTCGAAGCCACAGTCAGCATCCTCACCTGAAAGGAAAATAGTATGGTATATATCTGAAATGAAGCACAGAAAGTTTCGTCTTGGATCTGAAATCGTTCAATGTGTCTTTTGCCTTAGATGATAACCGTTTGTCGAAACATAACTCCCGAGGTTTTATCGTTAAAAATAAATTTAACATATCCAGAGGCGCTCGTGGTATAATGGTTTACGTCATTGGAAATTGTTCTATAAATAGTGTCAATAGCTAAAAAGATATAGTAAATTAGCACTGCTTTAGCTACTGACACTATTTATAGAATTGTAAAAGTAAACGATACACACTGCAACGGTCCAGACGCTCTCCTTGCAAAGTAGTAATGTACATACAAAAGTTACACCACTTTTTTAATAGATCCTCCCCTAATAATGACCCAAAGTCGGGCGGAAATTCTTGGGCGATAAACAATTATGGAAAATATATCAATCAATTCCCGCCGAATATTATAAAAACAATACGGCAATATGAAAGGATCAACAAGAAAATATGTAGACAAAAAATTTCTATTATGTTCAACAAAATTTGTATTAATGAAGAAATGCTGCCAATTTATATATATATATATATATATAAGCACCTAAGTGATATGTAGTCTTATATCCGAAGTGGAAGAGTTAAAAGGCTATAGATGGGGTCAGACTCCACGCAAGAAAGGCCGCAAAGAAAATCAGGTAGATGACGAAGTCCCAAATATTATACTAACTTTGTAACTAACTGTTATTAGTCTGTTTGAATTTGGGGTGATTTTCCCCTGAGCTATTCACTGCCAGTTTTAATCTAAATGATGTTATTGAATGAGAAATAACTAAAATGGGGGTTGGAGATGAAACGGAAAGCGGCGTGAAGAACCTAAATTACTGCTAGTGTTGTACTGTTTAATCAGAATAATGATCCCGTCGTATGTGGGTCCAACGTATTTATAAGGAATGGAACATACCAAAAAATGTTCATAGATAGGGTATATAACACTGTCCAAGGCCCGAGAGCTTATTAACTTTCTAGATGACTCATTTTCTTGCGAGGAAAAAGTGTTGCATTCATGCTTTTTGGGGGGATCATTCATGCAGTAGTGATGAGAAGAGTTTCCAAAGTACTTTTAACTCGCCTAGTCTATTCCATTTGCCTTTGCATCACCAACACAACACCCCATATATATATATATATAGGGTGTGATTAAGAACTTGGTCCCATTTTGAATCATTAATTTCAGGTTTGATCAGCTATGGTGTAAATTAAAGTCTGTTGTGCACTGATAGTGAGGAAAAGCAGGACCAATTGACTTCTCAAGAAATTTGGAAACGGTTGACTATACTCAGTTGCATTCACCATGGAAGATCCAATGCGAAGATTTCGAATTGTTTTAGTGTCAATCAGAGAATATACTTATGTTCATATTGATGAAAACCAAATAACCAGTCCGCTTCATAATATTGGGGGCAGTTACTAACGATAGTGGCGTTACTCCTCTATTTACATTCCTGCCTAGCTTCTGCCCAAACAACGAGGTCTGCATCAAGTGCCGGGAAACAGTAGTGCTGATCTGTATCGAGAGTGTCGCTGCAGGAAGTGTAATATAATGGTCGAGGGATCTCATTTAATGCCTTTGGGTTTAGTTAGACTGAGAACATTTCGGGTCAGTGCATGGGTTACTTAGGTGCAACATTAACGCAGGTGTTCACACGTGAGAAAGTGAGTAGAGTTGAGACCTGCCACAGGAGAACACGTTTGACTTTCGCTTGCTCGCAGAGGCCTTGTTGGCGGTGTCGTACGAGATGGGGGGGATGAAAAAGCCAGAATATAAAGATTGTGCCTCTCTCTACTTATGTCGAAAAACCTTTAAACTCAAAGGTTATAAAAAGTTTCGTACCTGAACTGAAAAGCGGTAAGTGTTTTTCGTGTTTCGAGATTTCTATGCTCTCTCTCTCTATATATATATATATATATATATATATATATATATATATGAACATCCCATGTACATTTCGCATATTCATGTATATGGCTATGGAACAGAAGACACAACGTCAATCAAAAGAACTCTATGCAATGTCACAAGATAGAATAACCCTTGTATTGTTTGTATAAATATTTCTGCGATTAAATCACCTCTAACATCTTGCTGTCGAGGTTCCCAGATTGAATTTCCCTTGATTATTAGTTGAGCTAGTGAACAATAAATTTCCATAAAACACAAAAGATGAATTAAGGAAGGTTAACGGTAGCATTTATTAATATTAATATTAAAACCGTCGGAAAGATTTGCAGGAGATTCCGAACTTGTCTGGTCAAAGGTAAAGCCAATGACGATTTCTTGGAATAAACTTAATCTATGTTATTCCAAGATATTTTTTGTAATGTTGATAATTATATTTGATAAAGTTTCATGACAGTGTTCTTTACATGCCTGATATTGACATTTACCCATCGTAGTATATATATATATATAGTACGATTAAAAACGGAAGTGGGCTTAATGAGGAGATAACTCTTCACCCCTCTTCTAGCCGCTTCCATCTTTTTCTGTGTCTATTCTAGTTTTTTTATCTAAAAGATAAGAAGTCCTGTTAATTTTTTTCGTGTTTTTGAAAATTTAAAAAATGCGTAACTAGATGTAAATAAATTTATAATCCTATGGGACCGGTTTCGTTGTTTTTCTTAAAGAATATATATATATATATATATATATATATATATAGGGTGCAATGATGAAATTTGCTTCTACATTACGCAAAGATATATATATATATATATATATATATATATATATATATATCCTCAACATATACACACGCACCCACATAGATAGATAGATAGATAGATAGATAGATAGATAGATAGATATCAAAAAAGGATTTTCCGGGTAACCAAAATTTTCACACAGATAAAGGAAAACGAAGACACGGGTTTGAAATCTGTTCATTAATTTACTTATAACAATATCCTTGAGAAAAAAGCGACTGTAATCCTTCCTTTAAATTGCTAAATAAGATCTCAAAACATTGTATTACTGACAGACCAGCATCACATACGGTGATTGAGTACTTGGTGAAAGCGTTTTTGATGACATTCAGTTCAATAATTACTATCAATACCCAAATCATGAAAACTAAGTGGTCTTACAAGCATCTTTAATATTGACAGGATGTGTTATATTGCAAAGGATAAACATCTTATTTTGTTAAATGAACGTTTTCTGTCCATCATATATGCTGAAAATACTGATTGCTTTTTTTCCTTTGAAAAAAGTTTTATTTTTATCGTGTTGTTAAAATAGCTCATTAAAAGAGCAAATTGAAGAATTATTATATTTTCTTTTTATTTCTCAATTTTTTAACTTTCTTTTTTTTTATTTTGATCGACTGACAGGCTGAAGCCGGCCTAATTTCGATCGCAGTATGATGCACGGTGATTTGTTTGAAAGAAAAGACGAGCTTTGTTTGTTGCTTGGTTAGACACAATCTTCAATTGAACTACGACGTCTTGCTTGTCTTGAGTTGGCTGTGGCTGTTGATAGAGTTTATTTGAATTTCTTACGCAAAATATTTTTTTAAAAAGATAAAGAAATCCTTGAAATCTTCCTGTTAACCAGTTCTGTACAAAGTTTATAAACATTTTGTTCACATTCTGACGATGTGGACCCCCACACATGGCCGTGCAAAAACAGGACGACCAGCACGAACATACATTCAGCAGCTATGTGTGGATACGGGATGTTGTCCTGAATACCTACCTAGGGCGATGAACCATAGGGAGGAGTGGCGAGAGAGGGTCAGGGATATCCGTGCTACCAGTGCGATATGATGATAATGATGATCTATGATATGCAAAATTGAAAATTCTTCTCAAAGGTAAGATATGTAGGAAATTAAAATATGATATAAATGAAGATTTGTGCATAGCTGAGCATATAGTGGGAATGGCAAGAAGTCTCCCGATATATATATATATATATATATATATGTATATGTATATATATGATTTCAGATTTTCTTTTCTGTTTTTGTGGGTCCAAAGAAAAAAAAAGTAATTATTTCAAAGTGAATAGGTCTACAAAAAAATTGTCTTTTTTAGAATTATTTATTTCGTTCTTACTAACTGTATATTTCCAGCTTTAGCATCCATTAGAGAACATAAAAACTTTTTCATTACCACACCTGAAAAATATTAAATAATCCCGTATGATATATATATATATGTATATATATATATATACGCGTAAGGTTTCAAGTGGAATCCAACGGTATGAGAAAAAGATGACAATCCAATATTTTCCAGAAATTTTGTGGAAAGAAATCCAGATATATATATATATATATATATAGAGAGAGAGACAGACAGACAGACAGACAGACAGAAACACAGAGATAGAGTGAGTTGGCTTGGATAATTATTTTCACATTCTATTGCAATTATTTCTTTTTTTAAATCTCACTTTTTGATCTGACGAGAAAAATAGTTATTTGTTTTCATACAGTAATATGGTATTATGTATCTCTATCTAAACTAATGATTTATAGCTAAGCAAATGGTTTTAAATACCTATTCATTCTTTATAACAATTATTTACATGCATACAGTCAATATCTGATAATTCTTATTATTCCATTTTTTGGTGAAAGGTCTTTATTAATTACTAATGGAATGATCCTAATTGTTTCGTTTCTTCTATTTCTTTAACATGTTTCTGATGATTGATTTATTTTAAAGATGAAAATAAATTGTGTTTTAACTGTGTTGCGGTTCATTATATTTGCATAAAACAATGAAGCATGTTTTGAAATTTTTTTTAAAGAATCTAGATGTCTAGTTTTATTTGCCAACGCAGATTTCAGCTAGAATCACACTATTCCTTGCTTTGTAGCAAAATGTAACTCTAAAATATACATAATCCTGTTCTTGGCATATTTTCATACTTGAATTGAAGGTGAATAAATCATATGTCGGAAAAGAATTCAATGAGCATTTCCCTCATCGCTAGTGCTACATAAGAACATGAGATGATATGCATCAAAATCCCCAGTCGCCTATTTTTCCAAGAAAAATAACTTTCCTCTTCCCATAAGCCATTTAAAATAGACATTACACAAGTACCGGCGCCCAGAATCCATCAGTAATAATACGAAACTACATAGAGATAATATTTTGGGTTGAATCAGAAATAATTTTTTTCCTTGAAAATAAATTGTTCTTTGATATTTAAAAATTCTAATGTTTTAAACCCAACCGGATATTACCTGATTAAAAAAAGTGGCTTCATCGCTCACTCTTATTTCATTTTCGATTGAATGCCTATCTTAATCAATGATCTCATGACTCTTAGGTTCTGAGGAACTGAAATGACACCTTTGGTATGTAATAATGTGGGAGTTTAAGAATTAAAAAAACGCTACAGAAACAGTTAAATTGTGTTGTGTTTATGGCGAAAGTGTCATTTCTGACTGTTTTTCTCAGAATCGTTCCAGCTATATGTCATTGAGAGATGAATCCAAACCAGGACGCTCATCAGACTTAAACCAAGATACTATATTAGAATTAGTGGAATAAAACCAGGTCAAAAGTACTTGATAAGAAATACTTGATATCAGCACATCTCAATCCTCAGTCTTTGAAAAGAATAGGAAAAGTGAGTAACTTTTACGTTCGGCTTTCTCATACTCAGATTCCTGATAAGAAAGGTGACATATCCGTAGAGACGAATCTTCCAAGGCAAAGAAATTATATTTTTCTCAAGAATATAGTTAGTGGTGGAGAAAACGGTTATTTTGGGGCCATGTTAAACGCAAAAGAAATGACTGATTAGAATGAGTCTCCACATCCTTCATGGAAGAAAAGTTATACTGTGGTGGATCACCGCGGTTTTATTCATTTTGGGTTTTTAAATCACAGTCAGATACTCAATGAAGAATTTAAATCTCAACAGCTTCAACCTGTGCATGATAATCCTTAAAGAAAACATATTCGTCATCAATGAAACGCTGTGCTTCTTGATAACGCAAGGTCACACTCAGCATGAATCAAGGAGGAAAAATATTGAATTTAGGCTGGTCTTTTCATCCTTTATCCACCATATTGACCAAACCTTGTACCAAGTAATTTCCATCTTTTTCATTCTCTAGAAAATGATTTGAATGACAAAAGTTTTTTCTCAAGATATGTGAAAATGTTCGTGGGAAATTTAATGAGCTCTAAAGCAGCTGAATGTTGAATTTTGTATTTGGAGAATCAGCAAGTTACTTGATAAATGGAAAGCGGTGGTTAAAATACTGGTGAATATATATGTGGTTATTTTTTTTAATTTAAGAATAAATAATATTTCTTAAGAAGAAAATCATTTATGACTCAACCTGATAAATACATGTATAAAGAGAGGGAGAATGAGGAAGAGATTCAAGTACACACACACACACACACACATATATACATACATACATACATACATATGTGTGTGTGTGTGGGTGGGTTGTGTTACTGGGATACTAAAACGAGATGGAGTTTACGTGTATTTTCAGATTATCAAATAACTATGATGGTTGTCGTCATCATTGAGGAATTATCTACGTATGAATGTCAATCAAATTGGAGTTTTTGGTGGGGGGATTGACATCGTGATTTCTGAGGTATTGGTGAATTGAGAACGCGGATAGATCACTAAAATGAAATCCTTTCCAATCTCCTGAGTAAACAAAAGGAAAGAATGAATAATAGCATAGGGAAAAGACGAAGTCTAAAAGAAAAGTTTGTAGGAAAGAGAAATTGAAAAGGTGGAAAAGAACACGAAATGACACAAAGTAGAGACAGTTAGAGTGAAAGAATGAAAAGAAGTAAATGAGCAAATAAGATGTCTCATTACTATGCTTGGAGATCAGTTTTCCTCATCGATTAAGTGTAACGTTTCGCCCACGATTGGAGCATTTTCAAACACAAAGTAAAAACGCAAAGGAAGATGTCGCTTTTCATTTTGGGTTTGGAAATGCTCGGATAGTGGATGAAACGTTATACTTATAATTAAGAAACTTTTAAGTAGCAATTTCTGGTATTCTTGTCGACAACTCTCTCTCTCTCTCCCTCTCTCTCTCTCTCTATTTCTGGGAGAGTTTATATAACGTAGTGGTCAATGTGCTTGGCTGTAACATCGTGGTGAGTTTGAAATTCAATCACACTGTTACGTTCACTTTTGGACTAATGCCCTTGGGAAAGGTAAGAATTTTCTCATCTCTCCAAAATTCGGTTAAAACTATCATTGTTCTGGTTCTATAAAAATGACTTTTGCGTTAACCCATGAAAAATGTTATGCCATTAAACAAAGACACCAAATAACACCAAACCTTCTCTTTTTATCAATCTATGTATATTTCAATATATCTGCCTCTCTGTAGCGGTTAGGACTTACTAGTTACCGTCGTTGGAAATGGACACGGTAACTAGAGTTCAAAACCAGGACGAAGCTGTTTACACTTCATATAGCGCTAATACCCTTGGGATTGTTATGAATCCAACTCCTCTCCATTCAGCTATTGGTAAATAGTAGGGAAGACAGGACACTTTAACCATTGTATGGCAATTGGTCTAGGAGAAGGACAAACTCAGAATTTAAATCTTTTGACTTACTCTTGAAAATTGACCTTGTATCTGATCCTCTTCGATCAGAGGGGCTCGATAAATACATATTGTTACCTACCTCTATCTCTTACACATTAAAACACACAGAGTTGTGTGTGTGTGTGTGTGTGTGTGTGTGTGTGTGTGTGTGTGTGTGTATGAAGCGCATCAGTAAAAAAGATAGAGAAATAGAATCGGTCACCCAATGTCAAATCCTGAAAAAAGCTGTATGCGTTTCACTTTGCATTAAGGCCCTTAGGAAAGGCATGAACCTATCCTTCGCCCTCTCCCAGCAAATATGGATGAATAGTAGAGCAGACTATTTTCCGTAATCCTGAAAGTAAACTATAAAATGCACTCGTATTACTCTGTATAAAAATCTCTTTGTGACGAATCATACCGGTTGTGGAGCGATTGAGTAAATACACATATACACCCTTACACACATACACGCAAGCGTACACATACTCACACATACAAAAACACACAAAAACACACTCACGCACACACGTACATACATACTTACACACACACAAACACACACACACACATATATATATATATATATTCATGCTGAAAGAGATTACGTTCGACACCGTGCCAGTTCATATGTTTTAGATTTTTTATGTTCCATTGAACGCTATCCATTTAAGTGAATAAGTTTCCTAGACTTTCATTTTGTTTTCAAAGAGTAAAAACTAAAAAATGATCTGAATATTTTCTTTTCTATTTTATTTTGGCTTACCCAGTTGAATAATTTTTGAAAAGAAACGATTTCTTCATGTTTTTTTTTTATTAGACACAATTCCTCTTCCTTTCTTTTTTGCTTTTTTTGTTTTCTTTTTAACTGATGATAAATTTGTTTTTTGGGGGGTTTTGTGGCTTGTTTGTTTTTATTTTTCTGCTGTTTTTTTTTTAATGTCAATTTTTTCGTCCTTATTTTATCAAATTGATGAACGCCTTGAAGCTATCCATTTAAATCGTTGTCAATGTCTTTGATTATTCTTCCGTCGCCTGGGTAAACATGTTCGTTTTCTTTGATTTCAGTTTTCTGTGTAAAAGAGACTAAGGCTGATAACGCAGATAATTCAGCTCTGAATGAAATTATAAGAATTTAAATGTGATTTCTGATATATAATCTCACTGCTTTTTATACAGGGTGCCGAAGCAAAATGTCGAATAATTTTTAATACCCTTTTTATTTTTTCAGTCTGAGTTGTCCAATTTTTGAGAAAAAAAATGTAATGAATGTAAATTTTCGTGAATAGCTCTATTATTCAAGAACTTTTTAAAATTAAAAGTTAACCCAATATGAGTAAGCAAGAAAAAATGGAAAAATAATCTATGATTTGCTTAACGCCGAAGTCAAGGCAAAATTTCTTTGTCCACTGTATACAAATGAAAGGCTTCTTTTTTCTTTTTTTTTTTTTTTACTGAAAAAGAGCTTTTTAAGGAAAAGCGAGAGTGAGGAATTGAACAAAAAGCGAAAAGAAGGTTGGGTTTTTTTTTTTTTTGTAAACTTTTAACTGCTCTTGCTATAACGATTAAGAAGGAATCCACCGATTAGAAAGTGCGCTAATGAATTGAAAGTCCACGAGAAAACTATGAGGGCAGTAATTAAACAAGCTTTAATCCCTGACCTTATCCCCCTTGATTACGCTATATGAGCCGTTTTAGAACACAAAACATGCAACTTCTCATCCAAATATTGATTTGCTAAAGATTGCTATTGAGGAGGAATGGAATAAAATGTCTGCAGAATTGATATTGAAGGCATGCAAATCGCTTCGAAGTCGTGTTGATACAATAATTGGAAAAAATGGTGGCCGCAGAGAGTAAATTTACTCTTTTGTGTCTATTCTCTTATTTTGTCGTTTATTTTTGCTAATTAAAATAAATCTTTTTTCATGATAGAGTCGTATATTATTGTACTAGAATATTCTTAATCTTGCTTCCGCACCCTGTAATTAATCGCCATGTTAAAGTGTGTATCTCTAGCCTCATCTATATGTATATTTTACAAGTCTATGAATATAATATAAAGGTTAGTGTCTCTATTTGATTTAACCGTCGTTCCACACTGACAATTCTTTTTGGTATATTGCATATTTATCGTTCTAGTAAATAAAACTGATGACCTGAGAGGAAATCCTGGACAATACTATTTGTAGTTCACTTTTCCTAAGGGAAACGTATGAGTCAAATACTTCTCCTCTCATTTGGGTAAATGATAGGACAGATTGGTCCGTTAACCTTGGTGAGACAACCAGTTTAGTAAAAAAAAATTGGATTTCGAACCAGTTGTCCTTCAATTAAAATTTGACCTTCAGTTACATCCTTTCCAAAGTAGAGGGTTACATAAAAACTCAATCATCTTAATAGAAAAAGTCTTTATTAATCGTGATTTTTACCTTGCGTAACGATCCAATGCTTTTGAATTTATTACTGCTTAGGAGAGGCTTCTGAATAACAAAATGCAATTCATAATTCATCTCATTTTCAAGTTAGTAGGAACCATAATTTTTCTCCTGCACTTATGAGAAGTGTCTCAAAAGTGACAGAACTTGCGTCACAAACAATTAATTTCAATTTTAAACAAGGTACACGATCTCCCCTTAAACGTAACTCTCGCATCGAATCTAATCTGATGGGAGGATTCTTCTGGGATTCTCCTCAACTTCATCGTTAAGGTTTTCTCGATGGCTTAAGCCCCATCAAAACGGGTCAACTTGATGATCCCCATGAACTTGGAGAGAAGAAAAATATTACACTGAGCATGTCTGGAGAATAGGGAGCTTATTCAAAATCAGTCTTCTTAATTTTCAGACATGCCCAAATCTTTACTAAATATCTTCCAAATCCTGTCCTTTTTCATGTTTTGTTGACGTGAGATCATTTGAATAGACGATCGCTACTCACCACTCCCCCGAACCCGCTCGACGTTGATCTTAGTTCTGCTTGTTTAAATCTTCCCGCTCTCTGAACCTTTTGTGCCACCCAAAAACACGTGTGCGTGACATGGTCTAATTTCCATAGACTTACTGAAGTATTTCAAATCTTTGTGACGGTGTTTCCTCCAACCGGACCAAAATTTTCATGATTATAGCTTTCTCAGTGCTCATCGCTGAACGTCATGAAAATGGAGAGGTGTATAAAAAAGCATGCGAGAAAATGCAATGGTTATAGAAAGCGAAAATTTCAGTAATATATTATCAAGATATCATGTTAGATGATCAAACAGTCTACCTATCCCTTTTTTGCTCATAGAATATACAGTACATCAGGCCCCATTATTTTTCACACAGACATCGTGAGTAACAATCGTGCTAGTCGAGAAACTTAAGGAGGCAAAAAATTAAAACATTCTTAGAGACAAAAGAAAAAGCTAAGTCAATAATGATTTATAGTATTGTGTTTGTTTCGTTGTGAATTATTTTTGGTGAATACTAATGCTGCCTATTTACTCCTGGATTAAGGAATCAAAATATTCAGATAAATAAAGATAAAAGACTTGCAAAATGATAACCAACATTGAATACCACTACTACCTCTACTACTACTACTACTACTTACTTTATTTTTGTTGCGTTTATCACGTGATTTCTGTAGACTGGAATCTTTTGCGAGCAAAAGTTTGTGATCTAAGCTACAAAAAAACTAGGAAAGTGGTTCGTAGGAATAGCAGTTTCTTTCAAAGCTTCGTTCAATCAAAAATGCTTAACTGTTACTCCGAACAATAATATCCAAAATTGCAGCTTACGAAAATTCTCCTTTTTATGAATTTTAATACGTCTGTGTGTGATGTAAGACATCGCCTGTCGTAAACATTTCTATGGCAACGGAAGGAACTAAGTCTGGACAAAGATATACTTCAATATACTCAGTGGTATAGAAATACATTTAATATAGATAGTTTCTTATTTCTTTTACGAGTTTATACGCAAAGAAAAACTTTTATCTAAATGTATGAGAGAATAGTTGATTAGTTTCAACGGCATATCAACCTGTCCAGGGGTATTCTTTCCCCATAGGTTCGAGAATTGTGTTGATTATTCGCTCATGTCTACATTTTTTGTTTCTATAGATTTTTTTATTATGTATACAGCCCTATCAAATTGAAATGATTTTAATTATATCTAATAGAGCCATATATGGGACCCTCACTGGTACAACCAACCAGATTGAAAGCGGGATGGTGATTAATGGCAAGGAAAGCGTATTCTACAGAACTCTAGAACTGGAGTTTCATCACTAGATGCCGTTTAGTGTCATACTAGGTCGGAAAAGTTTGTTTTTTTTTTGTTTTTTTTTTGGAGCGGGACTTAAGCTTACGGCCTGTGTTACACTCGACATACACTAGGACCCACAGAAAGAGTGATTCTAAAAATTATAATTTTCTGATTGAGAATCGTGAATATGGGATTATTACAATAAAGATAATAGTTGATTGGTTGGTTGGTTTTGTTTAACGGCATTATTCCAAATCTTCTTTATGTATATGAATTAAATATATATTTGTAAACGAATAGTTTTTAGGTAACGATTTTTTTAAACGAGCAAAATCTTATTAACTTACTCATAATTTAATGGTTCTAAAGTAAGTACAGTTGGCGACTGTAGTCGAGGGCCATCCGAAGGCTGCCTTTTCAATAGCTACTACACTGATGGGTAAGTGAGGGCGCTACTCCTTCCTCCAGATTGTTCCACTTTACCCTTGATATGTACCTTATAATGCTTAGTGTTAAGCAAGTAGATATCAAGTACCATTTTTTAAGTCTTTGGCAGGATGCGACCTGGGACAGAACCCTGGTCTCCCGGGACATATGCGAAATCTACCCACTATGTTAATGAACCGGTAAATGGCTCTAAATAAACTACATGATTGAATAGTTTTATTTGACCCATAGATGGGACGCTAACTGGTACTACCGATATGCATTAGAGTGAACCATGGACAATCACGAGATACTCTTCGTTCCCCAAAACTCCAGTACTGGTAGTTTACTATTTGATGGTTTCGAGTGATATCTAGGACACTCGTTGAGAGGTATCTTACTCTTTTCCAGAGATGCAGTCAGCATATTCTACAGCATCAGCCGTCTGGGCTAATCAAAATTCTAATTTCCACTTGCATATTCAGAACAACTGATGTTTTCTTTTATACTCATTCTCATTTTCTTAATCAACTGATTGACGATGAATGCTTCGTCCTAAAACTTTCTTCCCTGCAAATTAATTTAACACTCGATCCGTGTACATTTTGGGTTTCCTTTAAATGTTGTTAAACAGATCTATTTGACCCATAAATGGGACCCTAACAGGTATCACAATTCTAGGTCAGAGTGAACCTGGGAGTCATGGCTTTGAACTAGTATTCCACATTCCCCAGATCTCTAGAAGTGGCTCTCTTGTTTAATGGCATGTCAGCATTTGAGAGTTATATTAGGCCAAAGCCATCCTTGTATATGGATAGCAGTGGTACAATTTAATCATAAACAGAGAGATAAATGTGTCGATACTTTTCCCATGAACGTTAGATCGAAAGTGTCCAAAATTGGAACTCACCATGAAATGCAGTTTAGTGTAATACCCAATACACCCTTTTTTTGCAGGGTTCTAACTTCTCAGCCAAAGATACAGTTGATTATATCGATGCTTTTATATGGAAAAAGTTGCCTTATTCAATCATCATTTTTTTAGTTTTCTCAATTATTTTAAGAATTTTGATGGTTAAATGATGATAGTGAGTTAAAATGCAGACCCCAAATGTATAATTCAGAGGTAAATTGAACAGGAAATTGCATTATTCTCTATTTATAGTCAAAAAGTATAGAATTATAATAATAATCTCGCTATGAAGTATCGTTTTTTGTTGTTTTTTTTTTTCTGGTGGAACATTTTATTTAGTATCAGAATTCAAGATATTAGTAATATATATATTAGTTATATGTAGAAGTTTGATTAAGTAGATTCATTATATGTTGTTCGTTGGTGCCTGAGGTTGAAGTTAGAAAATCGAATTTTATATTTTGGCATTCGAAAAACTCCTGGAGAAAGTAATTCTTTATTATTGATATTCTGTAAAAATTAATTTATCAAAAATAAATAAATAAACATGCCTCTATATTTCAAGCAATTTTACTCGACAAACAGATAAGCTATTTTCAAAAACATAAATAACGTGACACTTTTAATACAAAAGAAAATACAAAAAAAAACATTCTACGCCTTTATTGTAAGAATTGAAATAAACGCACTCAATTTCCTTACTATTAAAGTTTGATTAGTTTTTATTTCGTAAATTTTTGTTTTGTTTTTATCATTATAAGATGAAATAATGCCTGAAGGCATAGAAGAAAATTGTCATACTCCATCAACTTCAATTCTAATATGAAATAAACAAAATTGAAAAAACATCTGTAACGAAAAATAAAATTGCAGAAAGATATATTTGCATTTACCTAACTTCTCCGTGCGATCAAGATGTGACACAAGATCAGTATTTTAAACTAGATTTGAATTCAGTGTTTTCGTTCTTCTAAATCGGTTGCCATACCAATGTTAAAGAGCCAAGTCTGCCCTACTATTTAAACATATCTGGATTCTGAGATGTTTTATGCATACCTTTTCTTAAGAGTATTAGCATTATTTGAGATGCTAACAGACTCGTCCAGGATTTGAATTTGAGTCGCTGTGTTCATTTCCAAAGACGATAACCAATAGACCATGGGTGCATTTGAAAAAGATGCATAAGAAGTGTGCATATTTTAGGTTAAATGCATATTCATATTTTTGCTAAGAAAGTTCCAATGTAGAAGAGTTTAGAAATACTCATAACCTATAATATTACTTTTAATTCGAATTAGCATAGTGGTTAGAGTGCTCGTTAATAGTCCCGGAGATCGATGATCAATCCATGGTCGAATCATATCAAAGACTCAAAAAATTGTACTTGATATCTCCTTGCTTAAAACTCAATATTAAAATGTAAAGATCAAGGGTAAGTGAAGAGATTCTGGGAAAGGTGTAGAGCCCTAGTGACACCTTGTTGTTATCGCTATTTCTAAGGGTCTCCCTCGACTACCGCTGGCTAACTTACTTATTATATATATATTTGTTTCTGTATTTCGATACGTATATACAGTGGCAGCCATAATGTTCAGAGCGGAACAGTTTCGTCAGAAAACGTTGGTATAACTTTTTATCAAAGTTGTTTTAGATTCTATAATTTTCCCCGACAATAAATACAATATTAATTTTTATTCTGATCATTTTGGCCGCCCTGAGTTTTGCAGTAAATCACAAAATCCTTCAATACTGATTTACTATCATCTCAAAAAAACACCGGAATTTTACAGAATAACAATTCATATCGTATTTATTGTCTGTGAAAATTATAGAATCTAAAACAACTTAGATAAAAAGTTGTACCGACTTTTTCTGACGAAACTATGCCGTTCTGAACATTATAGCCGCCACTGTATATTTATATAAGTGTGTGTGTGTGAGGCAACACTGCCTAGTATATATCAGTTTCTCGGCCATGCAATCAGTCTCGATAATTGCATCGTGTGAAGTACTGATATTTGTCAAAAACCTTTTAGATTGTCTCTGCACCATTCTAACTCGTATAATATTCTTTCTTTCAATGAGACTGAGCATGTTTATTTATAGATATACCATACTCCATTATCAATATATATATATATATATATATATATATATATATATATATATATATATATATAATCAAATCATCTGTCTTTGTTATCCATCACTCCTTGAAGCCTCTCTAGACTGCATACAGTGTTCGTTTAAGGCTGACGTTTATGTGTCTTTGCTTGTCTTCAAACACTGGCATATAATGATTAATATCAATAATATAGTTTCCTTCCTTTTTATGATTATGGAGTGCTCAGTATCGGTTACAGTGTCTAGCCACTCTGAAGAGTTGTGATACAACGAAACAGTCTGTCTGTGGATGAGAATATATATATAAGTAAGTTAGGATAATCGAGATACATTGTCAACTACTTAGCCTGATAATCGCGTTGCCGAGAAATTGGATGCCATTCAGCGTTGTTGACTATCGATATCAAAAATGTCACCACCTGTCAGCCAAAATGAGCACATCAGCAGAATTTACCATTTCAGCTGTGCTCACCATTGTGGACTTGCCGGGCCATCCTTCATCTTCGGTCTTTAGATATTTTTGCCTATTTGTAAACATTGAAAATCTAATGACAAAATTATTTTCAGACCAAGAGCAGTCAGTTGGATTTGTCACAATTTTGAAGAGAGTTAAAAGAAATATTTTTCTGCGATAAGGATGGAATTGTGGACTGGTATATTGTCCTGGTGGAAATGCCACTGACCCGATTTGAAGAGTACTGTCCTCTTCCGACGGAATCTCTTCCCTAACTCCCTTAAAACCTCAACATAGCAACCCTAAACCTTTTGCCAATGAACTCTGGTCTATTGGCTTCTTAATCGTCCCACACATCTCATCATCCCTCACAAATTTCCTGCCTTCCTTTAGTTTCTTATGCCACACAAAGATTGATGCCCGATTCATGCAAGATGGTCGAAAAGCAGTCTGAAGCTTTCCGTACGTTTCTGTGGCATATTTTTCGAGTTTAAAACAGAATTTTATTGCATGTCGTTCTTCTAAAGTGTCCTTACATCCAGTTTACATTTTTGAAATTCACCAGTTGTGACAACCAGGCTTTAGTAGGGTGTATTCCAATTACTTCTTTAGTTGTTCATTTGGACCTGAAATCGTGAAAATTGGTCTATCATCACATAACATGAATAGCAATAACATACTGATTTTTTAAGTGTCTACCACGATTTTAAATGCCTGTACAAAAAAGTCTGGAAACTTGTTGAAGGCACCACTTATATATATATATATATATATATATATATATATATATATATATATATATATATATTGTAATCTACAAGTCTTCAAAGTGGGTAGAAACGCAGGAAGCTTCAAGCAGGGATCGAATGCCGCCTTAAGTTATGCTGAACAACGCATTTAACCGCGCAGGCATTTCGATGACATAAATTTTAGGAATTATAACACATACGTAATGGCTATATATATATATATTCCATAAACACACACACACACACACGTATATACACATATATATATATATATATCACAGACATAAATACATATCAATTTACTCACAGAAACACTCTTACACGCATACATACACACACACATACAGGTTGGTACGATACAATTGTCGCCCAAGAAAAGACATGATTCCATTTCCGTTTAATGAAAACCGATTTTCTTTCCTTTTTTTTTTTTTTTTTTTTTTTTTGCAGACCATCTACTAGTTGGCCAGTTGTGTGCAGATCCCAAGAGCGATAGGAACCTTTTATCATGTCTAAAAGTGACAGAATGTTCAACGATCGAGATCGGAGATGCGCCGCTGTACAACTTATGCTCTCTATCGATCCAAGTTATGACAACAGGACCATTGCCAGCACCCTCAAAATGCAAATCCGTGGATTGCCATAAATAACAGGGTGATGAAAACAAAGTTCCCAGCTACGGTTATGGTCTTTGGAGTGGTTTCAAGTGAGGGTCACATAATGCCACCTCACATCTTCGAAGTCGGCTTGAAAGCCAACACCAAAGTTTACCCTTTTGTGCTGAAGAGCGTGGTGATCCTCTGGTGCAATCAGGTGGCCGGTGGCAAACCCTGGATGTGGCAGCAGGACTCGGCGTCGGCCCACAAGTCCAAAGAGACCCAGGCTTAGCTTCAGAAGGAGTGCTACGACTTTGTACCCTTCTCTCACTGGCCCCCCTCCACCCCCGAACTGATACCACTGGACTACTTTGTTTGGTCATACGTTGAGAACATCACCAACATGACCTCCCACAACACCAAAGCCAGCCTGATCGCTGCCATCCGCCGAGTATTCGCCGAGCTCCTGCCGCTGCTCGTGGAAAAGGCATGCTCCCAGTTCCGGATCTGTATCGAGGTGGTGATTGAGGCTGAAGGTTGCTACATTGACTAGATGTCAGCTCTACTACATAATCAAGTTACCTGAATTGATATTTTCAATATATGTTTTAAAACAAAGCTGTAATGTTGTTTTCTTTTGGACGACAATTTTATCGTTCCACCCTGTATATATATGCATATTCAACACACACATACATATGTATATATAAACAAACTTCTAAACACACACACACACACATACACACACACTAATAAATATATGTTCATTTATCCATTCGTCTCTCTATGTGTGTTTGTATCAATGAAGGCTTGCTTCCATTCTCTCTCTCTCTCTCTCTCTCTCTCTCTCTCTCTCTCTCTCTCTCTCTGAATATTTTTGCTCATAGTGTATAAATGAATATCCGCTCTCTCTTCTTTCCCTCATTTTTATCCATTTCTTCCTCTCTTTCTGTCTCTCAATAGAGATAAACTCATGTGCTATTTAGTGTTTATGCGCGCGTGCGTCTCTCTCTCTTTGTATCTCTCTCTCTCTCTCTCTCTCTCTCTCTCTCTCTCTCTTTGTCTCTCTGTCTCTGTCTGTCTGTCTCTTTGAATTTGTTCGAAAGTTACTCTATGAGCATGCATGTGATTTTGAAACGAGTGTGTTCGTGCATGTGCGTGGGTGTGAATATTTCGATATGCATTGTGAGAAAGAAATCAAAGTGCGTTGAACAATCGTATATATTCACGTATTGTTAATTTTTATCTTGAGAAATAAAGAAAAAAAACTTCTCTCTGTTGTCCAGTCCAAATAGCTTCCCATTAAGTTGCAATCGATTTATGCCCTATATGAAATGCACAACAGATCTGTAGAAAGGCAATATGAATAATTATTGGTAATTCAATATACAATGTCATGTTTGATAGCCAATGACCGATATATTCTCTATTTCTCGACCATTTGTGTTGCGACTGCCAGTATGACAGTTATTACAAGTATATTACATTAGGTAATGTTGTCCACAATTTCTCTCAAACTTATTCATTTTATCTTCTTTAGAATAACAAAAAATACACAAAGATAAAGATCCTATGTTTTCTGGTGATATTGACTGTATGTAACTTATTGAATAGTTTCTTTTTCATACAACTAAGTATCTTTAAGAAGAGGAAGACTAAAGAATTGAAGCAACATAATAGAACTGATGAATATTCGAACCAACGGCTGTATTTAAGCGTCAGAATATAATTTAAGCTTGTGTTGTCTTTAATTGTTGTACTGCGGTGATCATAATACTTGGCTGCGTGATCAAAATCAAAAAATTATCCCAGAGAACTCACCTTGTAAGTGTGAGAGGCGGTTAAACATGTGAAAAAAATCAGTCAGGAATGGAGAGAACGATAAGAAACGACGTAATTTTTGGAGAGAAGATTCATCAAAATATATCTCTTTTTCAGCAAAATTAAAAATAGATACCTCTTGCGTCCTTTTTTTTATTTATTTTTTTTATTTGTAGAGACCTATCCATGATTCTTGTTTGTTTCTTTGGGTTTTATGGCATATCAAACATTGTAGGTTATTTAAATCCGAATCCAGGTTTTGTATATATTAAACCTT
Organism: Sepioteuthis lessoniana; assembly: GCA_963585895.1. NCBI lineage: Eukaryota > Metazoa > Mollusca > Cephalopoda > Myopsida > Loliginidae > Sepioteuthis > Sepioteuthis lessoniana. Next base: position 34,217,532 of record OY757904.1, on the reverse strand, counting down.
ATATTTCTAAACGAATAATTTAGATTTGGTTTGGTTTTGTTTGGTTTTATGAAACATCATTAGTTGTAAGTTATTAATGCCAAATCCATGTTATATATAAAATACTGTTTGAATGACAAAAGACAGATCTATTTCAAACAATTCAATTTATAATAAGTACACAGTTTAGTGGGCCCAATCAGACGTTACCACGCCGCGCCTGAGTGGATCTGGGAGCGATGGCAATGAAGGCGTAGTCCGCATTCATCAAAGCTTAAGCATTACTGAAATCTAATCATCAGTTTGTTTAGTGCAATACCCAGGACACTTGTTGGTTGGGTCTTAACCCTCTGTAGAGAAGCAGTTGCTGTATTCTACAGGAAACCTGTCCATGGGGAGTGTTTTAACCTCGGCAATAAAGTTAGTAGGATTTTTCTCTAACCAGGGACTAAATTTTCCTTTCCTGACATGTACGACCTTGTCTTGTTAGTGTCTTTTCTTTTTGTCTTTGTCACTTAGTCTTCGCCATCTATCTTGGAGCTATTTGCAGCACTACATATAAATATGTTTAAAAGCAAAAGTATATGGATTTGTCTATAATTTCTCTTTCTTTTATGTCTCAATATGGTCCTGCAAATATTATTTAAATTGAATACACCAGTCAATAATGACGTTTGAATTTTATATCAAATATCTTTTTTATAATCCAAATTAAAAAGATTTCAGAATCTTCCAAGAATAAATCGATAAATGAAAAGTATCTCGTGTATAAGTGTTATTAAAAAAAACAGAACTTTCATGTAGCAAACATAGAATTATCTGAAAAATCAAATTGTCTTTGTCGTTAATAAATAGAGACTCTCATTTTCCCTCTCTTTCTCTCTCTTCTTTGCTTCTTTTAATGTAGATTCAAAAGACATATAGCCAAGCAGACGAACTCAAAAACTGAAGAAACCGTTCCGTTGTGATGTCTGTCTGCTTTCCCGACTTGTCTGCTTTCTTTTCCTTTTTCTTTCGATGTGGAGCCACAAATCATATGATTCTTTCTTTCTTTCTTTCTTTCTTTCTTTTTCACTTTAAATTTTTTTTCTTTAAAGATTACGAGAAAAAACGTCAGAGATCTCACCTTCCGTAGTTTCTTTCTTTCTTTCTTTCTTTTATTGGTTCTTTCTTTTTCCCTCTAATTTTTTCTTTCTTTAAACATTTGAACAAAAACAGCAGAGATCTGACCTTCCGTTCTTTATTTCTTTCTTTCTTTCTTTCTTTTTTTTATCATGTCTACTTGCTGTTACGACTGTTGATTTGATGGCTGATCTGGGGGTTTTTTCTCTTTAGATGTGACAAGCTACAAATCCTGATTCGATCTTCTTTCTTTCTTTTTCGCTTTATTATTTTCTTTCTTTAAAGATTACAACAAAAAACGTCAGATATCTCACTGTCTGTTCTTTCTTTTTTTCTTTCTTTCTTTCTTTCTTTCTTTTTTCTCATATCATTTGTATAAACACAAAGATGCAAACACACTATGTTGTTTTATATTATAAGGTGATTACTATTTTATTCATTTGAGAGTTCTTCCCATCAGCGTTAGTAAAGTGTTTCCCACGGGAGTCTGAGTGATAGCAAGTGCCCCCAAGCCTCTAGGACTCTCCTTAGTATTCAGACTGACCTTACCAATGCTGTATTTGGTTGGTTTCCACTCGTTCCCTTATTTTCAAATCCTCCAGTCCCTTTACCAGTCCTTTGTAGACTGTACTGAGAACGCCAATTACAATTGATATCAATGTCATCTTCATTTTCCATAGTTTTTTGGGGTTTTTTGGTAACGTCGAGAAACTTATTTCTCTTTTCGCTTTCCTTCGGTTTTACTTTGTAGTCAACCGGAACGGTTGAGTCCACTATCGCTGGGTTCTCTTCTTTTTTTTTTTCTTTGACTGTTCCTATGTCTGGTCGTCTGGCTGAGATAATGTAATCTATTTGTATCTAAAAATCCTAAAGAATTTTGTGTGGTTAATTTTTCTAGGACGGATTACGGGTTGTTCATATATCATTTGTTTGCATGGTCAAATCTAAACTTCTTGCACAGTTCCCACTGGATCACCTTTCCCACCGAGTTGTGTCTTGTCTTGTTGCCTTTTTGTGCTAATTTGATGCATTCATTTATCATGTAATTGATTCTTTCGTCTCTATCCCCACACGATTTACATCTGCTATTTTGTTGGGTGTTGTCTATTTTTGCTTTGACTGAGGCCTTATGGCGTTGTTTTGATCTGTTATCAGAAGAGATTAAGTTTCTCTCTTAAAGTTTTCCTTTCTAAGCCATGTCCAGTTTTTTTTCGCGTTAGGATTTCGCTTATTTGACGCTTGAAATGTCCATAGAGTTGTTTCTCTTCCCATTTTTGTTTCCTTTTTATTTTTTCCGTTGATGCTTGTGTTGTCTTTATTGTTTCTGGTCATTGTAATCAGTCGTCCTCCGCGCTTTTTATGCAATCGTCTAGTCGATGTATCGATGCATTAACGCTATCTTTAATGCTGGTGTGTCTACTTCCTCTTCCTTTTCCTTTCGCATTCAGTCTATTGGCTAAATGAGTAGAGTGTTCGCCAATGGTCTTGAAAACCAGGTTTCAATCCCTGGTTGAGTCATACCAAAGACTCAAAAATGGTACTTGAATCCACTTTGCTTAGCACTCAGCATTTTAACGTAAGAACCAAGGTTTAATTAGAGCCATCCAGGGAATGGAGAAGTGCCCTCCCCTACACCTCGGTGTAGTAGTTATTGAGAAGAGAGCCTTCAGGTCACCCTCGATTAAGGTCGCCAACTTGACTTAATTTACATCATTTCTGGGATGTAAAACCATATGCATCAACATGACTTTTTTTTCTTCTTGTCCATTTGTTGAAGTTCTTCTTTCGTCCACTTTATGAATAGTCCTGAGTATCTTTCGAGGGGGACAGCTCAGGTGTTTATCCCTTTGATATGATTTCTGCTCTGTGGTTTGGTTTCGAGTAGTTTTCTGGATCTCCTGAGATATTATTATTATTATTAGTAGTAGTAGTAGTAGTAGTTACTTGAAATCATATAATTACTTGAAAATATTTTGTTTGGTATTTAATGATAAATATTGACTAACCAACCAACCAACCAACCAACCAAACACCTAAAAGTTAATTTTTAAATTGAAATCACCCTTTTATTTCATCAGCTTTACGCTCTTTCAATTTTATTTGAAATTTATACGTAATGTATTCTCTAACGTTTTCCATAGTTGTAAGATAAACTCATCCTTGATTTTACTTAAACATTTGTTCCACAAATTTACCACATGAACAGACTAGTTCATTCATCCGACAAGATATTTTACAGAACAACTTAAGACTATTTGCTGGAGTAGAGCACACATAATAATAGGTGGAGTAATGAAAACAATACATTTCAGTATTTCAGACAATATTTTTCTTTTTTTTCAATTCGCATTCGATGCTGACTTTATATGTTTTTTTATTCGTCATCAATCATAATCGAGCTATATTTTTCATCTGAAAAAAAGAATTACAAATATGTTTATTTTTCATTTTTAATTTTTATGAAAAAAAGAACCCAAAAGAAATGGACGTGAATTCATCAACAATATATTCTATTCACAATCCAAAAATTGGTAAAATGACTTATGTAAGCTCACAAAATAAGCTTCAGATTGACTGTGTATGTTAGTAGGAGTTATTAGTAATGTCTTTGAAAACAATCTTCATGCACCCACAAGAGTCATAATTCTTTTAATGGGCATCAGAAACTACAGATTCTGTTAACAGTTTGGAAATCTTATTGACATTCAGTTCTCCTTAAAATTTTGTTAAAATTGCATCTTCTTTCTTCTTCTTCACTGTGCTGTTTCAAAATAATATATTTGAATATTTATTCTCGCTGACGTACTAAGTGAACAGAAAATTTATCATATGTTGATAAAATCTATTTATAAACTTTAAATGAAGGATTGTAAACCATTGATATTATTGATTTTGACTAGTGTTATCTTAAAATCAGTTGATATTATTAGCTCTTTGTTGCCACTGATTTGGGTAGGGATTTCTTCAATTGCTTGGAAAAAACATGACAGTGACAATATTAAACGATAAGAGTTCAATAAGATTTGGGCTCTTTTATCCTGAAGACACATGGTTATCAATAACATTCTCTTCAACCCTAAGCTACTTAATCGGCCGAAAAGTTATGAGAATAATGAGGGCAATAGTCCGAATAAGTAATAACAATAATCTTCTGAAATGTAATTAAATAAATAAATAAATAAATAAGGTGACACCTCAACACGGCCACGCTGAGGCTCTTGTTATTAAAGATGACTATGAAAAACTGGAGGTCCGAAATACTTGTACGCATACGCAGAAGCGAGGGGTAGCGGATATCTCTCCTGCCAACACCAGGCGGAAGTGAGGAGATAACTCGTGTTTTTTGGGAAGTTTACGGCAAGAAGTGAGAAGATAAGACAACAGTAGAACACAAGCCACAAAAATGTAAGGAGTAAAAGTTTATGAGCCCCAAGTTGGAGGTGCGCTCCAAAGGGGGACGTTAGACCATGTGGAAAAGCATGTTAGAATCAGGAAAAAATATAAGATCTGTGTCTGCTCGTCTTCTTCTCACTAGGATATATTGCTTATAATTGTCTACTTGATGCAGTTGTCTTATGTTTCGATAATCCCTTTCTCTCTCCCGACGTCTACATCATGCCTAGTAGTAAATATACCATTGTGCATTTTAACTGAGTTTTTTCGTTAGTTTTCTTATGACCACAGTAGGGTAAACCCTCCTTAGTACTGCAATGGTACAAATGCCTTTTTGATGGCGTGTCCAACTAAGCAAATTGCGTTCATTGTACATTGAAATTTATATTTTTCGTTCCGTTGCTTCCAAAATAGCAAACAGTTATATAAATATTTAGATGGATTTTACCGCATATCAATCCCTGTAGGTTATTTAATGCTAAATCCTCTTTATACATATATGATTTTTAATGCATATTTTTCAAAACAATCCAAAGCTCATTTTTGCATAGAGTAATATGAGTATACAAATCATTTGTACGTCTATAAGTTGTTCGTAGTTTTCTTTCTAAATGAGTCAAAGTTAATTTGCTTGCACACAAGTATTACTGGAGGTGCCCGTGGTGTAATGGTTATCGTCGAGAGATATGGACACAGCTACACGAGTTCAAATCCTGGATCTGACTGATTGCATTTCACATAGCACTAATACCCTTTGGAAAGGTATGAGTCCAATTATTCTCCCAACAGCTATGGGTAAATAGTAGGGCAGACTAGGTTTTTCAGCTTTGGTGAGGCAACTAGTCTAGGAGAAGGAAAACTCTGAATTCAAACCTGTTAAATTCCGCTTAAAAATTGACTTTGTGTCATATCCTGCCCGAGCGGAGGGGTTGGTAAATAGGACTGGTGTCTGCACACAGTTAAATGGTTCCAGATGTTCTACCACGAATAGTTATATTCAGTATGAATCATCTGTTTGCACTCACTTAGTTTCTAAATTTGCCATAAAAAATAAAAAGTTTTATTTACACACAGTTAAATGGTTTCAAGAATCGCTATGTAACACTAATAAATAAATGTAAGCATACATATAGTGAGTTCACGCTAGTGCTAATCTGCACTGATAATTCTATTCAAAAGTACTGGTTCATTAGCCCACAGCTGAATTGTTATAAGTATTGCAATATATGATTAACAATTTGATTAGACTTCAGTCATTTCTTTAGATGTAGGTAAATGGTCAAAGAGTTCTATTTCTATAAAGTCATTTGTAAAAAGTCATTTATTTGTAAACATTTTAAAATGTTAAACAATTTTATTTCCCCCATAGACAGGTCTCTACTAGATGCTACCATTCCGAGCCAGAGTGGACCTGAGAGCAATAGTTTTGAAGTAGTACTCTGTATCCCCCAAATCTCAAAGCCTGGAGCCTCATGATCAAATTATTTAATGTCATACCAGGACATTCGAGGAGGAGTATTCTTACTTCTCTGCAGAGATGCAGCTGGTGTATTATAAAGCCCCAGTCGATTGGCTCATACATTATGTATTTCTATGTAATACACATAATTTGCCCACAGGTGTGTGGTTGCAAGTATTGCTATCTAATACTAATATTTATATGGCTTCAAGTAATCATCTGTATTTGATTTGTTTGAAGAATTATATTGTTTTAAGTTAGCACAAATAATAATTAGTAAACCATTATCCTGTCGAATACGAATAACTTTAAAACTGACACATTTTACCCATAAATGAGAGAGCCCAGTCGGCCGGTGTTGTAGAATACACCGATCCCTGATAAGAGGTAAGCACCACCCCAACGAGTATCCTAAATATGACATTAAAGAATCTCTTTGATGAGGCTCCAGTAATGCGGGAGCTTTGTTGAATGGGGAGTATCCATTCATGCCATTGCTCCCAAGTCCACTCAGGCCGAAAGAAATAGCATCTGAGAGGGTCCTATCTATTGGTCAAATACAACTTTTTGAAATTCTGAGGGCAATGAAATGACTCATGTTAAATTGAATTGTTTGAAATAGAACTATATGATCGTTTAACTGTGTAAACAAATGATTGGTATTTAATTGAATTTTTAGTGATACATATCAGTACTTGGAACCATTTTACTTTAACGTATGCAAAGTCAAATCGTTAGATACTCTAAATATGTGTATCTAAAAATGTGTTTGCAAATCATATATTTAATATATATGTAAAAATATGATTTGGCATTAAATAACCAACAAGTTTTGGTATGCCATAAAACAAAAGAAAATTATCAATGAGACCTTAAAAAGTAATATGACTTCTGATCAGAATGGACTTAGGAGTGATGACAATAAAAAGACATTAGACATTCTTCATAGCTACAGAACTGGAACCTTACCTTCAGATGTAGTTTAATATTACACCAAGGACACCTCATTTTTGTGGTAAGTCATACCTATGCACAAGGGATATAGTAAATATTTCCAGAGTCTCACCGAGAGGGTGAGAGAAAATCAGATCCCAGAAGTGCTTCTCTAAAGGACTACCGATGGATTTTGCTACAGCTGTCACTTACATGGGAAATATCCCTCGATAGATCGATCTAGTATCGTTTTCTGTGAGCTGATGAAAAAACTTATATAAGTTGTCGGTGAAAAAGACATCAACTAACTAATTAGTATATGTATCAACCAACCCTTCTGCGCGAGCAAAATGTTACACAAGGTCAATTTTTAAGTGGATTTGTATAGACCTTAAACAATGTTCAAATGTGTAGATTGTCTAATCAGACATTAAACTCCCGAGATAACCTACTTACATAATTGATAATCCGGTTTGAAATTGAAATAGCAGATTATCACTATAATTGGTATTCCCTAACAATTCACTTTAAAACTGTCTCGTTGATTGCATTACTGTCACTAACAAGACACAGATCTGAGAAACCTTTATGTTTTTATCTCTTAATTCTCTAACAGACAGCTGCTAGAGATATTTTCAGAGAAGAAAGAATAAAGTTTATCATACTTTATTAATTTAGTTATGGTGACGAATACGCATGCGTGTGTATGTAAGAATGTCAGGGAAATAGAGGAAATAAAAGCTAAACAAACTACACTTATTATATTAAAAATAAACAAACACAGTCGTCATTAATGGTGCCCTCCTGGCTACTGGGGTTTAAAAAGCTGATCTGATTTGATTATAGAATTACTTCTGTTGAAATATGCTTAACAAGTCGAAAAAATTAGCCAAGTCAACTGATATTTTTAGTCGTGTATAATTACTTCCGCTTGCTGATTTAGAAATAAATATTTTCTGCGACCAAACAACTTTTTTATAATTAAGAATAATTAATGATCAATAATGTCAAATATATTTTCATGAGTTTCTGCCCGAAGAGATGCTTGCTATATAAAAAAAATTATTATTTATTTATCAATTTGCAACATTTATTATTTTTATTTTCATGGACACTTTATGTATTTGTACATATATAATTATTATCTATTTATGTAGACTTACATACATACTTGTCCTTTATAAACACATTTTTTGGTGGCTTTTTTAATCTTTTAAATAGGAATGACAAATTACGGACATACATAAAATTGCATATATCCAGTTACATGTATGTATACGAAAATAACAGTGTACATAAAAATGATCAAAAAGCACGATTTTTTTAAATATGACTGCACGCATATTGATACAGGCGTATAGTTGTGTGCATACAGGCATATATAGTTCTACATTTAGACGTCGTGGTTAACAAAAATATCTGGCAATATAAAAACTTGAGAATGGCCGAAGCTTGCTACAAATCCAGGATATCAATTGTTGATGTATTAAACGAACAGGAAAACATCACCTGTCAATTGGAAGGATGTTACAGTAAAACCACCTGGACTCTAAAGACCATATCTCGTCCTTGGTATGATTTTCTGTTTTCATACATATGAAACTGAATTCCACATTTCTGTCGTCTGGATGTTTTCATTCCTTCCTCGTGTCTCTCAATTCCTTAGGTCATTATGGAGAACATTCAAAGTGTTCCAAAAAAGGATTTGTATCTTCTTCTTCTTCTTCTTCTTCTTCTTCTTCTTCTTCTTCTTCTACTACTACTACTACTACTACTACTACGTCCAACGTGTGGGTAGGTTTCTGTTTTGATTTGGTTTTATGGCATATCAACAATTTTAGGTCATTTGTAACAATATCCTCCTCCTCTTCTTCTTCTTCTTCTTCTTCTTCTTCTTCTTCTTCTTCTTCTTCTTCGTATTATTATTATTATTATTGTACTTCAAAATTTTTAGTTGTTTTTTTTATGGTTTGGTTTTTATGGCATATAAAGCATTGTTGATCATTTGTATGAATTATTTTCTGTTTTAGAGTTTTTCACATCAGCGTTAGTTGATGGTTTTTCACTGGAGTTTGAGAGACAGCAAGTCTCCTCAATTCTTCTGGACTCTTCTCAGTATTCTCACTATTTTCAATAATGCTGTCGTTTGGATGGCCTCCCCTCGTCCGCCAACTTCCATGTCCTCCAGGTCCTTTAATGATCCTTTAGTTACTATGCCAAAAGCACCAATCACAATTGGTACAATCGTCACCCACATGTTCCATAGATTTTTCACTTCCTCTAAATTTTGGATAGATTTTTGTTTTGGATTGATTTTATAGCATATCAACCATTGAAAGTAATTTCTATCAATATCTTCTTCTTCTTCTTCTTCTTCTTCTTCTTCTTCTTCTTCTTCTTCTTCTTCTTCTTCTTCTTCGTCAAAAATTTGGGTTGTTTTTGTTTTGGTTTGGTTTTATGGCATATCATCCATTGTGGGTCATTTGTATCAATATCATGCTCCTCGTACTCGTAGTCGTACTCGTTGTCCTCCACCTCCTCCTTCTCCTCTTTTTCTTCTTCTTCTTCTTGTACGTAAAAATCTTGGATTGGTTTCCTTTTTGGTTTAGTTTTAAGGCATATCAAACACTGTAGGTCATTTGTATCAATATCATCCTCCTACTCCACCGACCCCTCTCCTTCTTCTTCTTCTTCTTCTTCTTCTTCTTCTTCTTCTTCTTTGTACTATTATTATAAGTCAAAAATTTTTGTCCGATTTTGTTTTGGTTTGGTTCTATAGCATATCAAAGATTGTTGGTCATTTCTATCAATTCTTCTTCTTCTTCTTCTTCTTCTTCTTCTTCTTCTTCTTCTTCTTCTTCTTCTTCATCAAAATTTTGAGTTGGTTTTGTTTGGTTTGGTTTTATGAAAAGATGATGAGAAGGAGGAGGATTTTGATACAAATGACCTACAATGTCTCATATGACATAAAAGCAAACCAAAACAAAAAACAAAGAACAACCCAAAATTTTCATTGTAGGCCATTTATATCCATATCTTCTGTTTAAAAAGTTTGGTTTGGGTTTGGTTTTATAGCATAACAACAAAAGTTTTCGCTCATTTAATACCAAATCCTTTTTGCACGTATATTTTACATATATGATTTTTAAACACATTTTATAGATAACATTTTTAACGTTCATTTTTGGACACACTTAAATCATCTTTCTTATTTTCTCATCTAATACAAATAGACAGTTAAATGTAAAAAAGATTCCATTTAAAACAATTCAGTTTAGCATAAGTACACAGATTCTTGCTTTTACAGAGTCACTTATTTACATTTTTTTTTTTTTGGTTCAAGATATTCAGTTTAGCGTGTCAGCAGACTTTAAGGGATTCACGTATGCCTATGTATCACTGACAATTCAGTCAGAATTCTTTCGCAAAGTTATGTATCTATGGGCGGAACTAGTTTTATCAGATATTGAGATGGCATTAGTTTGAGGTTGTATCTTATTATGGATTTTGAGGGCTTTAGATTTAGCAATGTATAAAGGATTTGGGGTAAAAAAAAAAAGATTAATTTTATCTCGGACGCAGCTAAGTGAGCCTCATAGCAGCTGGACTGCGGAAGTGTATTACACGAGTTCGAACTCCAGTCTCGCTATTACGTTCACTTTTAGACAAATACCTTTGGAAAAGATAGAAATCCCCTAATCCTTTCATCTATCGGCTAAATTGTACCACTTCTGTCCTTCTAAAAAAGGATGGATTTGGTATTAAATAACCGAAGAAGATTGACATATCATTAAAATAAAAAACAAACAAAAAAGAGAACAAAATCAAAACGTCTTCGAAATAAGATGGATATTTATAAGGTGACACATAAACGCTTAAATAAACAAATGCCTGATCAAGCATCTCAAATAATTTGAAACTTACTCTGCTTATGATTGACATATGTCTCGCATATGGAGAGCTCAGAATCAGGTTTCCACAATAGCTGAGATCATATTTCTATGGCCATATAAAGATAGTTGGATCTCGGAAAATAAATTTTATTCAACGAATGTATGTTCTACGACACCAATCACATAATTTATTTTTCATCGCTTCTCTTATAGCACATCAACAATCTTAAAAAGAATTTTAAAAACTTTCTTTAAAAAAATATTTTTCTTCAGAAAAAGCTTTTTACTCAACAATGACCTAAGGTCGAAATAAGTTGAAAAAAGGAAAAAAAAAGATTAATACAATATATATATATATATATATATATATATGTCATCATCATCATCATGTCGTGCTGGCTGTACGGATATCCCTGACCCTCTCTCGCCACTTTTCCCTATCGTTCATCGCCTCCGGCAGGTCTTCTGAGCTACATCCCGTATCCTCACATAGTTGCTGAATGTATGTTCGTGCTGGTCGTCCTGCTTTTGCTCGGTCATATGTGGGGGTCCATGAGAGTACATCACTTATGAGTTCGTCCCTGCTTCTCCAGCAGTGTCTTGCATGTCTGGTTCGTCTAACTTGGATAGTTTTCGTGATGGGAGGCAGGTGGCCGTACAGTTGGTGTCTTGTGGGGTGTTGCCGCCAGTACTTATTCAGTATTGCTCGCAGCATTCTTGTGTAATTGCCGTGTAGCTTCTTCTCCAGCCGTTTTGTTAGCGTCCATGTAGTGCATCCATATAGCAGTATCGGTGCGACCGCTACCTGGAAGAAACTGCGTTCCCTTTTTTTTTTTAAGACCCAATAACTTCTAATTTTTTTCTCATTTTATAGACTGACGCACCGGAAGAGAGTGACCTGTGAACTGCAAGACAGTTATTTCCGCTTGATGACGATCAAACATGCGATTTCAAAGATCGAGCGGGCGATCGAGTAGACGTTGAATTATTATATAACTCAGTCAATACAGAACCCAGAGTTCCAGTTACAGTTACATTTGGAGACGGAGTTATAGACGATGTGTGGTAGGGAAAGCCACACCAGGCCGAAAGGGGCTTGGGGCCCTGATGAGTTGGTGTCCAGAGAAGATGCTGATAAGATGCAGTAAAGAAAGCCATCATCCAGCAGAGTGTGTATCTGGGCCTCCGGTTGAGCATCAGGAGAACAAGAAAGACACAACGCTGACGGCCATAAGAGTTGGGTTCAAAATGTTGCAATTATGTACGGTCTCCAACTCCCTCTCACACACAAACCTTGAATACCCTGTTCGAACCCTTACAAATAAAGTGAGAGGTACACATATTTTTATAAAGAAGTCTTCCTGCATCTGTTTATTTATCGTGTCGTTATGATGCTGTGTGTATATGTAGATGTCAATCTGCATATGACTATATAACAGGATCATATGATCTCTGCCAGAAGACCAGACCTTATAATAATCAACAAAAACAAAAAAGAATTTGCAGAATTTTGAACTTAGCTGTCCCAATGGATCTCAGAGTAAAATTAAAAGAAAGCGAAACGAAGGATAAGTACCACGACCTTACTAGGGAATTGAGGAAAAAAAACTGTGGAATATGAAAGTGACGGTGATACCGAATGTAAAAAGTGCTCTAGGTACGGTCAATAAAGGATCAGTAAAAGGACTGAAGGACTTAGAAATAAGCAGACGAGTTTAGACTATTCAAACTACAGCATTGTTAAGATCAGACAGAAAACTGTGAAAAGTCCTGGAAATTTGAAGAGATATGCTGTCACTCAAACTCCTGTGAAAATCCCTCAGCTAACGCTGATGTAAAAACTCTCAAGGAGCAAAATAAGAACCAATCATATCAAAGCGAGGATAGATAAGACGCAACAAAACAGTAAATGTAGGCTATGCAGTAACAGAGACGAAACCATAAATTACATAATAAGCAAATGCAGCAAATTAGCACAGAAGGAGTATAATTATGATTGGTGCTTTAGGCACAATAACAACAGGATTATTAAAAGGCCTGGAGGATTTGGAAGTTGGCGGACGAGTAGTGACTATTCAAACGACAGCATTGCTGAGAACGGTCAGAATCTTGAGACGAGTCCTGGAGACTTGAGGAGAATTGCTGTCACTCAAACTCCAGTGAAAATCCATCAGCAATCACTGATGTGAAAAACTCTAAAGGAGTAAATAATAATAATAATAATAATAATAATAATAATAATAATAATAATAATCTGAGAGAGAGATGGATCATCCTGTTCAGAGAAAGTGTTAACAAGAAAGAAAGAGCTTGCTTTCTAGTAAAATTTGCCGTTCAGAAAACCACTGATTGAAACTAGCGGAAAGTAAAAACATCGACAACCATCTGGGTTTTGCCTTAGAATTGTAGATGTTGTAAAGTCTGAAGATGACGGTGAGACCAATTGTCGCTGATGCTCATGGAACGGTTTCTAAAGGCCTAAAATACACTGATGATTTCGGAAAACTCAAAAATCTTTTGAAAGACCACTAGTTAAAACAGATGTGAAAAACTTGCAGAAGTGAAAAAAAAATAGTAAAAAAAGATATTAATAAATATAACATAAAGCTAAAATATTGTAAAAAATAAGAAATAATCAGTTTGAGGAAAACTAGTAATATAATAAAAATACTGGATTTTGGGACATAAACGGGGAAGTGTTGATTTGTTGGAAGAGTAATAACTTGCCTTCAAGTGGATTTTGCATTTCCAGCAAAGTAAAAATAAAAGAATTTGAAAACATGGAAAAATACCTGCATGTTGGTGAAGAGTATAAATACGTATGGGACATGAAATTGATGTGCTATCAATTGTAGTTACCACACTTGGCACTGTTTCCAAAGACTTTGGAAAGAGACTGGTGTAATTTGAAATGAGAGGGGAAAACGGGTCTAAACAGACTATAGTATTGTCAAGATCGGCAACATTATTCAGAAATGTCTGGATATCACTTTAATTCTAGTGAAAGACCAATGAAAAAGTTGCAAAAATTAAAAAAATTAATAACGATATTCATATATATGAGGAGTAGTAGGTGGAGGAGGTAATTGGATTTCTGTGGGATATTTATGATTATCCTATACATTACCACATTAAAAAAAGGTTAATGAAGAGGCATTTACCTACACTGACATTAGTTTGTTCCACTAATCAAGGTGTCCCCGTGGTGTAATGGTTAAAGCGTTGGTCTGCGAAATCGTAGCACGCGAGTTCGAACTCTGGTCGCGCTATTACGTTCACTTTCGGACAAATACCCTTGGGGAAGGTATGAACCTCCTTATCCTCCCAGCTAAGGGTTAAATAGCACCACCACTGTTCTTCTAGGAGAATGGCTTTGGCATTAAATAACCCGCGAAGGTTGATAAGCCATAAAACAAAGAAACCAAACCAACCAATAATCAACCACTCATTTTAAAACACATTTTGTGTATAAGATGTTTGACACTATCTCTTCGAAAGGTTTTATATCCTCTGGTAATATTTTCGGGAGTAATGGCTAGTTGGTTAGGACTTGTTGACTCAAAACCGTCTGTATATTTATAGAATTCAGTCATATCTCCACGGATACGACTAGGCAACTTAATTCCTCTCAGGCTTTATTCATATGATATGTTCCTCATTTCAGGTATCAATTTCGTGTCGCTTTTTATATTCCTTCAAAGAGTTTTGGATCCTTAATGGGTTAGGTGCCCAAACCGAATACTAGGTTGGATCTTACCAAAGCAATAAAGAAATTATTCTGCATCTCACCATCCATATATTCATATAATGTACGTATTGATCCTCATATTTAATTGCTTTATTAACATGAATATATGAATACATAAACACTATTACTTACGTAGAATATCAGAATGATTTTGGCATTCCTCTTAACTTTTTCATTTTACTATGTTGTCTTAAGTGAATACGGATCACTTGATATAATAGTAACTGTAACCGTTGCTTGGAAATCTCAAACACTTTTAATCAATGCATTAAACCAACGCATCAACAAAGAGCAGGATGTTACACAGGGTCAATTTTAAGTGGAATAAAGCTGGTTTTAAAGTCAGAATTTTTTTCTCTTAGATTGCTGACATAACCAAAGGTAATCAATAGTCTGCCCTACTATTTACACGTTGCAGAGAGACAGAGACAGAGACAGAGTGAGTATAGATTGTCTTTCCCAAGGACACCATCACCATGTGAAAACGCAAATACGCTCGTCCAGGATTTGAAAATTTGATACTTAATTCCACGATGATAAGCGTTACGCTATCATATATCATCCATACAGGTTTATACCGTCAAATATAAAGATTGCAACATTTTCAGCCTCCTGTTTTGCTCACTACATCACTGATGTCAAAATTACTTTGAAATTTCTGTTCTCTACGGCACGAACTCAAAAAAAGACAGAGTCAAGACTTCCATTGTTGTTGAACCAGCCTTTTCACCTTCTCATTGAATAGTCAAGCGTGAAAGTTGCACTGACACACGACAAATTAGCGTGATCGCACCGCTTTTCGCGAAAAAGGAAAAAAGAAAAGAAAAGATGAGCAGAGCTGTAAGGGAAATATGAAGTCGATGAATTCAAATTTTCCTTTCTCTTCAAAATATCAAAGCAAATGAGAATGCATAATAATATAAATAAATGTTCTGTTACAACCCATTAAATGTAAAATAAAAACTGAATTAGATGCACCGACATCTGAGGAATTGATTTCCACAGGCTTCATGAGAAATACAGTTTTGAAAAAATAAAATAAAACTGACAATAAAAAAAGTGAAATATACTTTTTTATTATTTCCGTAAATTTTCATGAAACTTCAATTGCTCAGATACACAAAGGAAGTAATTATTATCCTTGAGTATTGTTGTCAAAGTGTAATATAATGGCCTAAGGATTTCGTTTTATATATCTTGCCTTTAGGTTTAGTTAGGCTGAGAACCTTTCGCTTAGCGCATGGGTTAGATAGGTGCAACATGAGTGCAGGTGTTCACGCGCGTGCAGGGAGGATGTGTCATTTAGAGATGTCAAAATAAAAATCCCAGATGGGAATTGGACCAGGTGATGGGTGAGGTCACGCACCGGAAGCGTGGGCTGAGATTTGAGAAAAGTCAGTTAGTTGAGTTTTGCCTCCGAAGAAGAACGTTGACTTTCGGAGCTCGCAGAGGCCTTGCGGCGGGTCCCGTGCGTGGTGGTGGTGGGGGGGTTAAAGATGGACAAGTCATCATAGAAAGATTGTGTATCACTCTCCTTATGTCGAAAAACCTTTAAACTCAAAGGTAATAAAAAGTTTCGTACCTGAACTAAGAAGTCGTAAAGTTTTTCGTGTTTCGGGATTCCTATGTTATCTATATATGAGTTATGAACATTCTATGTACATTTCACATATCCGTTTATAATGGGTATGTTACAAAAGTTACAATAGTCATATCGAAAAGTGTTAATTTTTCTTCCAGAAAATTCACTGAAGTTAAAAAGATAAAACATTTTTGAGTATTTTATTTTCCTAATCTGTGATTACTCCTTTGCTCAAGACTTGTCAGCAGTTTTCCGAGTTTGAAAAACGTCAATTTGTGGCATACAATGATTACAGACTATCAATTTATCATGTTGCGAAGAAATTGAATTGTCATCGTTCATCAATGATGCTTTCCTAAAGAAAATTATACGAAAACTGGGAACCATCATTAAAAAGGTTGTCGCTGTAAGAAAAACACAGCACATGAATGTACCAGAGCCAGATACGGATATGCGAAACGTACATAGAATGTTCGTAACATATATACGTAGAACATGGGAATCCCGAAACACGAAAAACACTTCCGACTTCTTAGTTCAGGTACGAAACTTTTTATTACCTTTGAGTTTAAAGGTTTTTCGACATAAGGAGAGAGATACTATCTTTCTATACTGACATTCCCATCTCCGCCCCCAACACGTGTGGAACCCATAGCGCACAAATTCATCTGGGCTCAGCGAGCTCTGAAAGTCGACGCTTCCTGTTCGGAGTCTTGTTCTCAACTCAATTGACTTTTTCAAAATCCCCAAAATCCTCCGTGCGCGCTTCCGGCGTATGACGTCATTCACATCCACTGGTCAACCTTTCTATCTGGGATTTTTATTTTGACATATGTGAACGACACATCCTCACCGCGCACGCGTTAACACCTGCGCTCAAGTTTGCACCTAATTAACCCATGTTTTGAGCCGAAAGGTTCTCACCCTAACTAAACCCAAAGGCAAGATATATAAAACGAAATTCCTCGGCCATTATATTACATGAAGATACAAAAATATTTTGAGCAATAAATCGGCTGAGTACTGCAACATCACATCAACTAAAAGATAAATGTTGCCCAGTTGATTGGGGCTGCATAATACACCAACTGCTTCTCTGCAGACAGGTAAGACTCCACCACCATCCAACGAGTGTCTTGCATATGGCACTAAACAATTTGATGGTGGGGTTCCCGTAATGCTAGAGCTTTCGAGAATACAGTGTACCTTGCATTTGCTCGCTGGTCCACTCTGGCCCACACTGTTAGTACCTGATTGGGACCTATCTATGGGTCAAATAGTACTAAACCATGTATTTACGCTAAACTGTATCGCTTGAAATAAAATTGTTTTGTTAAATTTAACTGTGTATAAACAAAAAAAACTGTATTATACTAAATTGAATTGTTTGAAACAGAACTGTTTTGACATTTAACGCTTTTTAAACCAAAACTATACTTATACTAAACTGAGTTGTTTGAATACTTATTCGGCATTGTATGACCCAAAAAGGGTTGATACGCCATAAAACAAACGAACTAAACAATCAACCAACCAATCAATGATAAATTAAAATTCATTAAAAATTTTCATTTTACGTGTCTCTTTCGTTTTCTTTTGTTTTTACTTTTTTTATTATATTTCATATTTACTTCAATACTGTTCAAAATAAATATGAACGTCTGGTTTAAGAATAATTCATATTTACGTGCTTGGCTATTGCTTTTATTTTAACCACCTTAAAATTC